>CM056604.1:42301824-42717491 GCA_029721355.1 Tegillarca granosa
TTTTATTTATTTTATAATTAAAAAAGTTAATTAAATTTATCCATTGTCTTAACCTTTTGAAAACATATATTATTAATTTTATAAACGATGTATCGAATTGTTTCTTTGGCGTTAAAAATTAGCCAGCAAAGAAAACACTCAGGCAAATAGTTCGAGCGTTTAGCATGTTACTGACATTACAAGAAAATTTTAAGATGTCAACAAGCTATTTGTCCATATTTTACAATAGCTAAAATCCTAAAGGCTAAAATTAAATAATGACTTTTTATTGTTGCCCAGCAAAAAACGTTCATAGATAAAAAACAATCTTAACTTTTTTTATTATTATTATTATTTTTATTATTTAACAATGTAGCTGTAATACATATTTTTCGTCATTTTCAAAAAAAAATTTTTTTACAATATCAATAATAACTCTTATATAAGATAAGGTAAACAACATGTTTATCGGTAGGTTCAAAAGGAATAACTTAGTTCTGTTTGTTTATCAACCTTTGTCTGACCTTTCCTATATTTGTACTTTTTTCTAAATTGATTTGAGGAGACACAACAGGAACTGTTTACTGCTAATTTATGCAGCATTCTGACTATAATTTTTAGACTGACATGTTCTAGTAGCTGTACTTTTAATCCGTCTTTACATATCCATTCAGACTGTATATCACCTTTATATCCTCTCTTTTTACATCGTCATATACGTTTTTCACCCTTAGCATAAGAGCTAAATTGGTTAATATGAATGTTTTGTATTTAAAAAAATATAAATGCTTTACATCCTTTTAAAAAGGCGGCTTGTGTGGAGTGGACCGAATAAATATAAAATTCAAATTTGTTTTGAATTGAAATTTTCTACAGAAAACAATCAACCCTCAGCAAGCAAAGTTTTAAAAGCATTCTAACATCACGACCTGGTAGTATAATCTTATTATAAATTCAGGGGTTAAAGAACTTCTTAAAAGCGCTTTTGATCAGTTTGTCATTGAGGCCTAACTCAGTGAAATTGACTTTGTCGGCAAATGCATTTAGAATGCCAGTTGCATCATTGCTTATCAGGCTTTCAAAATTTTAAAAGTAACTAGCAAGAACAAAAAGACTAATCAATGACATATGTTTTTATAATACTTATTTTTTATTTTTTTATATTTATTTTATTATCATGCTGTAAGTTATTGTTTATTCATAAAGGTACAAAAGGAATATCTATACTAGATGTCGTTGATTCTACAAATTCGACCTAGAGCAAACACCTTAGGATGGAATTTAATTAGTGTCTTCGATCTTTTCTGTCTACACATGTTCATGGTATTATCAGCTGGTAATGGTTTTATTATTCTATCATTATCTAAGTATAACTATCATAATTTCAGGCAAAAAGTGAGCTAAGACTTAACAAAAATATGTGATTGAATATTTAAGCAGTTATCGATATATTAGATACTTGATTATTTCCCAAGGCTATCCCTTTTAATTTTTTTGTATATTTTCCTTGCACACATATATATTGTTAATAACCAGTAAACAAAATGCACTTTATGCATATAATTGGTTTTAGGTTTTAAAGGCACAAGTGGCTTTGTCATAGTTGGTAGTGTACATAGCTTTAATAAGGCATTTTGGTAAAATAATTGATGCATGAACACTAGGCCAAAAAATAACGCATTCAAAAAATGCTGCCATGTACAGCTAAAATTGTCTACTTTGTCATGCAAGCAAAAACATGATGAAAAACAATGCTGGAATAAGAAAAAGAGGCAATAATATATCATTTGGATGAAAAATGGTTTTCGTTTTTATGTAGATATAATGTTGCATAAATGCTTATTTGTTTGATATAAGTTATATAACACATGCTAGTTAAATTTTGATGTGCCAGATGTGCAAATTTTGAAAATTCATTCCTCATCAGTGACACTAAGACCCAAAGTTTTATAGATAAAAAACATTAGCCAAACAGTTGAAAATTCATGAATCTAAAGTTCAAACATTATATAAATCCAAATCCAAATAAGAAACAACCCTTAATCTTAAATAATTTTAAAAATTTAAGACAGCTGAAAATTTTGCTAAATGGTAATATAACTCTTAACATAATAAATTCTTTGTAAATGTTTTAAAAACTTTTTGAGAAAAACAATTATGTTGTTCAATAGTCATATCACTATTATGACAATTTGCCTTTTAATGACTTTGCCGCCGTGCTAGGTGGCTAAGAACATGGATTTTAGGTCCCATATTATTTTATTTGTACTTATAAGCCTTTACTGTTTTGTCTCAAATTTATTTATTTGTCGATAAACCGTTTTTGAAAATAACTTATCATCTTTATATTGATTATGTAAAAAGATTTAGAATTAATAAAATTTTACTGTATCAAATATATTGGAAATTCTCAAATGTGTGAAAAACCAAAAATATTAATAATGTAAGCAAGAAAGCTAATCACAGTGTTGGATGTAGAGAAATTTCAAATACATATTGAATACTGATTTGTAACTAACACATACCGTTGTATAAGGATTAGCTTACAGATAATAGGTCAGGAACAAAAATTATCAACAAAATAAAGATTATTCCCTTTACTGTGTGTATAACACTTAAAGCATCATTGATGCCCCAGTGAGTTCCATAATGTAATACAATGGAGAGCAATGTCCTACATTTTATCTTTTACGCCTCAAATACAATCATTTAAAGGCGTTTTTTCTGCAATGATTTTAGTAATTGCTTTAACATTGTGATTGATACTTGAACAAAATTGCCAATGCAAAAGACTAATGTTCATTTTATCTTATGTTGTTTACCGTTTTTAATGAAATAAAATGAAAGTAGGGATAGACTATAGTTCTGACATTTATATCCTCACAATCACACATTCACCAGCTAAATATCTTGTGTCGTTACGGGACTCCATAGCCTACTGTTCGCAGTGATTTTAGTCATTTAAATTAAAGCCCTACTTTGGCAAATCCTAGTGTGTGAAAGCTTTTCTGTTCACTTGTCGAAGGTTGGTCGTTTTTCCGGGCACTTCGATTTTTTTCACCAATCAAGAACTGACAGCCTTGATATAATTACAAAAGTCATAACACCATTAATTAAGTCCACTTCAATTTCGAGTTTGCATGGTAAAATAATTTTACTAACACTGATTTAAAAACCAGAGTTCAATGTAAAGGGGAGAAACGATACCTAACAGCTATAAATGTTATAAATTCAACGTTTTCGTCATACGTAGACGAAGACATAGTAGAACCATTCGCTTTTGTTTTAAAATAGGTACTTCTTATAGACAAAATGTGAAAGTAGGGTTCTCTTTGACTAAAATCTCCGTCAAGTGTTTGTATTAATTAATAGTTATATCAATCAAAGTTCTGGATACATTGAACAAATTCCCATGTTTTACGACACAGCAGTTATGAACAGTTGACGCCTTTATTTCTTTTTACATGCAACAGCGGTTATAAACGTCTCATTAAAAGTTTTGGCACTAGAGTATTTCCTTAACAAAGATCATCAAATAATGAAATGGTCACAAATGTATGTATGTCAAAACTACAAGCAGATGTTGCTGAAGTAGTTGATGAAAATAAAAATTATCGGAAACGGAATATCTTCTATGAATAAAGTAATATTTGATGTTAACAGTTGAGCTTTTCCGTCTTAAGGAAGTGTAAACTTAAGAAAACGATCAATGATCGTTATCGGGATGCAACATCGAACTTCTGCAGAACATTTTGTTTTTGTTACAATATGAATAATATAAACAATAATAATAACAATAATAATAATAATAATAATAATAATAATAATAATATATATATATATATATATATATATATATATATATATATATATATATATATAACTGTCATGTAGCAATATTTTCAACTATATGAATTTATTTTTAAAATTAATTTAAAACTTATGTTTGTTTCTCCATGCTAAGTATCACTTAGCTGGATATGGATTCATATAATTTTGGAACTTTAGATTCATTAATATTCACTTGTTTGTCTTGTGTGATTTATATATCAAACATTTACGGCCCCAAGTGGACATTTGGCACATACAACTTCATCAGGTATTCTTATGATACATTTTTGAATTGTCTGTTTATAGATTTGCAATTCCTTTTTGAAAAAAAAGTTATTTATTTTTTATTCATAAGTCATGTTGATTTCGACAGTCAATCATGTTTTCAGTTTGTATAACACATTTATTTAAAATCATTTTGATATGTCACAAATTAAAGTCTAGACGTAAAAAGAAATTGATGGGTAAACGAACTTTATAATTAGAACATTTTTGCACGGAGTAAAACGTTGCGGTTATGTGGATTAAAAAACAGAGGAATGTTAGATCTGATGGATACAAGTAAAACGTCACAAAGGTCATAACCTATGATATTACCATAAGATGTGTATAATGCATAATAATTACACCGGCAACATTATGATTTTTGGAGAAATTTTTTTCTGTAATCGCTTATACTTATAACGATTTTAAACTTGGCTAAAGTAAGTGATTATGTAAGCCTTACCCGAATACCTGTAAAAACAATATCAAGGATCGACATTTTTCAATTGCAAACAAAAACAGTGATATTGACAGCTATTGCTGTGCAAGCGCTGATAAAACTGATCCCTATATGTATATATTTTGGGAACTCCAAAAATACTAAAACACTGATTATCAGTCCATCAAATATGTTGTTGAAGCATTTAAGTAAATTGTTTTTTTTTTTCAAAAGGTTCGTTATTATTTATTTCTTTGTTTTTAAATTTCATCAGTTTTTTTTATGTTTTTAGTTCCTTTTTTTAAAAAACTTACATTGATCCATGTAATTTTAAGATTATATAAAATGCAATTGCACGTTAATCTTTAATTGATATTTTGATCTTAGTGCTGCTTTAGTATACCTCCAGCAAAACATAACTCTAAGAAAAAAACTTATAAATAACTTGTTAAGAATCTTTGTTATCTTTATAAATCATGATTTTAAGTGAGTTCATTTTGAATGTTTTAAGCCACAGTCAATATTCCATCATGTATCCTGTATAAAGGTGGTCAGTTCTTGGAATGTTGAGGAAATCGAAAGAACAACCCGGAGAAAACAACACACCTTTTGGAAAAAAGCTGCACGTAAATTGACAGACTGTCTCGACCAATCTCTTAAACAAGTAAAATTTTAACCTTGGCAACAAAAAACAGTGTTTCACACGGGCGCGCATTACACAACTTGGCCACTAAAACATCTGTCCTTCGACAGATGTCAGTTTATGTGTAGCTTATTTGCTCTATCTGAAAGACATAATCGCCTAAACAATTTCAATTTAATGTCCTGACTCTTTAAATGTCTTTTTTTGCATCGTTCAATGCGTATATTGCATACATGAATCATGAAGTACGTTAAAATTTAAATAAAATTATTTATAATTCCTACATTTGATGAAAAGGCATCTTTAAAGATCTCTAAAGCCACATTGAAGCTGCCTTAAATGTCTCTTTAAGGAACTTTAAGGGGGCTTTAAAGATCCTTAAATATGTCTTTATGGGGTCTTTAAGGACTCCTTAAAGATCCGTAATGGAACTGAAATTTTAAGGATCTTTAAGGGAGCTTTAAGGATCTTTAAGGAAAAATAAATATCTCTCCCTCATGCTTTATTTGCATCTATGCATAACACTAATCCCCCCCCCAAAAAAAAAAAAATAAATAAATAAAGATAAATAAAATGAAAAATAAAGTAATAAGATATATGACATGCTTAGAACATCGTTTAGCAATTACTTTTATTTCTTTAGTTAATGTATTTTTTAATATTTTGATATTAAAATTGTCTCTTAAAATCACTTCCGAAAACTCACGTTTATTTCCAATACCCAGAGTTCAGGGTTAGGTAATCATCTTAATATGTTATTTGACTTCATAGTTATCTCCTACCTAGATAAGAAACTGCACATCAAAGTCACAAGCCACGCATGAAATCATCTGGGATCTATAATCAAACAAGTACCGCTGTATACAATGAACAAGTATAGTTAATTACTTTATTCGTACTGCCGATCTTATTAACACAAGTACACACCTTTACGGTGAAAACTGCACATTCGTTATCTTATTCATCTACACAAATTAGAATTTAGACAGGCGTTATCCATGTCTCTTATGTCGTATGGACTATCAAAATTCAAAATATACTAAAAACAAACCATGCCTTTCAACTGAATGAATGTGATTAATTCCATTAATCATTAACAAAATGAGTTATTATGAAAAATCTTTAAGGATACTTCAAGCCTCCTTTAAAAGTACAGTTTCATTAAGTATCCTTAAAGATACTTTGAGGTTTCCTTAAAGAGTCCTTTAAGGTCTATTAAAGATCCTTATAGATGAAATGGCTTTTAAAGGCTTTAAAGACACATGGAAGGATCTCTAAGGATTTTTAAAGATCAATAAAGGATGGGGTTGATCTTGTGCTCATTGCTTAGTTATACTTGACAATAGAGGCAAATTCATAAACGATTAAGATGTTGAAGCACACAGGCTTAAAATTGCACCTACTTTAATTCCTCAAACAGATAAAAGAAAACTATTCGAATTTATTGATTATATCAAAAATTAAGTTATACGGATAGCCCGATGCAGCAGAGGTAGAGACATGTTTCTTAAATTTCGTTACATCGTACACGGAAATGTCACATATTCTTTTACTGTCAGTAGGAAAGAAGCCCCCAGAGTGTCCGTTGTCAAAGTCAACTTTCCATCAACACAGTGTTCTAGATTGTTTTGACTTTATTCCTACAGATCACACTTTGTTCAGTGAAGTCAATACGTTATCAGTAGACATTAAGTTGTAATTGCCTTCAGGAATCAAGCTTGTCAAATAAAATAAATTTTATCAATTGTCTTCAAATTGAAAATGTACCTGTGAAACTATTTTTATCGGTTTAATGTAATTTTTATAATATCTGTGTATCAAGTATTTTTAAAGTCATCTTTTGTAGGTATATATCTTTTAAGGTAAAAAATAATAATTATTATTCAAATGCGGTTTAAACCCTTATATACTTTCTCAAAAAAATTATTTCTTTTACAAAAATAAAGCTTGGATTTTATTTAAAAACAATCTTTTGTCATAACAACGTTAAATAAATCATGAAAAATAGAGAAGGTCATAAATGGAAGGAAAAAAGAACATATCTGAAAAACATTTTACTTATATCTCATTTTCTTCAAAAGTTGTTATAGTACAAGACATTAAAACAATTTCCAGAAAGATACAGAAGTAGAAAACCCGTGTACAATTGCAAAATTATTGTTAGAGATATTATCAAATTTTTTACAACATTTATGAGTATCTCATGTCCAAAAAATCATATTTATAATTTTTTCAGACGATTTGTTTTTGTTCGGTAAATGTTGAATACAAGTTTCTGTTGAAGGATCATTGCCCCCTGTGTATAATGGTGTCAAGGAGAAAAAAATAAATCTTTATTACTGTAAGAGATATGTTCAAGAAAATTAATGGTCTATATTGTAAGCTGTAGTCGGGTTATTATCTCATATTTAGATTTTTGTTTATCTCAAAGCTCAAAGAAGTTTTTGCGATTTTTTTTGGGACTGAAGCGGGTACAACGTGAATATGTAGCTAGTTTTAAGTAAGAAAAGGTAATTGGAAGCTAAATTTGGGAATCTGAAATTAGATTTATTTTTGGGCCATTTACTGTCAGTCTACTATTTAATTCACCAGGTTGGTATAGAACAAATGCACTTCTGTGCATTCTGTCTACTTGAAATCTATAAAAGTATAATCAATTATCAATATGACATAAAATGATTACTATTTTACTTGAAAACGAAAGTATTTTCAGCAATTATGTTTCAGCAAATATGTTACTGCATCATGGATTTATGAAATGTCTTGTAATTTGTCTTGCTCATTTTTGTAGCAAAAAAAAAAAAAAATAAATAAATAAAAATAAAAATAAATAAACCTAATTTTCAGCTAAAACGTTATGTAAATTAAATCACATGAAAAAATTTTAAGAACTGTAAACTGTGTTAACGATTAGTTCTTAAACAGTGTTAAAATTTGATTTTTTTAATAATTACATATATATTGAAAACTCTTTTAATTTATTTATATTTTTGTTCATTTACAATCCGCAACAACTTTTAGATTAACTAAATAAAAAGCGACTTGAGACTAAACTGCTTTCATCAATAAATAATTAGACAAAATTATACATAATTCAATTTCAGCATTATTTACCAATAAGTGATTTACTACAGTACAGCTCAAGTGGATTCGTGAATTTCCACCCGCCGCGGTTTTTTTTATCCGCAGCAGTAAATCCGCGGTGGATGCCGGTGGAAATATTCTGTCCACCGCGATTTGCGGTGGACGGTTTTGCCGGTGGACATCTCATAGTATGATTCGTCCACCGCGACCATCAGTTTTGAGGATTTAATATGTGTAATCGAAATTTGCAAACCGTTATCGGGTCTTAATAAGTACTTGTTTTAGGATTCACTAAGGAGAAAATATCGATGCTTGTTTCTTTTTAACTTAATGTTTTTTATGCCGTTTTGAATAGAGTATTAGACAAGTAAAATATATAATAAAACATCAAATTAAAACAGCTTTGTTATTTATCGGTTAAAATACAAATTCAAGAAATAAATCCAAGGCTTCTAAAACCGCATCAATTTTAATTTGGGAAGCAGGTAAAACCAACCGTAACCCGAAAACTATAGTCGAGTTGATGAGACAGCAAAACTACTTCTTATAAAAGAGAAGGGGGAACTAAACCGTCCTTATAAATTGGACCGCTCCTCTCTCTCTCTCTCTCCTCTCCTCCTCTCCGCGCGCCTCTCTCTCTCCTCGTTTAACACTAAATACCAAAGTTTGTCGGACCGTTTATATTCTGAATCAATGGCGTTTTTATTTAGTGATTTTTTTTTGCATTGAAAATTTCTACATTTAATTTTTGAAAAAAAAAATATATGTGTAACCTCTGTTAGGTGGAAACGGGGAACACCCAATGGCACAAGTGGTCTCGATCAGGAACACCTGAATAATAATAAGATGAGAGCAGTATTAGTGTTGGCGCTTTATTCTGGAAGCATGGCACTAATCATAATGAATACATTTTTGTTAATACAAACATTAAAATACATATAAAATTGTACCTCAGAACAACCAGCAAAAATGGTAATAAACATCAAAGCTCAATATGAAAATAACACTTTGTTTGCTTTACACATATACACAATATTGATACCACAAGGTGAAATAACCTCCACCTCCATCAGATCAATAACATAAGGGAGATAACTCCAACTGGCAGATCATAAACATAAGGGAGATAACTCCAACTGGCAGATCATTAACATAAGGGAGATAATTCTAAGATGGCATACACTAACATGCCATAAACTTAATAAAGGAATACCAGCAGAATAAGGTCAATAAACAACAAAGGTAGTGAAATACATAGCAATTCACCTGTAGTGCTAGGACTGGTATAAGTAAAGTTAAAATATTAAAGAATAGCATTAACAGGTATATGCCTTAATTTAATATAAGTAAGTTGTACTGACTATAACTGACAAATAGTATCAAGCAAGATAAAAGACTGGCTTTATCAGCATGGACATGGTAACAATTAAGAATGTAATGTACTGAATTGAACAACGGTTAAAATAAATTTAACCTTTACCAATTAATTTAGTACCAAGTGATGAATAATCTCAACTGAGGTTCGAACCCAATAAGTACTTGGTGAATAGTGCCACACAAACCAGCGAGTTGAACATGATCTCGGTATGTGTAGTGATTATAATAAAACCTTAACCACAATTATGAAAAAATAAACAAATAAAATAAACAATAGAAATAACCACAATTCATGTGCACAATTAGTAAGTACTTCACACATGACTAATTTAATAATGCTAAACTGTCATCTGGAAAGGGGCATTGAGTTCCTTTCAATATGTCTCTAGTTTGTATTAACTTCCCTTCTAATATCTCATTTTACTGAATGACAGCTATACTATTGTAACATGACAGTAAAATACAATTTCATACACAATGATCTGTATAATAACCCGTAATACCATTACGATGAAAACAAATACATTCTCATTACATTTATAACTCAAAGTACATTGTATCAACTACTCATGACTTGTCATACAAAGCCATTAACAAAATAACAAGTTACTAATATGAAAAACATGAAATCCTACAAGGAGTTGTTGGCAGTGTTGATAAACATATATTTACAACCAAACAAAAATCATAAGTATCATAAGCAACACATCTCTAAGCAATATGCTTGAATTTGAAACCGTGAGACTTCAACTTGTGTGTACATAATTGATGACGTCATTGATTTCTGTGCAAAATACAGAATATAATTCATATGCAATATTATTGTACATAAACACGAACTGACAACCTTTATGCAGTTAATTATGTCTTTCTATTGCAAGATGAGCGACAAAAACTAGGGCATTGCAATAAAAATATGACAAAGATAATGTAATCATGTTCCCGCCATCATGGTCATCTGCGGTCAACTGCGTGGTTGCTTGAAAATCTAACTATGGTCTGTTTATATGCAATACCACAGTCATTGGACGTTTTCGAAACTTGCCATTGACCTTAACAATCATATACAAAACATTAATATCGATTTGGGTGGGAATAATTACCTGAATAATAATAAGATGAGAGCAGTATTAAGTGTTGGCGCTTTATTCTGGAAGCATGGCACTAATCATAATGATTTTCCAGCCTCCCTGAATAAAGAGCGTCACATCACAGTAACGAGTTACTTCCCCTTGACCGTACATTAAAAAAATTAAGGGGGTGCCTATTTTTGCCAACGGTAACATATATCTCCCCTTCCCTTCGCCCGATCATCCCCCATCCCCCAAGAAAAAAATATAAGATAATGTAACACAGCATCTATGGATGTTATTGTAATGTTGGATCACGTGAATGAAACTCTGCCACATGGGAGTCTTTGCCAGAGTTTCAACCTGTAATACATCTATTGTGGTTTCAGCCCCCTGGATGAACTTACCGGTTGTTGGGGAGAGCACGACCTAGTGGTAGGCAGTACCTTCAAGACTGATTGTACTACAATCTACCCCCCCCCCCCCGCTGCTCCGTTCTACAGTCTAATCGGGTAGTGGTTCTTCTCATTGTTGTAGTAGTACTTTACGCGCATGCTCCACGGTTGTTATAACATGATGTAATCACGCCAGGAAAAAAGTGATATATTATTATAAATTCAGATGTTTTATTTTACCACTTGATGGATGTAAAGAAAAGGATCGAGAGATAAAGCATTCATGTAGATCTTTTCAAATATTTCACACGCGTATTTTCCAGCAGCTAAATATAAATGTTTAAATAGGTTGATCTTATTGTATGCATCTGATGAGATAAAGAGTGTCATATACCACTTTTTGAATTTAATCATAAAAATACATTCAAAAAGTGGATTATGACAAGGGTATAAAATCTTGATTTGACCATATTATCAATTAACCCCAAGTCCATACTGTTGCGATCTTACGACCCTCTGTTTTATCAACTGTTGTATATCTTAACACCTATAATTAGTATCATACCTTATTTTATTTAAAATTGAATTCGTTACCCTCACTGTCACATCGTATTTTCTTTATACCTTATTTTTTATGCGAGTTTATCGATGCTTGAAATCTCACATTATTTTCTAAACCGGTATTGTTACTTTTTATTTCAAAATAAACCATGCAAACACATGATGAAAAGGCATCTTTAAGGATCCTTAAAGCCTCCTTAAAGCTGCCTTAAATGTCCCTTTAAGGACCTTTAAAGGGGCTTTAAGGATCCTTAAATATGCCTTTAAGGAGTCTTTAAGGACTCCTTAAAGATCCTTAATGGAACTGAAATTTTAAGGATCTTTAAGGAGGCTTTAAGGATCTTTAAGGAAAAATTTATATTTTTCCTTTTTTTAAAAAAAGCAATGAAATATATTTTTATCATTATCTTTTTTAAAATTTCATTTTAAAAAAACTATTGCATTTATTAATTTTGAAAAAATAAAGTGATAATAAATTAATTTTCTTTTTATTATTTTTCATCTCAAGTTTTTAATTTTATTTCTTTAATTTTATTTTCATTTATTTATTACATTCTGTAGTCTACTTGGATTTGAATTAATTAAATAGAAATTACAAGAAATTTTATAATTAAAATTTTCATCTGTTATCCGCTCTCACTGGGAATCGAACCCTGGTCCCTCAAGTTAGGAGTCCATCACCTTACCTATGTAGCTATGGAAGAGATGATTCTGATGCTGATAATTATAAAATATGTCTCTAACAATATGCAAATGAGATCACGTGACTGAAAAAAAAGCAAGTTGACATTTTTTATTTATTTATGAAATTTTTTTATATTTCTTTTAAAATATCTCTTACAACAAAGGGATCAAATTAATTTTATTTATTTATATTTATAAAAATTTCATATATAATTTGCTGCTGTCATCATTTTATCTATATATAGAATTTTAATTGCATTAGATAAAATATGTGTTGATAGGAATGCATTCCAAAATTTACCTGTAATATACTAGTATATCTAACATCAATCAGCAAGATGGTGTTTGATGATCAAGTGTATTAATCACTTAATTAATTAATGTTGATGACATCATATCTGTTCTTTCTTACTCCTTTTACTTGAAAATTATTATTATTTATATGTAATAATTAGAGATGTAATTGATACAGAAGAAGCAGTATGTTAACTGTACAAACAGCTTTTTAATTAAATAATTGGCCATAATGTCAAAAATAAATAAATAAATAAATAAATAAATAAATAAATAAATAAATAAAATAAAATAAAATAAATAAAATTAAATAAATAAATAAATAAATAAATAAATAAATAAATAAATATGTTCTTCCGAGTCTATTTATCAACCAAAAAAAAATTAACAGTAAATTTTTTTTCTGGAATCTGCAGTACACATAATATACTAAGATACTAGTGATATCATTCAGAAATTCCCAGTGTGTGTGTGTGTGTGTGTGTGTGTGTGTGCGTGGAGGGGATTACCTATTTTTCACCGTCAAGTTGCAAATTAAATACAGAAGGAGATAATAGTCAGAAATTGAATATATAGAAAGGGAGAGCTGTTTTTTTTAAAAATTCATTTACGGGCAGGTCAAGAATTCATGTACAAAGAGAGAGAGAGAGAGAGAGAGAGAGAGAGAGAGAGAGAGAGAGAGAGAACTGAATACATTGAGGGAGAGACAGATAAGGGGCATCAGCGGAAACTAAATATTTTAAAGAACGAGATATAAGGAACTGAATATGCTGAGAGAGAGAGAGAGAGAGAGAGAGAGAGAGAGAGAGAGAGAGAGAGAGGGGGGTAGCTGATACTGAATATTTTAGAGAGGGAAAGAGAGTATCCACTTGTGTTTCAGAGAGAGAGAGAGAGAGAGAGAGAGAGAGAGAGAGAGAGAGAACTGAATACATTGAGGGAGAGACAGATAAGGGGCATCAGCGGAAATTAAATATTTTAAAGAACGAGATATAAGGAACTGAATATGCTGAGAGAGAGAGAGAGAGAGAGAGAGAGAGAGAGAGAGAGAGAGAGAGAGGGGGGGGTTAGCTGATACTGAATATTTTAGAGAGGGAAAGAGAGAGTATCCACTTGTGTTTCAGAGAGAGAGAGAGAGAGAGAGAGAGAGAGAGTATCTACTTGTGATTCAGAGAGAGAGGAGGCCAGCAGAAACAGAGAGAGAGAGAGAGAGAGAGAGAGAGAGAGAGAGAGAGAGAGAGAGAGAGAGAGAGAGAGAGAGATATCGGGAACTGAATACATTGAGGGAAAGAAAGATAAAGGAAGATCAGCGGAAACTGAATATTTTTAAAGAGAGAGAGCGAGAGAGAGAGAAAGAGAGAGAGAGACAGAGAGAGCAGACTGAATATGCTTAGAGAGAGAGAGGGGGGTTCAGTGCAAACTATTTTAGAGAGACAGAACAAGATCGGGAGTGAATACATTGAGAGAGAGAGAGAGAGAGAGAGAGAGAGAGAGAGAGAGAGAGAGGTTATCGCCGTTATTCCACTGCACTCCATCTTGACTGCAGAAATTCACATCCAACTGGGTAAAGTTTGTCAGTTAATGGTTATCTTCTGTGACTGGTTTCTTACTTCAATATGTTCACTTCATAACTAGTTCATGTTTGAAAAGAATAACCTTTTCTCTAATGTTCTTATTTTGTTTTAAATATTTACTTCACCAACTCTTTTTCATTAGGAATCGACATTATTCAAAATCCATATCATCATGTGTCAGTAATGAGTTCCATATATGTCAATTCAAAGACACTAAAATGTGCTCTCTCTCTCTCTCTCTCTCTCTCTCTCTCATCTCTCTCTCTCTCTCTCTCTCATGCTTTATTTGCATATATGCATGACACTTTCCCCCAAAAAATAAAACAAAATAAAATAAAATAAAATAACAAAAAATAAATAAAATAAAATAAAATAAAATATAAGACATGCTTAGATTATTTTGCGATTACTTTTATTTCTTCAGTTAATGTATTTTTTAATATTAAAATTGTCTCTTAAAATCACTTCCAAAAAACACACCTTTATTTTCAACACCCAGAGTTCAGGGTTAGGTAATCATTTTAACATGTTATTTGACTTCATAGTGATCCCCTACCTAGATAAGAAAATGCACATCAAAGTCAAAAGCCGCGCGTGAAATCACCTGGGATCGATAATCAAACAAGTACCGCTATATACAATTAACAAATACTGTTAATTACATATGCTTACTGCCGATCTGATTAAAACACGGGTTGTTTACCTGTATTGTGAAAACTGCACATTTTTATCTAATTCTTTTATGAATTAAGAAACAAGTATTATTAGGAACCGACATACGGCTCCTCTACAAAAACTTAATGTAGAAACGAGAATTCAGACAGGCGTTATCTATTGACCAATTCGAAAACATGACAGGGGAAGTAACTCTTACGATTGAAAACGAGGCTGGGGGGGCAAATCGAAATCCAATCTCATTTAGCCTATGTACTTGTTGGCTTTGAGTCGGGGTTTTTATTATTATTTTTTTTAATTTTAATTATTATAATTATTATTTATTATTATTTATTATTATTATTATTTTTTGTGACCAGTTGTGTATCTTGTAGAGTTTGAAATCTAAATACAACTTCTTCATTCCACGTGGAAAAATATAGGCCTACGTTAATCGGCTGAAAAAACTGGACATTCTTTTTATTATCTAAAATCGGAAAAAAGACTTGAAATTGCCGACTAGAAGGAATTAAATTCCCACTGCGGTCCACCGCAAAGAACATTTCTGCCGTGGTGGAATATAAAATCGTCTACCGCGATGTTTATTGAAAACCAAATACATTTAAAACTGGATGTGTACTTGACCATTTGAAGATGTATCAAGATCAATTAAAAATAAAATGTAAATCCCGGTTTTAAGAAGAATCGTATTGATCGAATATTATCTTTACTAATTCAAAAAAAAAAAAAAATTATATTTTTCTGTTAGTTGTAATTTAATACACGATGTATTTCTCTTGCATTTCAATATACCACACATCACAGTAATGATAAATAAGCGTATAGCTTAAAAATACATTTTTGCGAATCTTTCCAACTTAATCAGTGAAGAGTTATAATTAAGTGAATCAAGCCATAATTCTTTTTTTATTTTGTTAATTTTTTTCATACCGTAGGCAAATATGTTAATTAACTTCTCCATATTTTCTCCCTTTTACTCCTGTCTAACATGTATTGGTGAACAGTATCGTACATATGCATAAATATTTTCGCCGTAAACTCATTAAAAATCATCCTAGAGTCATATTTTTTTAATTTGTTCATTTTTAAACTGCGTATACTGAACCTACTGTAGGCAAAATATGTTAATCAACTTGTCTTTTATTTCTCTCGTTTACTCCCGTTTACTCTTCATACCTACCGAAATTGTAGTGTTCCAGGCTGTTCACATCAAAAAGGCATTTCAATTTGTATTAATAAAGATTGACAATCTTCATACTTAAATTTGATGTTATTCATGTATGATCATATTTAAAGTTTTCCACTGAAAGGATAATTTATAAAATAATTTCCCACGGAAAGGATAATTTATAAACATCATGTTGTAAATTTTATTTCTGAAACATCTATTGTTTTCTTTCAAAATTTCGAATGTATCTCAAACAAATTTAGAAAAATATGGATTTAATTGCAAATGTATACAGTGTAGCTATAAGCTTGATATATTCTTTATTCATCTTTCTAGAAAATTTGACTGTTTGTTAAGATTTTTTTTTTTATTTTTAAGACTGTCTTTTTACATCTGATACCCATAAGAACAGTGTCTCACAAATTAAGATAGTTTGTTTCAGAATATAAAATTTAGAGGCTGCAGTGGCCACGTGGTTAAGATGCAAGTCTACAAACCTAAGGTCTTTCACACACAAAAATAATAATTATAATTATAAAAAGTGCTCATAGTAGAAATCGCTTTGATTAGAACATTTTGATAGGTGAAATAATGATATCTTCAAAATCTATGCAACAACTCGTCGAAAAAAATTCTCATGAGAAAGTTTAATTTTGATATTTTCTTTATATTGAATGTATTTACATAATAATCTAACATGCGACTAATTAAAAGATTATCAATAATCTAAGTCGGTGGACATCCTGTTTATTAGGCACATTCCATCACCTGTAATTATCAGGATCTTACCTTGCAATTTGCTAAATTGATTGACAGGTATACATACAGCGATAAACTAGTAAATGCTGTTTGTAAATATTTTGAGATGTTGACAAAATGTGTGGGAAGAACGACTGTAAATTATATTATGTTATTTAAATAAATTAATTTGAGATTAATTTGAAACAATTAATCGAAAAACCGACTGGTTGGCGGAATAAAATTAATTTTGGTAAATTCAAATTGTTTTAGATCTACATTTCCTTATCTAGCAATATTATTATAAAATCATTTAAATTATTTAATAAATTTAATTTCCTTGACAACTCTAGTGCCATTTATACAACTGAAAAAGTTTTAACTAAAATTGAACGCTTGCGGACCGACATGTCTTTTTTAAATATAAATTAATTTTTCATTTAAATGATTTTTTATTATTAATTTCAGTCATATTTAACAATTTTTTAAAAAAGATATTACTATAAATTTCATTAAAACTGACGAAAAACTAACGATATCGCACTATACTAGATAAACAAAATTGCAATCGTAAACTTCGCTTTGCCCCCCCACGAGACTTAAACGAGATTTCAGACAAAGCGAGATTTCATGTTTTCGAATTCGTGAATGTCTCCTATGTTGTATAAACTATAAAAATTCAAAATATACTAAAGACAAATCATACTTTTAAACTGAATTAATGTAATAGCCATCGTTACATTAATAATTGAAAAAATCGAGTTTTTCATGATGAGACATCTTTAAGGATCCTTAAAGCCTCCTTAAAGATCCTTAAAATTTCAGTTCCATTAAGGATCTTTAAGGATCCTTAAAGATCCTTTAATATGTCCTTAAAGAGTCCTTTAAGGTCCCTTAAAGGTCCTTAAAGATGGAATGACTTTAAGGAGGCTTTAAGGCCCCTTTAAGGATCTTTAAGGACATATTTAAGGATCTTTAAGGATCCTTAAAGATCCTTAAAGGAGGGGGTTGGTCTTGTGAAATCGTTAGAGGTCGGTTTCAAAGGCTATATCTATCTACGAGTAAAAAATATTCTCATTCTGTCAAAATGGATATGCGGTCGAAACACTCATATTTTTTTTTTTGTCAGAACTGTGGCGGTGTTTTGAGGGGTTTGAACACTCAACATAACAAGGACTTGGTCCTAATTATATGTATTGCTTGGGCACCAAAACGTGACAAGCCATAAAGGTTCTGCAGATGCAGACCGCCTGTCCCGCACAGGCCGCCACATAATATGCGCTACGCCAGTGATTAATTATTAATCACACAATTTTGTTTGGCCTTCTTTTAAGAGGGCCGCCAATCAATTCAAAAGTAGACACACACACATACACATATAAAGAGAGAGAGAGAGAGAGAGAGAGAGAACGAGAGAGAGAGAGAGAGAGAGTTGATGCGGGGGGAGAGAAAGAAAGAGGGGTGGAGAGAGAGAGAGAGAGAGAGAGAGAGAGAGAGAGAGAGGTCCACGTTGTGCCGAGTTTTACGACAGTTTTGGCCTTTGTCCAAGCTATTATGACGATCGCTTTCAACGGTTTTTCAGAAACAGTATCGACATCTGGAAATATACGACAAAAGCAGTGCAGAACAACCGATCCATGACGTGCGGGTACCATGTTTTATTTTATTCACTCATGAAATGTGATATATATGTAGTTGTAGATGCTTAGTTTGAATAAATTTCTTTGTACATACATATGCGTGTTTTGTCGTTTTTAGGGTGTTTTACAGGTGTAAAAATGTCATTTTAAAATGTAAAAACGGTTTATATAAAGTCTATGAAAAAAGTGTAAATTTCGATTTGTGTGAAAATGATTTCTTAGAAATGAAAAACATTGTTTTTTTAGGAGAATAAAAATAGATGTCGACCTGCATAAAAGTCTATGGAAAAAAAATGTAAATTTTAATTTTTAGAGTGTAAAAACCGTTTTGATAAACGAAAATAATGACGTGTACACCAAAAACGCCGTTTTTACCTGCAAATAAGCTTGGATTTGAACCCGAACTTAAGTCAAAATGTCGGGTGTGTCTGCTATGGAATCGACCCTACAGATCTAATTCAACGGATCTCCACAAACAAAGTTTCTACGTGATCAATCGAACGAGTAATATCCTTCTACGTTGTTAAACCGCGCGATGGCCGAATGGTTCAACCTGTGGGCCCGGATACATGAAATTCACTAAATGGGCGATAACTCTGTCTTGGTTCATCTAATTATCTTAGCACTATTAAATTTCTCTCATCGAGCCGGACATGACGGTAGATCACACGACCACTTTCGGACACGGAATCGAATCCCGGAGCGCGATTTTGCCTCTCCTACCCTTCGGGGGATCCTCTTGTATGAGGGAATACCCTTCTTTGAACCGGGCTTCCCCAGCTATTGTTTAACCTAGGGATTCCCTTCAGGCATTCCCACTTCCGGGCATTTTCCTTTCTCCGTGACGTCATAACATGTGACCCCATGACCCCTGACGTTATGCATATTAATGAGAGCTCAGCAGCACAGCATAATAAGCACTCTATATTACTCTTATGACTGTTTTATTTTTGAAATCAAGTATAAGTCTTCAAAATCGTTTCAACTTTCCTCAGGAAATTCCTGCACCTGGAAATTTAAAGTAAATACTGTGAATAGTACAACATTTATTACATTTAAACCATTTTAACATTAAAATTTTGAAAAATAACAGTAAAACAATTACTACTTACAATATTCAACATGGTGTACTTATTCTAGAATTACTAATATTTATTCACTAGAAGTTACAGGTACTGACATGGCTTGTATCATCATCATCATCATCTATATTTCAATTACACCTGAACAATTTTACTAACACTTTTATAAATATACACACATTGAAGATAACTTATGTATGATACGTGTTTTTGGCAACACGCTTCCAGCTGAATGGCAAGTAGAGCAGACTAGTGATTGGGCAAACTATCCCCACCAACAAGCCTTATGCAATACCTGCCATTTAAACCAGACCATGCAATACATGTATGTAAACACGCTTTAGTTCAAAAGAAAAACAGAACAGGCGATTAAAGCTGCATTAAGTCGTAGGAAAAAAGATTCAGAAAATTGAAAAAATTAATGCAGCTTTTAGTGATTGGGAAACGATCCCTACCAACAAGCTGTGTGCAATATTCACCATCCAGCCGAAGTATATAGTTTATTTATTTATTTATTTTGTTTGTTTGTTATTTGTCTTATTGGGTTTTTATGTTGCTTTAATCAATTTTAAGAAAATGTACTGATGCAAAAAAGTATTGTTATATATAAAATAGTATGTTGTCTTCTCATGGATTTAATAATAATAATAATAATATTATTATTAATATTAATAATAATAAACGTGTTAATAAGAATAATAATAATAAACGTATCAATAATAATAATAAAAATAATAATAAACGTGTTCTTCATAATAATGATAATAATAATAAATATTATAATTATAATAACAACAACAACAACGTGTTCAAAGATAAATTGTACTAATTGATCTTTAGTCTGTTGCTATACAACCTTTTATATGACATGCGCAGTATAACACTTCCTTGTTCAAATGTAAATAATCTACCACCACTACAGGACATACAAAATAAAGATTTTCTAAAATCAAGGAACACTTGTAATTGACACGAGTTACTGATATAGAGGTTGGTAACAAAACAGATTTCTTTTCAATGCA
This sequence comes from Tegillarca granosa, assembly GCA_029721355.1. Classification (NCBI taxonomy): domain Eukaryota; kingdom Metazoa; phylum Mollusca; class Bivalvia; order Arcoida; family Arcidae; genus Tegillarca; species Tegillarca granosa. Next base: position 42,322,342 of record CM056604.1, read on the forward strand.
TTGATGTTAATTTTTCTTATTACAAGTTTTCTCTCAAAGTTTACCGGCGACATTTATTACAGATTTAACAATGTTTTAAACTCGCTGCTGTATTTAACTTCCTCGTTCTCAGTAAATTTATAATTTGTATGTTTATTTACACCATTTAATCGCCGGTATTTGTCCTGATAAATATACAGGATATATATATATATATATATATATATATATATATATATATATATATATATATATATATATATATATATATGATTTTTAACGTTACACCAAACAACATGGTACCTAGCTTGTGTTATGGTGCAGTTTACTACATATTTGTAACGGATCACTAATGTTTTACCTGCTTACTTTGTTATTTATCTATTAAAGGAAGTAATGATAATAAAATTGTTGAACCGATTACACAGTCATAGGTGGTCAACATGCATTGACAAGAAAATAATATATAAATATATATAAATATTTTTTAAAAATTTTTTTCAGAGATTTGTAAATAGTAATCTAGTCGGTAATTATATCAGAACTATAGCTTATACTGTAAACAAAATATCTGACCACCTTTGGTTTATATCCAGCCGGTAAATGAAATCTTCAACGCAAAAAAAAAAAAAAAAAAAAAAAAAAAAAAAAAAAAAAAAAAACGCCTTTTAAGATTTCATTTATATAAATTTTGGCAGGTTCTTGATATACAGCACAATGATATCCAGTAGTTGGATTGAAAATATATATATGACCTCTATCTTACCACCTGTACAAGTGCTAACCGCATTGATTTCATTTTACTAATTAGACGTTAGTAAAATTCTATAATAACAGAATACATGACAGGTTTTAGCAAAAAAAATAGACGAGGCAACAGCCAAAAAAATCGATTGAATGACAGAAATAAATTTAAAAAAAATAAATAGGTTCAACTGAAATTGTTATAAATCTCAAGATTAAGTAACACCGGGATGCTGTTTACGATAACATACAATCAGAAGGGTTAAAACCAGTTTAATTAACAATCAAGGAACATAGATGAAACTTAACAATCTTTTTAATACCCTTCAAATAATTTTACATTTCAGAATGCAAACCATGTAGCCTATGTTTTTTCTAAAGCCTTTATTAAAGAATTTTGTTTTCAATTAAAAACATGGACACTTGATGCTCACATTGGGCGTATGACGTAATAATTTGGACCTCTAATGGCAACAGGCATACCACTCTCTAACTTTGATCCCTGATACTTAACAGCATGTGTGTCGTGCTATTTCATATACGGTTCCTATATTTTACTTAACTTAATACTACAAAAATAAAAATAAAAAATAACTTTTTTTTCAGCAAAGTTTAAAATGGCCTGGGAATCCAATGATAAACTGTTTGTTGCAGCCATTGACTTTGGCACAACGTTTTCCGGATATGCATTTTCGTCCTATGACGACTTTAAGAATGATCCTTTAAAGATAGTTACAAATGTTTGGAACTCTGGAGGGCGTACTCTGATGTCAAATAAAACTCCAACGGCTCTTCTACTCACACCAGAAAAGGAACTACATTCTTTTGGGTATGAAGCTGAAAATAAATACTGTGAATTGGCAGAAGAGGGAGAAGAATATAAAGATTGGTACTATTTTCACCGGTTTAAAATGATTCTTCATCACGAAGAGGTAAATGATTATTTCTATATCTGCTAAAGTATTATATAATATCGTAATTCAACTGACAAAACACATGATGCATGGATAACTCTGAATGGTCTAAGTGTCACATTTTAGTAATATATCTAACAACTCTTCAAAAAAGACGGGTAACCAAGAACCCATGTGCCTGTCAGTAACCAATGTAACCAAAACTACAATACAAAAAGGAATGGAGTGGGGTGATGGTGTTTTACGCCCCAGTCAAGAATCTTTCACTTAATTCGAGGCGGTCAGTTCTGGGATGGTGGAGGAAACCGGGGTGCCCGGAAAACCACCGACCTTCGGGAAGCGAATTGACAAACTTTCTTACACTAGGATCTGTCCCGAGTGGGATCCAAACCCAGGCAGTGAGAGGCACTGTGATCTGTAAGCGAGCGCTTTAGACCACTCGGCCACCGAGATCACCCCCCCCCCCAAAGGAATTAAGCAAGTAAACAAGACCGGTACTTATTAACAAAACCAATGAGAGACATTGATTATCTTGAGTTCTGGCTGTAGACAGCTTCAGGTCACGGTACTATTGTTATTTACATTACGATATGATTAATTATTCACTGTTTTAGAAACTGAATCGGAACACCATGTTAAATGATGAAACTAAAAAACCGCTTGAAGCCAAGAAAGTGTTTGCCATGTCTATCAAATATTTAAAAGATCACTTGTTTCAAAGTATGAAAGACAAGATACCGGATATCCGGTCCTCGGACATTTGTTACGTCATCACAGTTCCTGCTATATGGTCTGATGGTTCCAAACAGTTCATGCGTGAAGCAGCATTAGAGGTATATCTTCTGTCGTGGTTATTCTCATGCTTTCAGGCTGTTCTTTTTTTTTTTTTACAAGATTTTTCTTCCAAATTCTAAATCTTTTACACAGTTTATTTTCCTTGTTTCATATGTTCTTGTTAAATAAATTGTTTAGTAACAACTGACATTTACATACAGAATTCCGGATAATTATAACTGTACAATTTCCTGTTGTTAAGTGTGTGTGCAGATGTAGTCCGCACCAATATAAAATAGAGTTAAATTAAGATTTTAATAAAAACACTGAAATAGAATATAACACTGACATCTATCTATCCATTTTAGAAATCTATTTTATTAAGACTGCAATTTGAATTACAAATGACTTTGGCCAATCGAAGTGGGAATGTATTTTCTTATTTTTTCAATTAATAATTAAAAGCAGTAGTTTCACAAATTTACATAAAATATCAAAATACTCTTACTTCGCTTTTACCTCGAAAATTTCTTTTGATTTAACCAGGTGTGTGTGTGTGTGTGTGTGTGTGTGTGTGTGTGTGTGTGTGTGTGTGTTTAATTGTGTTGAAGATTCCATAGTGACTGATTAGATAATAATCTCTAATCAATGCAGAGATAGAAAGCAATGTGATTTATATCTAATAATGTAAGTGATTTGAAATGGTGTTAATAGTCAATATAAATGCCACAACTTTTCACGAAAGAACTGAGTAACGCCTGTTTGTTACTGAATAACGCGTTTGTTACTGAGTAACGCGTTTGTTACTGAGTAACGCCTGTTTGTTACCGAGTAACGCCTGTTTGTTACTGAGTAACGCGTTTGTTACTGAGTAACGACTGTTTGTTACTGAGTAACGCGTTTGTTACTGAGTAACGCCTGTTTGTTACTGAGTAACGCGTTTGTTACTGAGTAACGCCTGTTTGTTACCGATTAACGCCTGTTTGTTACTGAGTAACGCGTTTGTTACTGAGTAACGCCTGTTTGTTACTGAGTAACGCCTGTTTGTTTGTTACGTCATTTTAATACAGTTCGATTGTTTAATTTTCGTTAAAGACATTTAAAAAAATTCTGTAACTTCAACAATTAATTTTGCTATAATTTATAGAAATGCAAGACAAATTTTTATTAGTTATAATTTACATAATATGTGAACTGGTGTTAAGCTAGCCCGCAATTCTTATCAAAAACCACCAAATCTTGTACTGGGATAGCTGAATCTGTGACAGAAAGGCCTAGATGGGGAAAAGCGTCTGACGCCAGATACGCTACTTCAACCTTAACCTTTATTCAAAATTTCATTTTTCGGGAGGGGGTATCTGCCTTCTGAGCTCTTGTATGAACTGTTCTAACCCTCTAGGGTTCTTGAGATTTTCACCAAATCGTCTACTGGGATAGCTGAATCTGTGACAGAAAGGCCTAGATGGGGAGAAGCGTCTGACGTCTGATGTATAATATCTCGTTTTTACGTTTAAAACGTAGTCATTTGGTCTTAATGTACAGGTGGTTTTTTAAAAAGTTATTTTCTTCTTCTGGAAATTATATTGATGTAATAATGTTGAGCTCTCTGTGAAAAAATAGAATTGCGGGCTGGCGGTTTTTAAATAAATTGCGGGCTAGAATTGCGGGCTAGCTTCACACCAGTAATATGTGAAGTGTGAAGTATTTATATGCAGAGTAATAAGATCAATGGACGTTTATATCGTTTATATAAAATCTTTATATTTTATCAGGCGGGTATCACAAACGACCAGTTGAAGATAGCATTAGAACCCGAGGCGGCTTCTGTATATTGTCAACACTTACCTACTGAACGAGAGAAGATAGATGGTAAAACTAGCATTGCAGTTGCCAAGGATGGTAAACGCTACATGGTAGTGGACCTAGGAGGTAGGTATATGTATAATTCACCGCAACGCAAAATGTTTTTGGATGTTTCAATGATATATCCATGTTGTCATTCTCAGTTAGTTGAGTGTGACGGATATACTGTAAATACTGATTATTTGTGAAGTAACGTTACCACGTTAACATGTCGGAAGAAATAATCGTGTATAAGGTTTGAATTAAATTGATTTTTTTTTTTGTTTTGTCAGGCGGTACTGCGGATATCACTGTCCATGAACGTTATTTTAACGGGAGTTTGCGAGAACTCAGACAAGCCTCCGGTGGCGCATTGGGAGGAAAATCTATCGATGACGCATATGTTCAATTTTTAGAGGATATACTCGGCCCTGGGGTTATTGACAGACTTAAACTGGAGTATATGGAGGATTTTATTGATTTAATGAGAGAACTTGAGACAAAGAAGAGAGCAATGAATAAACAAAAATCTGGGAAAATAAACATGAGCATTCCTGTACAAGTTTTAGACATTATGAAGGAGTGCGGAAAATGTACAAAAATTGAGGACGCGCTTTCAAAATCCAAATATGCAAACAAAATATACTGGAACAGATCTAAGCTGCAAATTCCAGTTGATATATTTAGAGAACTATTTTACCAGACAATTAACGGTATAGTAGAACATATAGAACAGATTTATAAAGAACCACGTATGGATAGTGCTGATACAATACTTATGGTGGGTGGATTCTCAGAATGTGAATTAGTTCACCAAGAAATTAAAAAGCGTTTTAGTGATAAAAAAGTTATCGTTCCTGATGATGCTGGACTTTCTGTTTTAAAAGGAGCAGTTATATATGGACACAGTCCAAGGGCTATTTCCGCTCGCGTTGCTAGGAGAACATATGGAATACAAAGTTGGCCACAGTTTCGTGAGGGTATCCACCCACCTAGCAAGAGAGTCATGATTAACGGCGTTCCGCGATGTAGAGACGTTTTCTTTAAGTATGTAGAAATTGGTCAGCAAATTGAAGTGGGACACAGGATATCACAAATATTCATGGCTTTAACTTCAAGTCAAGATTTCCTTGAATGTACGGTGTATACATCAACAAGTCCGAACCCACAATTTGTGGATGATCCGAGCTGTACCCATGCCGGTATTTTACGTGTTCCATTTGAGAACCGAGATAAAGAAGATGAAAGGCGAGAAATCGAAGAGACGATGGTGTTTGGAGAAACAGAACTTCGTGTTATAGCCCGAGACTTATCGAATGGACGTTTATACCAAGCGTCACTTGAATTCCTTGCGACATAATTCACAATGAAAAATGAAACTGCATTGTCATTTTGTTAACATTCATGTAATCATTATGAGTTTTTATATGTTTTTAAAGGTCATTATGATAATCTCCTACGTCATAAAAAGATAGTAAGCATATTAAGACAAATAAACGGTAAATTGCTAATTTTAAATGTCTTATTTTACACAAAAGTTTCCATGAAAATTAAAATTAATATTGAGTTGATTTGAGTGGAGCAATTGTCTTTAACGCCCCTCTTGGGATTATTTCACTCATATTAAAGCGTTAAGTTCTGGAATGGTTGAGGAAACCAGTGGATTATTTCACTTATATTAAAGCGTTAAGTACTGGAATGGTTGAGGAAACCAGTGGATTATTTCACTTATATTAAAGCGTTAAGTACTGGAATGGTTGAGGAAACCAGTGGATTATTTCACTTATATTAAAGCGTTAAGTTCTGGAATGGTTGAGGAGACCAGTGGATTATTTCACTTATATTAAAGCGTTAAGTACTGGAATGGTTGAGGAAACCAGTGGATTATTTCACTTATATTAAAGCGTGAAGTACTGGAATGGTTGAGGAAACCAGTGGATTATTTCACTTATATTAAAGCGTTAAGTTCTGGAATGGTTGAGGAAACCAGTGGATTATTTCACTTATATTAAAGCGTTAAGTTCTGGAATGGTTGAGGAAACCAGTGGATTATTTCAATTATATTAAAGCGTTAAGTTCTGGAATGGTTGAGGAAACCAGAGGATTATTTCACTTATATTAAAGCGTTAAGTTCTGGAATGGTTGAGGAAACCAGTGGATTATTTCACTTATATTAAAGCGTTAAGTTCTGGAATGGTTGAGGAAACCAGAGGATTATTTCACTTATATTAAAGCGTTAAGTTCTGGAATGGTTGAGGAAACCAGAGGATTATTTCACTTATATTAAAGCGTTAAGTTCTGGAATGGTTGAGGAAACCAGTGGATTATTTCACTTATATTAAAGCGTTAAGTTCTGGAATGGTTGAGGAAACCAGAGGATTATTTCACTTATATTAAAGCGTTAAGTACTGGAATGGTTGAGGAAACCAGTGGATTATTTCACTTATATTAAAGCGTTAAGTTCTGGAATGGTTGAGGAAACCAGTGGATTATTTCACTTATATTAAAGCGTTAAGTCCATTAGTTCTGGAATGGTTGAGGAAACCAGTGGATTATTTCACTTATATTAAAGCGTTAAGTTCTGGAATGGTTGAGGAAACCAGTGGATTATTTCACTTATATTAAAGCGTTAAGTTCTGGAATGGTTGAGAAACCAGTGGATTATTTCACTTATATTAAAGCGTTAAGTTCTGGAATGGTTGAGGAAAACCAGTGGATTATTTCACTTATATTAAAGCGTTAAGTACTGGAATGGTTGAGGAAACCAGAGGATTATTTCACTTATATTAAAGCGTTAAGTACTGGAATGGTTGAGGAAACCAGTGGATTATTTCACTTATATTAAAGCGTTAAGTTCTGGAATGGTTGAGGAAACCAGTGGATTTATTTCACTTATATTAAAGCGTTAAGTAGTCTGGAATGGTTGAGGAAACCAGTGGATTATTTCACTTATATTAAAGCGTTAAGTTCTGGAATGGTTGAGGAAACCAGTGGATTATTTCACTTATATTAAAGCGTTAAGTTCTGGAATGGTTGAGGAAACCAGTGGATTATTTCACTTATATTAAAGCGTTAAGTTCATTAGTTCTGGAATGGTTGAGGAAACCAGTGGATTATTTCACTTATATTAAAGCGTTAGGTTCTGGAATGGTTGAGGAAACCAGTGGATTATTTCACTTATATTAAAGCGTTAAGTTCTGGAATGGTTGAGGAAACCAGTGGATTATTTCACTTATATTAAAGCGTTAAGTTCTGGAATGGTTGAGGAAACCAGTGGATTATTTCACTTATATTAAAGCGTTAAGTTCATTAGTTCTGGAATGGTTGAGGAAACCAGTGGATTATTTCACTTATATTAAAGCGTTAGGTTCTGGAATGGTTGAGGAAACCAGTGGATTATTTCACTTATATTAAAGCGTTAAGTTCTAGAATGGTTGAGGAAACCAGTGTACACGGAGAAAATCACAGACCTTCGGCAACCGAACTGAGAAACTTTCCTACATTAAGATCTGATCGAGCGGGATTCGAACCTAGGCGATGAGGTGCACTATGGCCCGTGATCGAGCACGAGTTAATAATGAGAGATTTTGATTTATTTTCAAACAAGGATTAACAAATTGCATTTGAATTTTTTTAATTGATAAGATGATAATCCTGCAGAATAACTAACTAACTGTGATATTTCATATGTGAAAAAAAGATAAAGTATAAAACTGTTGTGCTAGAGTACTGAAAATAACAATGATGGAACAATGAGGAAAAATGACAAAGCTGTCATGTGCTACTTTTGAATGCATCATGTCCTAAAATCTTAAAAAGTAGCACATGACAATCCCTAAAGATAATCTTCTTAGGAATTACTGGAAAACCACTCAGCTGGATTTCTTTTTTTTTATCCTTCTTCTTCTTCTTCTTCTTTTTTTTTAATATTTTGTCGCCGCACCGGCAACAATACAAAATAAACGTAAACATACTCGATCGTTTTTCACATTATGCTCCTATAAGCTACGCAACGTGAAGGGCGTGGCTAATATCTTGTTCCTTTTTATTGGCTAAAAGTGTTTGTTGACGCAGGGGAAATTTTAATTCAATTATTATTATTTTTTTTTTAAATCAAGAAAATAAAACAAAACTTTATTTTATGTATTTGTTTAAGTGTTTATGAAGTGTACACACCGTTTTTTAGGTTTTGACTCAATATCTTGTTACTGAAACACAAGTCATTCCTTAAATGATGTTACTAATTCGAATTTGCTTTAAAAAGTGAAAATAGATAGAGTATATCAACTAATTTATATACATTGTTTGTTTGTATATAAAAAGCTATAAAATACATGTAGTTTAATATATTTTAAATTGTTCAGTTTTTTGCCGAAAGGTAACACTGTATTGTTTGAAGATCTTACAAATAAAATCTACGCTTAATAATTTTATCATTTTTAATTTTTCAAGTAGAATGTCAGCATTTATTTGTCATTTATAATTTCACCTAGTCATATACTTACTGTACAAATGTTATCTTACAACAAGGCAACGAACTATTAACAAAGAGAGATGTTAAACCGAATTCAATATGAATAATGATGATTGACGCAAATAATGGTGTTAAAATGTTTGATAAACCAAATAGTTAACAGTCTTGTCTTCGGTTTGATTGGAGTTGTTCATTCAGTGTGAATAATGTCACGTGCTTCTTTTGAATTTTTATGTCATGTGCTACTTTTTAATGCATTAGTTAATAAAACTTCAAAAGCAGCACATAACAGAATTTACAACTCATTCAAGTTGACCTTGACCTTTGGTTGTATGTGAACTGTTACCTTAAACAATTAATACATTAATACCTCTAAATTAATTCAGATCTGTTCTTAAATTTACAACGATTATCTACAAAATGACAGATTTATGGCCGGAATAGTGTTTAACGTCCCTCCTTCCTTATTCAAATCCCGTTTATCTTTTATTTCGAAGCTGTGTTAGCTCTAAATTAGCCCAGGAACCCAGGGAAAAACATCCTTATGTTTTGCAAGTGAAACGACTTTAACACAACAAGATTCAGTCAGAGAAGGGTTTGAAAAGAGGCGATGAAAAGTACGTAATGGCGCACAAGAGAAAAGAAATATTTAATTTACCTTAAAAATGGATGATACTAGAAAAGAAGTTGTGAATTTAATTGAAAAAGGGCATTGCTATGAAGATTCCAAAAAAGCTCAAGTTATCGATAAAACCAGTTTAGAAAGAAAGAAAAAACAGCACCGCGTCTGCTGGGTGTGTTGGTTTGTCACATTAAATAATTTATTCGTGAATGTATCTAATAAATGTGCTGCTTATTACAGTATTCGGTGCTGTCCATGTTTAAGGGATTAACAAATATTAATTACGGCGTCTTTGAACACAACATTACATCCATCAACATGGTAGAATTTTGCCAATTATAAGGAAAATACTAATAGTAATCTATCCAAAGGATTTAGGAATCCGAGTGTTTCTTTTTATATCTGGCTGCACTGGTATTTGATAAATCTGATTTATGTATTAAAATGTTAAAATATATACAATTTTTTATCAGATTAACATTCTAATTGTATAATAGGTGCTAATTTTGGCAGCTATTTTTCTCTCATTAATATTCTAAAAAACTAAAGTTTTATGAGACGTTGTTTTGCTTTGTTTAACAAACCTACACTAAACAATTAAAATATAACATTAGATATGCAATTTTAACTGTTTAATTTCTTAAAAATTGGCATTGAAATATTCCCTAATTTGAGTAGTGTACACTCAGTTGGGTGAATGATTGTGAAACTGAGGCCTGGAGATATACTGCACCTCTAACAATAAAGCACGATAAAGGAAGAGTTACGTCTCTTTGTCTGTAAAATGAGTTTCATAACATTAAATTTACTACGTACAACAATAAACAGTTAATATCATGTGTAGGGTAGATGTGGATCTTTGTAAGATAGTGAAAAAAAAAGAAGTGATAACCTTATGTTAGAAAAATCTTTCAAAACCATAATATAACGATACTCTTCGCCTAAGTCCAGATTAAATTTCTATTTGCATATAGAGTATAATTCCATCTACATGCAATTTTTTATTACTTGACCCAAATTTTATTAAAAATATAAAAAAAAGAATGAAAAGGGAAAAAGACAGAAGATATGTTTGACCGTTCAAATTAAAATTAAATCCTTTTGTTGAGTTACTACATTCTTTAATTTACATTATATTACGGAAGAGTTATGTCCCTTTCAATCACATCGTAAAGTGATATTGCTCATTTGCAAAGTTGCCCACAATAGATACTTGGTCAAAAAATTATATTTAAACAAATGTTGATATCTTTTGGTTTAAAACAAGGTTTGATTGTATCACGTGACCTCTGTATTGTTTTCAGTCCCGCTATTTAAAATTACCAGAAATTGCCAGATGAGTCTCTGATAAAAATAATGACAAAAAGAGTTCCTTTTGTAACTTCCACTTGAATAATGATTTGAATGATGTCTAAAAATGACTTAAAAATTTGTATTACATTTAAATTTCTGTTGATTTCTGTGAAAATTAATTTGTCTAAAATCTTAAGAGAAATTTAATGGATCATCGGTGTAAAAACAGCGCATACACCAATAGAATCATTAGAATCCCTTTAATCGGCAAAATTTGGAATGGATTTTTTAAAGTCTGAACAACCATTTTTTTTACAAAAACGTAGAAAATGTGTAATGAAGTTGAAGTGATATTCAAAATCTTGAATATCTTAAAGAATAACAAATGTGTTAAAATTTTAAATTTCCAGAAATAAGGGAAAACTATTTGTTTTGGAATAATTGTAAAATTGGTCCCTGTTTTTACCAATTTAAAAATCTAGCCCATGACTCTAATATACAGAGCAAAAAGTCTACTGTTTAAGCAACCACAAATGTGGTACTCGGTAGCAAATATTTGGTCCTGATAATGGAGGTGAATCTCTTTCATGATAAACCGTTTTTATCGTTTGTTTGATGATCATTAATATTGTAATTAAAATAACTCCCCGACACCTGTAGTAACGATAAGACAGCTAGATTTAACATTAATGATTAACATCTAAAATATTAACTTTGTTGAAAGTCTCGTATTCATGCCAACTGTTGTTAATTTATCACAATATATAAAGTAACAAATCATGAAGCTTCTGAACAGAATCTGATGACAGAGAAGTTATGTGTAATTAACTAACACGAAGTTTCTCAAACATCCATAACAAATCATAATTACTTATCCAGTTTTGTGTAATACTAATGGAAAAAAATTGTTAGATCTTTGTGAAGTCCGTGACCAAACTTATGATATAAATACACTATAAAATATAATATTAATAAGATCATGGTTTATATAAAAGAACTATATTAATGAATCGCTGCTGTTACTTCACATTTTATTCTTATGTTATATTTTAACATTCTCCTCGTTAGCTAGTTGTTACCACACACACACACACACACACACACACACACACACACACGATATTATTGGCCTATACTATTGAAATGTTTTATATGATAAAATTAAAAAAAAAAATAGTAATGACATTGTTGTTACGTCGTTATGTCATGTGAACCAAAAAATCCGAATTTTTTACTGTTACAGTCTCCTCATATCTTTTTCTCATTTTCTGTATAATTTTATCAAATCACAACTCTTTATTTAAAGCTAACAATTTGATAATGATATGTATATCTTTATTTATGTCTAAAATTATGCATTGATAGAACTAATCAAACTATGAACAACCGGATCCAGGAGTTTGACATTTTGTTGTTAAGGAGAGGTTAACATCGACTGTATGGGCTGTGTGTTCGAGTTGTTTCTAGACTTAAGGGGAGGTTTACGTCGACTGTATGGGCTGTGTGTTCGAGTTGATTCTAGACTTAGGGGGAGGTTTACGTCGACTGTATGGGCTGTGTGTTCGAGTTGTTTAGAGACTTAAGGGGGGTTTACGTCGACTGTATGGGCTGTGTTCGAGGGGTTTCTAGACTTAAGGGGAGGTTTACATCGACTGTATTGGTTGTGTGTTCGAGTTGTTTCTACACTTAAGGGGGGGTTTACATCGACTGTATGGGCTGTGTGTTCGAGTTGTTTCTAGACTTAAGGGGAGGTTTACGTCAACTGTATGGGCTGTGTGTTCGAGTTGTTTCTAGACTTAAGGGTAGGTTTACGTCGACTGTATGGGCTGTTTGTTCGAGTTGTTCCTAGACTTAAGGGGAGGTTTACGTCGACTGTATGGGCTGTGTGTTCGAGTTGTTCCTAGACTTAAGGGGAGGTTTACGTCGACTGTATGGGCTGTGTGTTCGAGTTGTTCCTAGACTTAAGGGGAGGTTTACGTCGACTGTATGGGCTGTGTGTTCGAGTTGTTCCTAGACTTAAGGGGAGGTTTACGTCGACTGTATGGGCTGTGTGTTCGAGTTGTTCCTAGACTTAAGGGGAGGTTTACATCGACTGTATGGGCTGTTTGTTCGAATTGTCTTTTTACTAATCAACAGATTGGCATTGTGTTGTGTGTGTTCAGTTTCTCTAGACTAATTAGGAGGTTTGATATCTGATTTATCCGTTCACGTTATTGTGTGTGTGTGGGGTGGGGGTTGGTGTGTGTGCGCGTGTGCGTGCGTGCGTGCTTGCTGTGTGTGTTTTGGATGTTTCTATACTAATAAGCCATTGTCTTCGGGCAATTCTAGACTACAGTAAATAAACGACTGCATTTCTCTTATACAAATTAATATGATTAAATTAAAAAGATTAACCATAAATTCACTCAATACTCATTTATTTTAAATCTGTTTTTCATTTTATTTTGTCTTGTGATCAACCACCAAATTTCTCTCTTTGTTTATGCTTCAACATCCTGTATTTAAAACAAATCATTTCTATAACCAGAACCGTATATAAAGATGATGTTTGATGTTAAACATTGTTTTATGTTTATACTTGTTTGACGTTTTGTCTGAACCTGCTCTACGCTTCATTACAACAGAATGTGTTATATTACAAAAACACACATACATGTATACATGTATATATATATACACATAATCACATACATATACACCCTCGTCTACAGCTCAACTTCAAAATACGTGCTGTACATTACAAATAAATACAAATATAAAAGTCTATCTGCATCAAACGGATATAAATGTTTTTTGAATACTGTAAGTCAAAGTATTTTATTTTCACAGGGATGATGAGTTAATATTGTTTTAATAACGCCATGTTCTATGGACTAAATGAGATAAAGGCTTTATTAAATTGTAGTCATATAAAAATGAGACATTGATCATTAGCAAGATGACTAAGTACAAATTTGGAATGATTCCTTTTATTATAGAACTTTAAGTCTAAAAGATAAAAAAGAAAAAAACACAAATTTGGCAAAGCTAGATTAAACACAAAAAAATCTTACATCTTCTAAACTCAACTGTACATGAACAATTATACTAATCACGTGACATTATTATAATAATTCAAAAATTCATCAGGACCTGGCTTGTGTTTATTAAAGATTTACTCAATTAAAAATCTTATTTATAAATCTGTTAGCCTTTATATTTATAGCTGGTGACGCCTTGATATCAGTGATATATTTATAGCTGGTGACGCTTCGATATCAGTGATATATTTATAGCTGGTGACGCCTCGATATCAGTGATATTTTTATAGCTGGTGACGCCTCAATATCAGTGATATATTTATAGCTGGTGACGCCTCGATATCAGTGATATATTTTTGACTGGGACGTATCAATTTCAAACTAATTAATTTCAAAATTTACTCTTAGTGCGCAATTATTGGAAAACATTATTTTTAAAAACTGTGATGTGGTACTTTTGAATTTTTATGAAATAATACATTCAAAAGTAGCACATGACAAACTAAAAATTCTTTCAAATGAACTAAGTAGCTTTTTATCTCCACTTTCATTAGAGGTGTTTATTTAGTTGACCAGTTAGATCAGAACCATGGCTTTTAATGTAATACCAAATAAATAACTATCACTAATGTGTCATCTCACTGAGGCGACAGCAATCTACTCACTTTAAGGTTTACATATATATTATAACACATCAACTTGTGGTTTTAAACCAACTGGTGGAACTTTATTGAAATTGAAAAGTTAAAGTTCTTTTTTATGCTTAACGCAAGCTCTGATCAAAAAGATTCGGCGGTGGTCAATAGAGGATGATGACAGTTTTTCTGTCATGTGCTACTTTTGAATTTTTATAAAATAATACAATTCAAAATTGTCATGTGCTACTTTTGAATTGTATTATTTTATAGAAATTCAAAAGTAGCACATGACATTTCTATCAGGGTTTGATTTGAACCATGGTACATGCAGTGACATTTTTAAAAAACAATATATGCTATTGTCATATACCATGTTTTAATTTAATCATAAAATACATTCAAAAATGGTACTGTCTCATATACCATTTTTGAATGTATTTTCTAATCAAATTAAAAAAGGCCTATGACAATAGCATATATACGTTTTAATTTTTATAAGAACTACATTCAAAAAAATTAATATATGTATTGGATACTATAGCACCTATTGAATGCATTTATTATAAAAATTCAAAGAGCTTTATGATAGTACTGTCATGTGCAGATTTTTGTTGTTCGTTTTTTTCCCCGAAAAGAAATATGACAACTCTACAAATGACATAAAAATTCTGAACATAACAATTACACATGAATTTTTAAAATGTTTTTTTTAATTAAAAATACAACATTTTGCACGTTTCTATGATTAATTATATTTTTAATAATTTCTTATAGTTAAGATACAAAATACTACACATGACAAATAGCACATAACAACGATATGCTAATTTTCAAATATTTTAATTTTCAGAATTAAAAAAAATCAAAAGACAAATGTAAAAGTTAAATTCTTTTCATGACTTGTAAATATTTATCTTCAGTTCCAGTGTAATATCATAAACTTTTGAATATTTAATTCAGAAAATATATAATATGACACCAGTACCTGATGGACTTCTAAATGCTAGTGTCTAGTTTAGAACCTCATAATATTTATATAGGTCCAAGTTTTTGTCATAATTTAGTTTGAAACTTTTTTGGGGGGGACATTTTTGGAAATATTTCAGATATCTCACATGTAAATGTAACTCTGTTTTTAATCAGTTTAATTTTATTTTGATGAACGTAATTGACTCAATGTTTATCTAGAAGAGAAATGATTTTAACACTTCCTTTGGTCAGTTTTTGGATAATTAATGCACTATCACATATTGTCAGCTCGTTTTAGATGTCCACTGATACAAGTAGAAAATGGATAGACATCTGTGATTGATTATTCTGTCAAGAGTTCGATTTCAAACTGCCAATCACAACCCTGCTTATATTATTGACTGCGGAGAACCGGAACGAATTTCATCACTCAGGCGTAGAATGACATGCCCAGTAACCATAATATGTATCGTTTAACAAATTGTAAATATCTAGTTTTTGTATATTTTCATATTTGACAAATTATGGTGTAAATATTGACACGGTCCTTTGTGCTTAAGGATAATATTTAAAATGTAATTAGTTGGTCAGTTGATTGTGAATGTGTTACAAGTTTTTTGTGACTTTTATGGGTTTTTTATTACGGAACAATATTATTACTTGGATTATTGTACGATACTTTTTATGATTGCCGACAAATTACTTGAACACTTATGAAAATTTGCTTTCTTTAAGATTTTTCATATAGGAATTTCCTCCAGAGGTGAGTTTTATTTATTAAAAAAAATGATATATTTATTTTTTCTAATGGGTTAGCTTAAATCTAATTTCTCACAAAAAAAAAAAAAAAAAAAAAAAAAAAAAAAAAAAAAAAAAAAAAAAAAACCCCTACAGTTTTTCTACCGTTCTTTATATTTAATGCTTTAATGTATGTATTGTTATTGTCTTAAGGGTTTTGGAATGTGCTTATTTTTCTAATTATTTGTCCTTAAAAATCGATGCAAATATAACAAAAAGTTATTATTGATAAGACAAAACATATTTATAATGCTTGTAAAGTTTGATGTAACTTTATGTCTGGTAATTAGTTGTATCCTGTACATAATAATTAAATTTTTAAAATATTCTGAAAGTCTGAATCGTAGTTTCTGGTAGTGATAAAAAAATTCTTTTATATGATTTATACGTACAGACATAATACCATAGAAACATTCACAACATACTTTTTAGTTGAGAAAACTCTACTTAAACCTTAGTTACTCAAGATAGACAGAAGAAATCAATTTTGTCTTTCATTTTAGGGATAGAAATAGCATTATCATCTCGTCTTAATTACAAAATTTAATATGTTCAGAAAAAAAACATTGCCTGAAAATTCGGATGATCAGAAAAATTTACACGTCTTTAATAAATATGATAGAGAGAAAATCGAACACAACAAATAAATTTATTAGAATAGTAACCCTTCAAATGTTGAATAATTCATACCTAGAATTAAATATCTCTTAGGTAACTTTGAATACTGAAATAAATTAACTCGAGATATTATCCTCTCTACATAGTACAGAATTCTCTCATTAAATGCTACAAATCTAATTAAATTTAATGACTTTCTGGAGTAATATCAATTATAAATATCGACTGATTCCAAACACGTATGTACAGGGGGTAATGGAATTTTAATAGGAAACATTTGTTATAGAGAAATCACTATGAAATTGATTATAAAAACGTGTTAAAAGCTTCAACTATCTGGTCAAGATGTTCATTATAATACATTTAATAGTTATATAAGTAGTTTAGTGTGAAAAATAATTCCGGAAAACAATGTCGTTCCATTTTCTATTTTCAATGCCTCTGAAAATGTTCTTGCATAATATCTGTTATGAAGTGTTCAAGAGGCTGAGACATGGGCCAATGAGATTCCACTTGTGTCTTGTTAATGGCGCTTTTTGTTGTTGTCACAGATGTTGTGTTTCTGTTGATGAAGTTATTGTTGTGTTTTGGTTGATGTTGTTGTTACTACTGTTTCAGTTGTGGTAAATGTCGTTGAAGCTTTAGTTGCAGCTCTTCTAGATATAGGTGTTTTTGTTGTTGTTTCTGTATTTACTGGTTGACTGTGTTGTAACTGCTGCTGTCATAGTTGTTGCTTCTGTTGTAATTGTTGACCGTGTTGCTGTTGTTGTTGCTGCCGCTGCTGTTGATAAAGCTGTGGTTTCTGTTGGTTTTTATGTTGCAATTATTGTAATTGTTGGTGTTATCTTATTTGTTTCTGTTTTATTGCTGTTTTGCATTGTTGTTGTTATTTTTATGATTGTCATTTTTGCTTTTTATATTGCTGATGATAAAGTCTACTGTTAGCTTTTTGCGGTAGCTTTGCTTGTTGAGTGAAATGTTCACAGTTCTGGATCAAAGTAAATCCCACATTCTTGGTTCGGATATCTCTGGCAAATCATTGTGTGTGTAAGTATGTCAGGTTCGAAATATGGGGATGTTCTCCAGACAGTGCAGTTTCTTCCACCATTCATGAACTGGTGTCATGTGCAGATTTTTTTTAATTTTTACAAAAATTCTACACATTACAGTGGCCGCCTCGAGATATAAAAAATCTTGACTTGTGATAAACACCATTACTCCATTTTACTCTGCGTCTAGAAGAAGCCGAATCGTAAGCTAAACAAACGCATAAAGTTGTGAACTTTTTCGAAAAGAAGTGTCATGTGCTAATTTGAATGTATTATTTTTATAGAAATTAAAAATCAGTACATGACAGAAGTATTCAAAATTTGTCAGATATCTTAAAATATTTTTTCTTTATAAAATTGTAAAAATCGTCTGCACGCAACAGAAACAAAACACTTGCTTACGTATATTTTGAACTTTATGAGATTGTATATTAACCCCTCATTGTAAGACACTGTATTCTAACAGTCACTCCTCGTGTCTCGTGTGTGTCTCAAAATGATTGACATTTAGTTATCATTATATATATACTCTAGTCAAAGTTTTCTATCGCATTAGTCCAGGTACATCTGGGGCTAGGATTATCTCCGATATCTGACCCATTTCACAAATTTTGTCAAAAACACGCAAGTAAAACATAAGTTATTTTTGTTCGCTTTTAAATTAATTACATTACAAAGGAAGCAAGTTAAACTCCAACCAGAATGACAGAAGCGCGTGTCAATCAAGCAATTTGAAAAACTTTTGTGACTAAATTTTGTTTTCGATAATTCAAAAATTTAATTTAAAAAATCGATATTTCTTTGTACTTCTGGTATTTGTACCTTCATCATAATCTATTTTTCAAAAATAAAAAAGTTAATAAAATAAATAAATAAAATTTCTCTTCATATTTTGTGTCCGAAACTTCTCCCCTTTTGTGTGTATTGTTACGGCATAGTTTTTGCGACTTTGCCAGATCAGACTTTTTAATTATATCATTTTAAAATTTTATTAATTTAATCTTTGAATGAATAAATGAAATCTAAAAATTGTTATTTTTAAAAATAACAATCAATTAAAGATGTCCTTAACGACTGATTGTACATCATTTTATAAAATGTTCCGTCATGACGCCTGGAGAAAGGGATCCCGTTTTAACGCTCAATAACTGGCATTTATTTATGGGTAATCCCATTAAATGTAGATGTTAATAAATGTTTTAAATATCTTTGTAAATCAAATTATGTCAGAACGAATTACAAACACTTTGTTTACCAAGGCTGCTCGTTTTTGTAAAAGCTTGGTTTTCCGACAAAGTCCGGAATATGGTTTATTAATTGATGACCGTCATTTGTTCATCCGTCATGTAAAATGACACATAACAAAGTGCCTATTTAAACAGCATTACTTTGCCTTGGAGCTGTTTGATAATTCTGTATGATTTTGGCGGTTCTGAGTTCTTAATTACAAAACCACAATCTGTACAATTCTGCGTGGATTCAGTAGAATTTTTTATGTGTGAGATGCTAAAACAACAGAATTTGGTTACATAATGGCGTGAAATTCTGACAATATTCATGCCGGTTTATGTTGATGAGGATATCATAGTTTAGTCTTCTACAATATTTTCTAGATTTAGCGAATTTTTAGTAGGTTATGGTTTAAACAGTAGCAGAAGAAAAGTTAGGATTTTAGATAACAACTCACGAGAAAGGATCTATCAACGTGTAATACTTGATTGTACAGGTGAGATTTACAAGTGCGTGTGTGTGTGTGTGTGTGTGTGTGTGTGTGTTGTGTGTGTGTGTGTGTGTGTGTGTGAGAGAGAGAGAGAGAGAGAGAGAGAGAGAGAGAGAGAGAGAGAGAGAGAAAGAGAGAGAGATTAGAGACTGTTTGAAGTTGTTCATATTTACGTAAGAGGGTCAATGAAATAATTCCTAGTACAGTAAAAAGAGAAGTAAATTGTGTAAGTGTTAATTCCGAAGCATTTACACCATGTGGTAAGAATTATGGTTTGTTTAACAAATTTTGAAGAAAAAAATCTCTGTTTATTTTCTTGGTCGCACACAAACTCTTTCAAATGTAGATATAATCAAAATAAAGAGTTTATTCCAATCTGAAGTCTTTATTCTCACACGGCTTGTTTTAATGATTTCCAGGATTTTCATTAATCTATAAACCTTTATTGCTTACGATTGACGGGAAATTCACATATTAAACGCTCAAAATGCATAAAATATTCATTTACACATTGTTTTGATGTTTAGAAATTACTCGTAGAATTCATGTCGGAAGTCGATTAAATACAGATGCCTGCTGCAACTTTTAAGTTATTCAAAGTTTTACTTACAAACCACTTTACCTGGACTAGTGCATACTAGTATATAAATTTTCTTATCTTTTGCCAAGAATTTTACTATTCAAGTAAAGCTTATTCGTTTTTCAATGTAGCTATTTCCTTACAGCAATATCGATGATTGCCGCAACAAAAAAGCAAAAATCTGACTTGATTGATTTTTTTCAAGAAAAAAAAATCATGACCCTGCTCGATTTTTCTAGGCGCGCGAATACAAAATCTCTCGTACATCATCGAAGATGTGATACGACAAAAAAGGCAGAAACGCCTGAGACAAGACAGTGATGAAGACCATAAGAATTTGGAAAAAATAATTAATCCGTACAATTATCATTCATAGACTGGCAGTAAATTTAAATAGGACCATTCCTTGTTTAGATGCTTGTCATGAAGCTTAGACAAAAGCACTAAGTATTCAGAGTTGAACTTGTTGACCATATGCAAATGCTGATGCTGAACACAAGTTGAACGTATCCTAGCACTATCACCCCAACTGACAAGTACCCGCTTTCAGCTCAACGCCACCCCACACTACATTAAAACCGAGTAGAGTCGCGACGTTAATGTCATCTCCGGGGCTGGTTTCGACTTGATAGGATAATTACATTACAGAGACAAAGACTGATTTTAGCAGGTGTAGTCGTGACAATATTATACTGATGATGAATTTGATTAAAACCTAACTTTTTGATGTGTCTTCATTATTATATATCCCGCCAGTAAGGAAGGATCATACAGATATTATCTATACTTATGACTTTATTTGTTCAAATATCTGGAGGCTGTTTTTATTTTACCAATGCACTTTTCTATTCATCTTATCCTATTATCGGAGGTAAAATTTAGATATTTTAAGTATATACCTCTCTCTCTCTCTCTCTCTCTCTCTCTCTCTCTCTCTCTCTCTCTCTCTCTCTCTCTCTCAAATAAAATCTGGATAATTTTCCAGTTCAAAGTCGATCCTTTGTGAAAATTGTCCACTTTTAATTACAGTTAAAAATATTACCCAATTGTAGTTTTAAAGGATATTTATTGATATAATGTATTCAGAAATATCACGAGACCAGCTCCTTGTTTAACCGCCAAAAAATCAGAGATTAGATTTTTGTAGTTCTGTCATAAGATTTGATTGTATATAATTGTCAGAAGTTATGCCATAAGTTTCGACACGTTGATGGTTTTCAGACGTTTTTATGGTTTTCAGAAGTTTTTCAAAAAGATTCTATTTGTTGATGTTTGACGGAAAATGAGACTTTACTATTTAAAAAAATTGTCCGAAATTTTTATCGTAAGATTTCTTGCGGGTTGTCAGACATTTTACCATAAGATTTGTAAAGGGTAGTCGGAAGTTTTATTATAAAAATAGCCTTCGATTTGTTGAAGGTTATCGGTAGCCTGGTCTTAATACGATTTATCAGAAGTTTCACAAAAAGAATTGTATATGGTTGTCAGTAGTATATAATACAGTGTCATGATTTATCTATAAGATAAATGGTCAGGTATTCCAGGAGAACCTTGACAGGTATTGACAGTGGTTGATGGATGAAATGATAGATTATCTAGAATTTGCCATACATCATGAACAATTCTAGATAGCTCTTCGTAGGAATAATATAAATAAACTATTCACTTATAGGACGGGTAGTATGTTTGAAGTTCAAAATGTTTTTCTTTAACATAAAACAACCAAACTAGTTTTTGTTAGAAAAGTTTTAATCAGAACCCTTCAAAACGCCTACTAGAGTTTCACCTTTTCTCTGATTACTTGTACCTTCAGGGTAACTTTCTATAATGTAATAACTCATTTCCTCATCTAGGGTTGGTGTTCGACAAGGTGTCGCTTTTAGATCATATGTTTTATGTACTTTTTGACTTAATTCTATCCAAAATGATGGAAATGTGTACCGTAATACTATTGTTAAGGTTTTACAGTCTTTATTTGGTGTTTAGCTATTACTTTTTGGTCTAAGGTGGATGGGTTCATGTTTTAATCCTCGGCTGATGTTAATGTTGACCAATTCCTTCAAAGAAATAAGTGTTGCATCATTTGAAAAATGCATACTTCATGACTCAGGTTAATTTTTTATAATGTTTTTCGTGAGAGTAAGACATATCGAGAGAAAAATAAATATAGAAATTCTAGCTTGCATTAAATAACGAGAAATCCTTTTTTCGTCTCACATATACTGAAATGACACTTAGACACTAAATTCCTCCACATTTATATAGAAGATTTACTTCAAAGTACCAACTTAACCTCAAATGAACTTATGTAGAGGTATATATCATTTTGACCCGAGGACACAACAGCTTGTGTATCTGAGGACACCTAAGACCATGCTGGACACTGGACACCGTGTCTCCTCTTTGAAAATGTTACTAAGTCTTTGACCATAACGTGATTTACCTTACTACGTTAAAGTGACCAGTCGACTGTCCGGTCCGTGTGA
Source organism: Tegillarca granosa (assembly GCA_029721355.1). NCBI lineage: Eukaryota > Metazoa > Mollusca > Bivalvia > Arcoida > Arcidae > Tegillarca > Tegillarca granosa. Next base: position 42,344,862 of record CM056604.1, read on the forward strand.
TATAGTCTATATTTTGTTGACGTTGTAGTTTGTCAAATGTTTATTTCTTATGCTGTCTGTGTATCATTTTATTATATTTGTAATTGCAACATATTTGGATGTTTTTACAATATTTCTGTGATAAACACATTTATTGATTTCAAGTTGTTTTGGTGTCAAAAATCGCGTAAGCAAGTAAGTTCATTTAAAACATCATTTTATTTATTATGTCTTTTTTCATGTGCTCCTTGGTTTGGGTTTTTTATTTTGAATATACACATCGTACTCTAGTTATTGTTGCGTCATTTACAACATGCAAATGTTTCTCCAGAAATTTAAAGTTTTTTTAAATACCGTCCCAATAACTGCATTGTATTAAGCAATAACTCGCTCACTACGTATCGTAAGGTGGGGGCTAAATTTTTAGTAGAGTCTTATGTAGTCTGACTGAACAATTCCGCGATATGAAACAGATTTTTATTTTCAAATGTATTTACCTGAACTCTTCTTATTTTCTTTGTGGTGTTGTACCATCCAAGAAGGCCTATAATGTAGCAAGCTATGCAGTTGATAGCAAACTCAATGAAAATATTAAATTTTAATACATTGGGGCAGAATATGAAATTTATTTTTACAAAGAAAAATATTTTAACTTTCAGCACATGACAATTTAACAGAAACTTTTTAAGATTTCTGCATTTATCATCTCAGGCTTATAGGTTTGGATTTATACCATACTTAAAAAACCGTTGGCTTATTTTGAACTTTAGACTGTCTTTTGTCCCGAAAATACACAAATACTAAATTACAATCTATCGTTTTCTGTTCCAAAATACCAAATTTAGTCCGTTCGGCGTGTCCAGAAAGTTAAGTTTTTATTTACTAGATCAGTTAGGATAAGCCAGGTGTGTCGTATTCACAGGTAAGCCAAGTATGTCGTATTCACAGGTTAGTCAGGTGTGTCGTATTCACAGGTAAGCCAGGTGTGTCGTATTCACGGGTAACAACTTAATTGATTTTTTTTTATCTCCAGATAAATATGTAATAAAATTATAAGATACAATCGTCTGAAAAAATTACCCAAATTTCATCACTTTATTACATAACGGTAAACCATATTGTTCGATAAAGTGACTTGATAGGTTTAATTAATATGTTAAAACGAAAGTATGAACGTCCAAAGATAAATTAGATGTACTCTAATTCTTTCTTTTGTTGAGGCAAAGTAACGGAAGTTTGTGTAGTTTGTTAAATTGTTTGGCTTTTCAATGACAAAATCATGACGATCAATCATGTTTTATTTATTTATTTATTATATTTATTTATATTGCTTTCAGGAAGTTTTCGGTAAATTTATGACAGATATTTTTATCTTGTATTACTGTTTAATTAGCAACGCTAGGGAGTGTCTAGTTGTTTGCTGTAGAATGTACTCCGGTGTATTGAAGCTTTCATCGTGACCCACTAGATAGTTACACCATTGTCATATAAAATTTTTGAATTTAATCATAAATTACATTCAACAATGATTTAATTCAAAAATGGTATATGACACCATCGATAGCGGTGGAGGTTTATGTCATTAGCTTTGGCTCTTTTCAGATAATTTAATTACACTAAATAAAATTCACAATTTCACATTCGTATCGCTTTTGCCTCGGTTTAGGTTACAGCACGTTAGGCGACGTTAAACAAAACATAAATCAGTTTCCATGTTGCAAGAAACGCGGTTTTCTCTATATTGTGACTGTGAGACATGATGTCGTGGCATGAAAAGAACAAAATCGGGTCATCTTAATATGTAATAATTTCTCCAATCAAAATTTTCAAATTGCAAAAATTTGACCTCATAAAAATTGCAAATGACCGATAACATTATTTCAAACAAGTCGGTCGGTCAGTTTTTGAAGATGAGAATTTGTCTAATCTCTGACTAACTACAAGATAATTAATGCAATACTCAACCCCTGTGATCTGTCATTTGAGAAATTCTGTACTTAATTTAGAGACGGAAATAGAAATTAAAAGTAATATTTAACAACATTTCTGTTATGACGTTCACATGGTCAGTCAGATATTTGACCAGTAGTCTTGGCTTGTCCTAATGACCACCTGCCTATCTATGTCAATCTATACGACTTTTGCTTTGAGCTAACGTGTTAATTTCAAACGAAATAGGAATGATTACAATCAAACATAAAAAAACAGGAAAATGTTATTAACAAATTAAACTCTCTCTCTCTCTCTCTCTCTCTCTCTCTCTCTCTCTCTCTCTCTCTCTCTCTCCTAGAATCAATCATATAATTGGTTTATGTTTTTATCACAAAACCACCAGACTGTGAATGTTTTTTTTTTAAATTGGCCCCTTATTTATGATCTGGGAATAAATCAAGATTTTTGAATTAATCTTAAAAAATTTCTATAGTTTATAATAGAAAACCGTCGGGACAATAAAATTAAATATATCCTCAACGGATTTCAGACAACGCATTGCTTAATATTCCGTCCATAAACAAAGTAAAATATTGTGTCATCTTCATACTGAAGTGTATTTATCTTATTGTTCCCTCCATGCAGAGATGTCGACCAGCTTAAAATACCTGACAGGGGTTTAGTGAAAGTTAAAGAAATATCAAAATCGGATTGAACAAGGGATTGAACAAATAATCCGACAGTAGTAAGTAATGATGATTGAGAAGTTCCCTGGTCGTCTTTAGAAATGCGTGTGGCAGGCCGGCGTTAAAGGATGACATCAGGGGATCAGATCCTTTGAAGTTGATCTAAATAAGACAAGATGATACTTTCTATTTATTTACTTTATGTCAACAAAACAATTATTTTTGTTTATTTCAAAGGATTTAGTTGGTGAAGACATGCCTTGTGTTTTAGCTAAAACCAGTATAACCTATAAATCCACCTATGTTATATGAACTTTCTTTTTGTATTTTTATGGACATTATTTATGAGTTAAATATTACGTCAACATTGCGGACAATTTAAAAATGAAATAGTTATCCTGGCTGGATATAGATTGATAAAATTGGAAGTTAATTTATTTTGTAACAGGTAATGTGATAAATTAGATTTTTCTGTTTAATCTGATATTTATTATTCATGTTGAGTTAGGTTTGTAATCCTATTAAATCTCTGTTGACGTGCGATGTCCAGCTGTGGTCATCGTGGTCAATTCGGCTATTATTATATCATAATTTATTTTCTTTTCTTCTTTGTTATAAATGCCGAAACAATTTACTTGAAATTGGCTATCGTTTTTTCGTCAATTTAATCAATTTTCCGGTTATTCGGTCAATGTTAACTTATTTCACGTACCCGGTCGGTTATTCTAAATCGCTGGTCTAAATCTTGGGGCACATGTTGTACCTACGAGGCATTTCTGGAAATACAACAGATATTGTAAAAAGAAATGCGTGGATATCTACTAAATTTTGTATACAATTAGGAATGTAGGTAATTTAATGCCTAAACCAAACCAAAATAATTTTATAAAATTGACCAAATTTCTGTGTAATTAGACGCTAGGTGTCCGCATTTTAGCAATTAACGCATGATGGTGATACTCTAGGTAGACTATGAAGAAAAGAGTTGTATTTATAATGCTCGCGACTGTGTTACCATGAATACACGGTAAACTACTCAGTGTTAATTACTTCTGTGTGTACAAAAACTTTTAAAGTGAAGTATTAGACTGTTAAAGCGCTAGTTAGAATTGAGAACATGCTGTAAGTCATGAATATTTAGTATTCTGTAACCCTATCGATCAAAACATTCCACTGACCAGAACAGTTGTGTTCATTATCTGTAAGGACATCAACCAAACTGGATGCAAATTTTATGGGTATTATTTCAATAAGGATTTATAATTTTATGTGGACCAAAAGTTTCTATGGGAACTCATAATGCTATAGGTTTGTCGTTTTTTTTTTATTATTCGGTGCATTTTGTTATTTATCAGATTATTTAAAATAATAGTTTTTCTTTTAAATCTCTTTGACTTTTGTAGATTTGAAATAATTTCTATTTTCTAAATTGGTGTTTATTTTCTCGATTCGACATTCAAAAATTTATTAAAAAATTATAAAGTTTACGTTCTTTCTGTTATTTTCTTTTCTTTTTCTCTTATTTTTTGAAAAAAAAAAAACTTTTGTAACTTTTTACATGCATCAATGATGACAATTGAAAAACACAGCATTCGGATAAATATTCCCTCGAGGCTTCTACTTTATTGATTGATTGATTGATTTATTTATTTATTATTATTATTATTATTATTATTATTATTACATGACAACGTTTAAGTAAGGGCTTGAGTAAACATATTATTTATTTTAGACTCAGTTATAAATGTTGTTTCAAAATTCAATAGAAAGTTAACTACATCTTACTAAAAATAATTTTTAATTAAAGACATTTAACGGTTCGAGTTCTTCAACATCTCTGCAAATCAATCCCTGACCGATGATTTTGTCGGTAACTAACAGGTGGTCACCTTTAAAAAAAAATATTTAACACACTTAATCCTACATACATTAAATATTTTATGTTTTTTTATTTATTATGTTTGGTCTTGGAAATCTTTTTTAATGTCGGATTTGGGGTGAGTCTCTATTTCTATGTCGCTGTCAGGCTATTTATTATTATTATTAATTTTTTGGCGTTGATTTTTACCACTTTTTTAAACGTCGTATTGGCATAAATAAGATAGGATTTGTTCAGTATGATTTTTTAAGTCTTTAAAAAATGGGGCAAAAAAAAAAAGAATTTAATAGCCAAAATTATCTCTTAAACGTTTATTGACGTTACATTTTGACAAAGTCCCTTGTATCGTAAATGCGACATTAAATATCTTTGAAATTCATTATACAGATCTGTTTTTATAGCTCACAAATGATACGTGTGAGTTTTGTGTCAATGATACAACCCACAGAATTATCTGATCCAGATTCTAAATGAAAAAGTCACCGTTTAAAAACTAACAAAAGATTAACAGATCAATTTGAATATTTTAATTTCGGTTTTGACCTGATGTAGGTCCAGTGTTCATTCACGCTGCACAATGTCGCGTTTCAGTGATTTCATTGGATAAATGTATAAAAGGAGGAGATTAAGACAACGGATCAAATGAATTCGTAGTCTGCAGTTTTTACTTGATTAGAGGGCCGATTTGACAAGATGACAGTTTAGTTATCAGTTCGTCCTCATTCCATCACGGCGGGTGATTTTTTTTAAATTCTAATCGGAATCTAATGATCAACTCTAGACAACAAACACTCAAGTGCTAATATTGTTTTTCTACATGTTTGCTAAAAGCTTTACAAACATATGTTAACTTTTCCCACTTATTTATCATAGTTAAGTAACCGTTTAAATACTTAGAGAGAATTCCTTATATAAATATTGATATAATGTTACATTTACAGGGGAATGTGGCGTGAATTGTTTGGCCAGTACTGGAATGGTAATGAAATGGTCATTATAATGATATAACCCTAGATAGTGACAACATCAGGACGTATATAACTGATCTACCGATCAGTAGAGCACATAAGATGCTTTACTTTGTTACACGTTTTTAAAATGGACCAGTGATGCTGATGTTAAGACTGGCGCTGATGTTAAAATAAAGCAGTTTCTTACCAGATTGTACCTCCACTTAGTATAATTTCCTGTTTTCTTGTAATGAGAAAAAATTACAAGTGTTTTACGGAAATCTGGATTATATCTTCAAAATTAAATTGAAAAAAATGCACGTGAAGTTTGAAATGATTAACGGAATTTTTACACGTGAGTTTTGAAGTTAAAGCATCTGTGAGTTAAAATGGAGTTGTATACAAGGATATTATCTATTATTTACTTTACTTTAATGATTATTTTGAAATTTTGTTCCTGTCAGCTAATTGTTTATCATTTTCACGAGGAACAACCAGGCGGACGTTTTATTGGGAATGTTGCGTATGATTCAAATCTAAACTTAGAAATGAATGAAAGCAATTTTCAAACATTGAGATATAATTTTTTATCCACTGACGCACCATATATATCTTTATTCAATATTAACACGACAAATGGAAACTTATACACAACAGAAGTGCTAGACAGAGAGAAACTTTGTCCATTTATGCAAGAATGTGTGTTAATTTTAGAGGTGGGTGTGCAATCAACCATTCTGAGTTTTTTCAGAAAAATTATAACAAAAATATTTATAGACGATATAAATGACAATTCACCGATATTTGAACGATCATCGATGAGTTTGTCGATACCGGAATCGGTATTAATTGGAACTTCGATAACGATAGATGGCGCTAGAGACAGAGATACAAGTCAGAACTACTCTTTACAGACATACGAAATAGCTGAGAAAGGTATGCCGTTTTCCATTAAGTTTGTGAAAAAGTTAGACGGAACTTCAACCGTGCACCTGGTCGTTAGTGATACTTTAGATCGGGAACTTAGAGACCGATATCAACTTACGGTTGTCGCTAAAGATGGTGGCCACCCGGAAATGACTTCACAGATGTTAGTAAATGTTACCATTTTGGATGTTAATGATAATGCGCCAATGTTAAGTAGTTCGGATTATGAAGTCTCTGTGAATGAAGACACGGCTATAGGTTCTGTTATATTTACATTGTCTGCAACCGATATAGATTTAGGTGATAACGCAAAAATTAACTACAGACTAAGCCCGCACCAGTCGACAACGAATAAAAATTTATTTTCCATGGACAGTATATCAGGTGAGCTGAGAGTTATGTCCCCTCTAAGTTATGCTCATGGACGGGTACACAGGGTTATCGTTGAAGCGAGTGACTCAGCAGCAAAACCGTTAACAACTCAGGCTTACGTCACAGTGACGGTCATCGACTCAAAAAATAACCCTCCAAAAATTACGGTTAATTTGTTAACCGATTCCAACGCGGCTAAAGTATCAGAATTCGCTAATGCCGATTCTGTAGTGGCGCTAGTTGTGGTCCAAGACGAGGACTCCGGTATGAATGGTATAGTCAGGTGTTCGATTATTGGACAGTATTTTAAATTAAACAGACTAGATGTTAACGAATACACGGTACAAGTGGCACAACCGCTTGATCGGGAAGTTGCGGAACGCCACAACCTCCGTGTTGAATGTAGTGATAGTGGTTCGCCACCTTTAAGTTCTTTCGAAGATTTCGTTGTGGAAGTTAATGACGTCAATGACAATGCCCCGGTATTCAGCCTACAAACTTATAAAACTAGATTGTTTGAAAACAACAAGATTGGTGATATTATTCTCCAGGTCACTGCAACCGATAAGGACGACGGATTAAACGCGGAAATAACATACGTTCTACTACAGGAAAATGACACACTAGTCAAAATTGACGAGACAACAGGCATAATCCGTGCAAATAACGTGTTTGATAGAGAGAAAATTCCGAATTTTAGTTTTAAAGTGGTTGCAATTGACAGTGGAGAACCGAGGCAGTTTGGAACAGCAACAGTTTCTATAGCAATCGAAGACAAAAATGATAATGTACCAAAATTTATAGAACCGCTTTTTATATTCAAAATTTCAGAAAACCGAAAACCCGGAACACTCATCGGGAAGTTGTTTGCTGATGATAAAGATGATGGGGACAATGGAAAAGTAGAATTCTCGACAGCGTTAGGAAGAACGTCTTCTGTTCCTTTTATTGTATATCCTGACGGAACGATTCGAACTGCAGATAAAATAGACCGAGAAAAACATTCTAACTTTACATTTAATGTTGTTGCATCTGACCTGGGGTTGCCGTCCTTGAGTAGTACTGCCACAGTTAAGATTTTTGTGGCTGATGAGAACGATAATAGCCCAATATTTCTGTTTCCAAGTAAAACCAATAACACATTAAGGATATCAAATCGAACCCCCGCCGGGACTTTTATTGCAAGGATTCAAGCATTTGACATTGACGAGAGTTTGAATGGCGAGTTAAGTTACATGATAGGCGGATACAATATGTCTGATTTAGTGGAACTTTACACACAAACGGGCGACTTGATTCTTCTTAAAGACGCCGATAAAGTTATAGAAACTGTCCTAAAACTAAGTATTGTTGTGTCTGATAAAGGTACACCAAGACGGACATCAGTACAAAGTTTAACTGTAGTCATTGCGGAAGCTGAACCAAAAACAAACTTGCTGATAGTCATAACAATAGTGTCCGTCACTGTAATAGTGTCACTAGCGATTATAGTGACAATTTGTATTATCAAAAGACTAGATAACGGGAAAAGAAAACCCTGTTCAACTGATACATTTAACAAACCGAATTTCGATGGTAAACCAGAAAATGGAATTAAACTAACAGTTAATCCTGATAGCAGTTTTACTGATATTGGTACGACTGAAAGGAAACGGAAAGAAGTTACTTTTGCATTTGAACCAACAGAGCAGAAAGATGACCGATACTCGGATATTAACAAACACAGCAATTATAACCCACACATAACAGTAAGTACAAATTGTTTGCCTGATTGCTCTCTCTCTCTCTCTCTCTCTCTCTCTCTCTCTCTCTCTCTCTCTCTCTCTCTCTCTCTCTCTCTTTCTCACACACACACACACACACACACACACACACACACACTATAAAGTGATCAACTATAGTGTGATTGAATCTTTAAAAAACGACGCAATGACTAAAACCTTTAAATTACAATTTTAAATGTTGTTTACTTTAACAGATAGAGTTGTTAACTTTCAGAATAGGTAGAATATTCTTGTCAATCAAACATTTTTATATATAAATATTTCATTATTTAATAAGAATTCAATAACAACATGCGGTAAAATGATACTATATGAATTGACTGGTGAGTGTCGATTTAAATTCGGAACCAAGAATTAATATAGATTGACAGAAATTCATGACTGTTATTGAAAAAAAACAAACAAGAAAACCATTTTACAAAGCAGCTCTTTATTTCAAGGTGTTTAAGGAATATTTAATGCAGGTCATTATTTAATTTCTGTTAATAAATTACTTTTGTAAAGAGTCTTTCAAACACTGAAGTTTTAATAAGAGAGAAAAGTAAAAGAATCATTTCCGGTTATATATAAAATCTAAAGTGAAAATTCATAATCTACGGATTATATCCGAAATAGAATTCTTTCCAATTAATTAGTCATTAACAAACATCAATAATTAACGCTATAATCCATGGATTCGGAAAATCAACCTTGGTCTGACATTTTTCCAATTAAGTCTGACAAAGGAAATCCAATTCACCAGTTAAGCGTGACCTTTTTGCCGAAGAAGCAGGACTAAGTTAAACTACAATATCTCAGTGGTAAGCACTTCGTGACAAGTTTTTATCGTGGTTGAATTCATTAAGCAAACCGTTTACGTTTAATACGTCCAATCTATCAACAGAGGCTGGCATTATCAGTTGGATTAATGGTATAACACATTATATTATCGAGTATCTAGACAGTTCTTGTAGATAGGTCCAAGGTTTTCTACTTTTTCACAAGATAAAATGATACTTAACACTTATAAATCTTATAATTCCATGTAGATTACACAGATAAATCAACGTTTTTGTTTTACATTCAGACAAACAATTTGCTTATTCTTTCAAAAAAATATTGTGATTAATTTTTCTTTTACTACCACAGAAATGGTATATTTTATATCATCTAAGTAATTAGATGTCTTGAAAACTGTTGTTGTTTTTTAAATAAAGAAGGAGTGAACTGACAGATCAGATGTTTTAGAGATGTACGTGGGTGGAGATTCACAAATCCACACTTCGAGTCATATACATTTTATGCAACTTTACTTGTTAAAACTATAGTCTAGGTATAAAAATGATGAAAAAAAACAGTCATTCAAAAGCAATGAGTCAATTCTTATATATGTATGGATACTCCTTTGACGTCACATTGGATACTCGTGTGTCGTTGCATTGGATACTTTGTGACGTCACATTGAATACCCATGTGACGTCACATTGGATACTCTTGTGTGGTTGTATTCGATACTCTTGTGACGTCACATTGGATATTGTTTTCCTTTGACGTCACATTGATTACACCTATATTTTCATTTATTTGAAACTGGTCATCTAACCGTTAACTGTAGATATGGAATCAGAAGTTTTGAGCACCATGTAATAAAAGGGTGAAAAAACCAAGATTAAAAGATCTAACACTGAAATGTCAATATAACGTCAATCTTGAGGGTTTTTCATTACACGTGCCCCCATTTTATAGAAGTACGCACGTGTTCAACACATCAGGTGATTGTCTTTAATTGTTTCAGCAGGGTGAAAAAACGTACATCTTTTTTATAAAGTTTCTTTGTGAATGACATTTTGGATTCAGACAGCATACTTATTGTACATGATAACCAAATACAATATCAGTTTACGACATAAATGTCGGTCTATAATTATACACGTACTTTATAAAATTCTATTTTTATTCCATTGATCATACACCTTTTGTTCAAATATTCGATAGTCATTTCAGATAAGTTTTAAAAAACAATAAAATATTCTGATATATTCAGTAAAAGTCATGATGACCTCAGTGAGCATTTCTACTATAAAATACCGCCATCATCGTGGTCAAACTTGCATGTTTTTGAAAGCATGCAGATTATGAACACTATAAAACCTTGAATTACAAAGTCAGTGAAATAGCTTCATTTTTATGGATATTTTACGTCTTTCTTTCTTTTGACTCCATACCGAAATCCGATTACTTCCAACTCATCTTTAGTTGGCAACTTGCAGTCACGTGATTTTTATTTAGTTTAAGAATTGAGTTTGATTGACAGATTATTACCTCTCAGTTTTAAGATCTGTAAATTTAAAATACTCGAACAACATCAATAATTACATTTAAATAACAATACTATGACCTCTATTTAACCTCTGATTCTTACTCCGTTGCCAGCTTTTCTGCATGTATACAGCGCGCATTATTTTTTATTTGAAGATTTCCCTTAGAGATAGCTGTTTTTTAAGTCCACACGTGTAATGTTGATGCTTTATATAGGTAACCATTTCTTAATAATTAATTAGGATTCTAGAGCATATGTAGATGCATTTGAAGTCAGATCTATTTTAGTATTGTTATAAAGCTTTATAAAAAAATTATCGTGAAATACATTATTGTCATAAAGCATTTTTGAATGTTTTAACGATGAAATCAAAAAAATGCTTTATGACAAAATATAAAACCTTTGGGTCAGTTTTAAAACGGGCGGCAGTAAAAACATTAGGTGAGATAATAGTAAGGTATAGGATGTTTAAATGTGTATACCATTTTGTCTGATTGTTCGCAGTTAAATCCAACAATATAAAGTCAACAGAACAAAATGAACATTGTAGACGATTGCTACTTGATAAACGTTTTGTTGTCCACCGTTTGTCCAAAGCCGGGGATTTTTTTCAATGGAAGCATTCAACATGGTCACTTCTTTCTCGTTGATGCCACGTGATGCTTGTGAAATTGGCTCTTATATACATGTTTATATGGTTTAAGATACAGAAAAAAAATTATTGACACTTTCAACATGGTCAGTTCTATATCGTTAATGTCACGTGATGTCATACCTGAGCCTGGGTTTTATTTACATAACTTCTGTGATGTACTCTACTGACATCCGGGTGATTAATGGCAGTATTTACATAAAGTCAAAAATCTCAATACGTGATACAGAACAGAGAGAGAGATGAAAGTCTCAGAATCAAGCCTCTATTACTGATTTGTTTCACTTGCGCAAATAATAACAGTCTCTTGTTAACTTTCTTGTTTCTTCAACAGCTTCACACAGCGAAGAAAACAATCATTTTTTTTACGTTTTTATATTTACTTAAACCAAAGAAAATAGACCTTCCTTGATCTCCAACATAGTTAGTAGTTATTTCTGTGAACCGTGGAGTTTTCCTGGAACGGCAAGTGAAATTAATATTAAAGTCTATAGTGAATCATACACGGGAGTTAGAAGACACGCGGTTTTTTCAACTTATTTTAATGAGTACAGCGTCTGCCAGATATGCCTATGTAATTAGATTGATTAAAATTATTAGTCCATCCCCAGACATCCTTATGCACAAAATTTTAAAATCGGAAAACTTCGTTACCGGAGGCTTATGTTTTATAATAGATTCAAAATACATCAAAATGCCAACACGTGCCTTGTTTTAATTACTGTAGGATTTGTATGGATGAAAAAACTTTAAAACACTAAATTACGATGTATATATATAACACGTAAGCTGAAACTGACAACTCTCGGCATGTAAATTACAGAATTATAATATAAATAAAAAATACAAATAAATTGTTATTTATAACCGCATCGCTAATACCATGTAAAGACGGTGAGGATATATTTTATATAAAATTCCAGATTTATGCGTACTTGGAGAAAGTCGAGACTTAAAAACTACTTGAAACAAGTAACGAATAAAACCAGAAAACGTACTGGATCAACTCTATCGCTGTTCACAATATTGTCATTTTTTGAAGAAAAAAAAATTATGTAATAAGAATTCAGGAAATTGCAATTTATTTATTTAATAAAAAATTATTTTTAAAAAATGCACATGACAATACTGAGATTGCTGATATAAAAACTCTCATAACAGACGCACGGACAAACGTACCAGACATAATGACAAAAATTGAACCCACTGAGTTGTATTTTGTTCGTTTTGAATCATAACACTTACTTTTCAAAAACTCGAGTTTTTTTGCATGGTTGTTTTGATTCTTTTTTTTATTTGTACTGAGCTTTGGGATTGTGAATTTTCTGCCAGAAAATAGATGAAATGTGTGTTTATATGAAGTTATCGGAGAAAGTATACCACATTTACTTAGAGTATTTTACTTGTACCGGATTCCCTAATGGATGACGATCATCCCGAAACAAATCAAAGATCCAGGGATTTATTAAATTACGAAAAATGGAAAGCCGCAAAAAGTGACCGGTATTCAATACAAGTTAATTTAGTTCTGATTTTATTAGTAAGATAAAAGATTTATAGACCGGACATTTGACCATTACAGTGGTCGTGTGTCCGTCTAGGGATTAATTTCTGTGGCGTAGTAATTGTAAAATTTCGGGATATTGATACTGTGATTAAATTATACACGGAACATATACAACAATTAAGTTATCCCCCCCCCCCTTGTTCAGAACCGATTGTTTCAACACAATGAACTTATCACATTATAATGTCTTTAGAGGATGCGAAACTAATGTTGGCTTTTTAAATTTATGTCGCGTGATTTACTCATTGTCAGAAGTATTTTAATAAGGGCATTTTCTCTAGCTATTATCGGAGTCCTTTGTGTCATCTTAAAAAATTTGAGCAACAAAGTAGAACACGGTAGCTCCGTGGTAAAAACCTCCAGTATGTGTTTATCTTGCGGGTTGTTTTCTAATTTCATATTTTATTTTATTTCGATTTTTTTTTTTTTTTTTTTTTTTTTTTTTTTTTTTTTTTTGGCGATTGTTAAATTCATACATGTATTTGTTTTGGCTGTTAACTTCTAAACTTCTAACTTATAAAATCGTTCTGGAACTAATGAATCTGTCGCTGCATTCGGAGTAAGCTGGAGATTGATGTCAGAGCTGTGAGGACAGTCTTGAGCAGCAGAATGATTCTTCTGCTTATAAGACACCAAAAAATTTTAAAAGTCCTCCCGTAAATCATTACTTGTCAGTATTGCTAAGTCAGTTTTATAAAGTTCATGAATTATCATTTTTAAGTCAGTTTGTGTTCAGGCTCTTATGAATTCGATACTAAAGCTATTTCTGATTCTCGCGTCAGTAGAATTGGTGACAAAAACAAACGTTAGAACAATAGTTTCTGAAATGAAGCGAACTTTGTATTTTGTGGAAGTTGTATTTCAAAGTCCGGCAAAGATAACAACAGCATGTGAACAAATTCCACTCACTTTTTAGAACCATTGGACATTGGACGATACCGTTAACCGTCACACGGCGTTGTCTGAATAACTTTAACTCGCCTGCTTGTCTGGGGCAACCGTTAGACATTGGACGGTATTGTCAATTACCACGTTTTGAATTTAATCATAAAAATACATTCAAAAAGTGGTATATGACAATGACAATGGGTATATGACAATGTATTGTCATATACCACTTTTTGAATGTATTTTTATGATTAAATTCAAAAAGTGGTATGTGACAGTATCGTTAATCGTTAACTTTAGTTCATCTGGGGAAAAAGTAAAAACATTTTTACACAGTCATGGTGATCACTGTTTACACTGCGCAAAGTAAAAGGTACATCCTGGTTAGTGGGGAACAGATTATTCACGCGGAACACTTGACATTTAGTAAAACACCCGAGGTATTGCCGAGGGACATCATCTGTTTATCAGTTCGTCTTAGCTCATACTTGCACCGTTTTATCCCTACAACGGAATTTCACCTTATGGGTAGACACATTTTAATATGACGAAGATACGTGTGTTATTAACCGCAAATTTAAATATTTCTCCCAGCAATGCCAAATTGAGTATATATTTTTGTTTTAGTATATATAATTTTTTTCTAAAAGAAAATTTTTTGAAGCATTAAAATACCTTTTTATTATATTGTTTTTCCTAATAAAAATTTTTTACTTGTTTCCGCAGTGAGTCGTGGGATCGAATTCGTAAATTCAAATACATGTAATATTAGTTAATGCACACAAATAACTAGCTTTTCTTTAGTTTTTGCATTGATACATGTACATAGGCTAAGAAAATGCTCAAACGTGGTACTAAAGCCCATAAAGCTCAAATGGGGGAACAAACCCTAAATAAATGCTCAATAGCCGTTACCTAACCACAGAGAAATGCTCAAACACAGAGACAAAGCAATAAAATGCTCACGCGTGACGACAGTAGCCAAAGAAATGCGTAACCACAGTGACAAATAACAAGGAAATGCTCAAACTTTGGTTAGTTTAAACAATATTTTATTCAATATTAAACATCAAATATAATTACAATTTGTACAAAGGATTCTGGAACAAGAGCAATAACAAAGCTCTTATGTTAACCAGTCTCCCTATATCGTTAACCAGAGTTAAAATGAACACAAACTCCTTTCTTCACTTTGCCAAAAGCAGAGAATGACAGAACACATCTCGGTCAATACGTATTGACACTTATAGCTAAATTATTGATCATTTATTTTCTTTATTTCAGGACAATATGGCGCCAAATTTTCTAAAACTACAAGATGACAACCATAGTGAGACTTCCGGTGAAACCAACACAAGTGACAGTGGGCGTGGTTTGAGTGATGACGAAACTCAGACTGGAAAAGGAGTAACATTTTCAAGTGGTAATATTTTATTTTTATTTTTCTGTCATTATTTTGTTAATTCTGATCACTTGGGCATTTTGTATTTATTTAATTGTGTAGTTGTTCAACGTCATTGCTAAATTTAGTTTTGAATTAAATTAAACCTCATTAAGGCATTTTCAAAAAAATCTTAACAAAAGAATCACTTTTCTTGAAAAAAGTGGACGGGGAAAAATCCCCATCTCATTAACATTTTGTCTGCTAAAGTACCTTGCGCGACATTAATAAATATCTCTAGCGATATCATTTGTATGGCAGCAACTGCGATTTTTGTTTTAGAATCATGAAATTCATATACTTGAGGATAAAAAGATTAGAAAACATAGTGTTTAGAGTGAATCTTAGATAATGAACACGTAATATTACCCAAACACCCCCAACCCCCTTTTCTGGTATCTAACTGTGATATTTGATTTCCTCACCACAGTTGGTAAAGTGTTGACACGTCTGTGTTTGTTCAAGTCCATGTGATTGGAACAATATTTAATACACACAAACATATATCACATAAACTGTAATCCGTACTCCCCAAATCTTTATTTTAGAAGTCAATGTTATCATTTCGTCATTTAGAACACTTTAAGTTAATTTCTAATTATAGCAGTTTGTACTTTTTCTTAGCCAGGTGTTTACATACCTGGATTTACCTTTTTTACATGATTATATTTCATGTCTACCTGAAATTTTCACGACATTTTGTGAAGTTAAATGTTTATTTTTGTTGTGTACTTGACAATTTATAAAGATTTGTTTTAAAGGAAACGTAGACAACTTCCATGATTTGTTCATACAAATTAAAAGTCAAATTACATTGACCCAGTATATATAAAAATTCAATGTACTTTGTCAAAAAAAAAAATTATATATATATATATATATATATATATATATATATATATATATATATAATTTTTTGGATATCCGCATTGTGTTTTAATTTACTCATTTTAAGTATAATTCTAGATATAGTGTTGAATGTTCTTTTTTTGTTTATTTTTCAGGCAAATCAAGAAATAAGCTACCACCCCTCAACACACAGACGCAAAATAAAAACTTTCGTTCATTTTTTCCAAATCAGAGTATTCCATTGTCTCCTATTGACCATCCTGTCGGAACATCGTATCCGTATCCAGGAAATGTGTCCTATTATAACCCAGAACCTCCATACAGTAGTCATTCTAGTTACCATGACTACATACGGAATAAATCTTCACTAATGGAGGAAGACAGTGGTTCAACTTCCGGTATTCATACCATGGATGAAGATATGCTTCCTGTTGAATTACAGGGTCACGTGATATAGACATTCCAGTTTTTTATTTTGTGTTGACAAAAATACCAAAGACTGTTAAATGTTCATTTGTGTGATATTATATAATTTTTTATTTAAACTTTGAGCATACTGAAGTAGAGTTTAATATTGAACAGAACAGGCAATATGACGGATCCTGAACCAATATGGCGTCGATGAAAGTTTTTGAAAAAAATGACAAAAAGCAAGAGGTTAGTTTGAGTGAATTTGTAAACATTTATACCAATCAATTAAAGTCACTTACACTAAAAAACTTTTACTTGATAAAGCAAGTTACAAAGATAGCAGTTAGATAAAAGAAAAACAAATAACATTAAATAACTGGCCCTGGTTTCACAATCATTCCTTAACTTAAATCTCGCAAATTTGAAATCTTAATAATTTTGTTAATTGTTGAGTTATTTAGTAATTTAAAGTGTCATTTTGAAGAACACGTTAAACTTGTATCATCTGCATTTAGTTTTATCGCAAAAGAGCTTGCAAAAGGTTGATAAATTTAAGTTAAGGAAAATCTTAGTTATAGCTGCATTAAGTTTTTCAATTTCTGATTTTTTTATTTTCTAAAAATATATTTTTTTAAAATAGATATCTTCTAACCACGATCCGTGACATTCATTTTCTAAAATTTCATTTCTTTTAGCTGTAAATAAACTAATCCTCTGACCAGTAGATCAGTGTTTTAGTATGGTAATTATGAGCTTGGAGCATGCGCACGGATGTACGGAAAAACCCTAGAATCCAATGGTGAAACATGACAGATTGCATTAATTGTCCTTCATTAGTATCCAGATGTATTTGAAATGGTGTTATGTATCCCTTACAAATGACAAATTCAACGAAGATTTTCCTTACTTAAATCTCGCAAATTTGAAATCTTAATGATTGTGTTAATTATTGAGTTATTTAGTAATTTAAAGTGTCATTTTGAGGAACATCTTAAGCTTATATCATCTGCATTTAGTTTTATCGCAAATGTTTATTTGCAACTCAGATAGAGATTGCAAAAGTTTGATAAATCTAAGTTAAGGAATGATTGTGAAATAGGGGCCAGGCCCCGGTTTCACAATCATGCCTTAACATAAGAATTTCCTTAACTTAATTTTTTTCCTTAAATTAAGATTATTTAATTAAGAAAAAGGTGTTTCACAATATTTTCTTAACTTAAAAGTCTCCTTAATTTAAGATTTTACACCTAAATATTTAAGGGAGCAAAATGCTTTCCTTAAATATTAAGGAAACTTTAAGGAAACATTGTGAAACGCAATTTCAGGCAAATCTTAGCTAAGGACGGAAATTGAAAATTTAAGTTAAGGAAAATCATAGTTAAGGAATGATTGTGAAACCGGGGCCTGGCCGCTATAAAACTTGAAATATTTAATGATCTATCCATAGACACTTGAAAGCTTGTTGTATAGATAAAAAATATGTAGTTTTATTGTTACATGGTATAATTATAAAACGTTGTTGTAGTAAATAAGATGGTGTTCAGAATTGGCTATAAAACGGTCATCAAAAGAATAGGCTGAATCATGCTATATTTATCACTTATATATCTTGATGGTTGTTACAATCTTATCATTAAACTGACACATGATACAGGTGCTCATCTGGCACCACCTTGAAGTATCTCTGCTGACTAGATGAACATTATGTCATATGCGAAATTTTCAGTTTTAAAATATTCAAAATTCTTAACGGGAATTGGGTTGAACGCCTTGTTATTGTTGCTCTCTCTCTCTCTCTCTCCTGCTTATCGGCTTTTTCAGATAATGGTTTTCCATGTAAAAACAAAGAGTGGAGTAATAGCGTCAATATTCTTTCTCTCATATCAAGGTGGTGGTTCTTAGGGATACCGGGGAGGAAATAAAACCCCACTGATCATTGAATGGCGTTTTTAATTTTGTTTTATGTTTTTCAAATAACACAAAGTTGTACATAGAAGTGAAGTGTATCTCACAACTCTGTAAAGAACCTTACCTTCTATAAGTAAACTTAATTCAACATCCATCTATCCCAGTAGCATTCTTGTTTTCAAACAATTTTGTCTGGCTTTTTATCTCTAAAAATATCTTTATCATCTGTTAAACTTGTTTTCTAATTGTATATGTCATGTCTCAAATCTTGTGACCCAATTCATAAAGTACAGAACATGATTTTACTTGAGTCTACCTGAACATTGTGCCAACTCCTATCAGAAATCATATTTCCATGCATTCGGGTTTTTTCGCATAGTTAAAAATAATTTGCCAATAATTTTTAAAAGCACTTAATGTAATAACTAGTTTTATAAGTTGTATTTGTAATTACAGGTACTTGCACTGTTATAAATTATTCCTCTTGGGAAGAGGGTTTCGTTTGCTGTTGATGTCGGTTATGTTTAAGTGAACCCCTAATTAAAGATGCGAGGGGTATCCGCAAAAAGCGGCCAGTTTATCCTTTGTGGACTTCATTATTTCAACAAAGTTTGGTGTTTAAGTTCAGATTTTTTACACAGAAGGAGAAATTAAACTGGTAAGTTTTTGTACGATACTAAATATAAAACACTTTTTGAGTTAACTTGATTTTACCATTTGTCTGGAAAACGGAAAGTATTTCAGGCATAGAATGATAGATTAACCGTGAGTGTTGGTGTTTTACGCCTCTAGATTCTAACACTTATATCGAGACATAACGGAGGAATTGTTACTACTATTTGTACAAAAGATTATAATTTATTTATTTTTCATCAGAACATATACACGGGGTAAAATTCGTAAGTTATAGGAAGTTGAGGTGTTAAATCTACAGTAATTTCCTGCAAGATGTTTGAAAGTGATATTCTTTTGTATCCCAAACCTTAATGGAGGGAACCTGCCTGATGACAATTGATTGGTAATTTAGATTTCCCGATTACAGTATTATTTTACAATATTTTTAATTATTATTCAGTTTTTTCTTCACTAATTTTGGATACAATGACTTTCTCTCTGATAAAATTCTTATCTAGATTATATTTAAAAGTTTTTTTTGTAAGATAACACTAATAGTTACAAGACAAGTGGTGAAAGGACATGGTATTCTGACACCATCAGATACCACCCTACCATATCGGCAGTACCCAAAGTAAAGACATTCATCATTCTATCTACATACACAACTTATAAAACTGGTTTATCATCCATTTTTCTGTCATTTCTTACTTAATGGTTAATAAATCACTTTAAAAGCGAAAAATAAAGTTTTTTATCTCTAAAAAGATGTTTTGATATATTTTACTGGCCGGACAGACAATAGATGCTTAATGGGGCAGAATTTGTTATTTTCTATCTGGCTGATAAACACCTGAGAATACCCAAGTATACATTTGTTAAGAAGATGTTAAGTATTAAAATTTCAAAAGAAAATTCTCTCATTATCAGATTAGTATCAACATAAATATTAATCAGGTTTTAGTGGGAACTGTCATCACTATGTATCTCAGTTAAACAACCCCTACCTTATAACTAGTGGAATGGTCCAAACATCAATACCAATCATGCCTATTACCATAATTTAGGGGTGTAAGGTTGATAAGGTTATATGGAGATAAGTACTTGATTAAAGGTGTATATTTTCTGAGTACAATAAATACTATGTACAGCAGCTGTAAGTCTGTCAGAAAGATTATAACTGATTTATGGAAACTGACCATTTGGTCGGAATTTACCTTGACCATTTTCTGTGGATTTATGTTGACCACTGCTAACATATTTATAACTCATTGGTTTTAAATACTAAGCAACTATTCAAATGTACATATATCATTATTATATACTGTCAGCGCCTACCGAGTTGTAGATGTATACTTGTATACATTGTTAAGGTTTTTTCTTTAAATTGTGTTTAGAAGCACGGTTATATATATATATATATATATATATCAACACTTTACTGTGGCAGTGTCCACTAAAATAGTGGCTAAAAACTCAAAATTAAGCAAAGACAACACCACTTGTCTAAAACACCACCCTAATAAAACACACCCAAAATCACCACACCGTAAGATTAATATTGTACACCACCCCTCATCCAAATCACTGCTCATAAAAAGCCTCAAACCTTATAACAATGATGATGTCATATCCTTCTTGAATTACAATTCAAAACAAGCACATGGCAGTGTTGTATTTGTGTATTCACGTACCTGACCCCAGTTTCACAATCGTTCACTCAAATGAGTTTACACTCAACTCAATTATTCCTATTTTCTCTCAATCAATATTTTAGAATTTTTAAGTTTTATGATACAGTGTTTTTATTTGTTCAATTAACCTACACTAAACAATTTAAATATAACATTAGATATTCAATTTTAATTGTGCAGTGTCTTAAAAATTGATATTGAAATATTCCGTTATTTAAGTTGAGTATGCACCTGTATCGGTCGGTGTAGCTCCTCTCCTATAGTTTAATATACCATTTTTGAATTTAATCATAAAATGCATTAAAAAATGGTCTATGACAGGTTCGCTGCCCGCTCCGATCCTAAATTTCCCCCTTTCCTGTTACACACTCAGTGGAGTGAATGATTGTGAAACTCGGGTCTGACCTACCAGTATGTACTAAGAACCGTTATATTGATGTACGTTTTGTTTTGTTTTCTTTCAGCAGAAGTTGCAGAAGCTGATTAAGAACCAATGGTGGTAAATAACCTACTAGAAAATCTGATGTAGAATTGAGGATAATCTACTTATAATCCACCTCTTAATCTCCTGGAATTGAGTAATTATTACAGAAATTCTGGATGCGTTTTAATATCATAATCAAACGTTTATTTGTTCAATTCGTGCATTTTCGGGTTTTCAATCTTTACTTTTTTTGTCTCGGAGAATGACATTATAAAATTAATCATGCCTTATATACTTATCTTGGGGTTTGTTTCGTGTTAAGTAACTGTTCAAGTTAAATTAGATGTTGTTTTTTTCTGTTTCATTGTTCTGATAATTTAAATATGATTAAATGATCCAATACATTCCAAATTAAAACTAACATACCAAAGAGATATGTTATAATTACACAAAAAATCAGCATGATGAAAATATATATCAAAATATCGCAAAGTATTGTTGTTTTTTAATTTAAAGACTTAATTCTCCCAATCAGGTTTTACAAGCTGCGTGGTTTCTAGATTAACCATGTTAGTAATCAGCACATAGTCTACAGTATATTTTGCACTGAGTTAAGAAGCTGTGAATAACTGCAATGCTGATGCGGCTTTAAACAAAACCCATACACTCACTTTACACCCTGGTAAAGTTTCTATCACTTTTGTCGAGTCGGTTTGTTCTGAGATGGTGAGGGAAACCGGAGTGACCGAAGTAAACGAACGACCTTCCGGCAGCGAGCGATCTGACAAACATTCTCGCACTAGGATTTGTCCCAGTAGGATTCGAACACAGGCGGTGAGAGGCGCTGTGATCCGTAAGTGTGGTTAGATGATTCAGCCACCGAGGTTAGAGTTGGTAATAGCTTACTGATAATTACTGAAACACGGCAAAAGGCATATAAACATGATAAACGTAGATTGGTAGGATTAATGAGAATTCACGACTTTATATGGACAATAGATAGAGTGACATTTTGGGATTATCGCATGTCAGATAGCATAGAAATTGATATCCAGGTGTAGCCAATATACCAAAGGCTAAAGCTTTGCATTAAGTAAGATAGTGTGTTAAGTGAACATAATAGTCGAAACCATCATCAGACAGTTTTAAGTTTAAGAAATTCTATAAGAGTAAATACAACGAAACAAAATATGGGGTAAACCAAATACGTTCAAATGTTGTCATAACCAATGTCATATACCTTTAAAAAACAACTTTATCATTCAATACCTTCAACATGCTATATGACATAACAAACAATCAAAAGAAAAGAAACAACTAATAAAATCGTCTTGAGAAAATATACGTCATTTTCTTGACAGCCTGTTTGTTCAAAGCTCCCTTAGTTTCGCCAATTTGTGAAAGCTAAAAATGTATTTAAAATAAAAAAACATTTTAAGGACATAGGGTTTTGACTTAAATTACTTACGTTTGATAATATCACTTGCACGTTTGATAATATCACTTGCATGCATTTCCTTTCAAATAAAATTTCATACTCAGCCAAAGACACAAAAATTTTATTTTTTTTTTGCAAACCGACTAGTTAAGCTAATGGAGCTGAGAACAACTGGGACCGGAAGACAATGCAGCAAAACAGATCATTATCTATATTCATGCACTGACTGTCTAAAAATATGAATATTGCTTGCGGAAAAATAAATAACCTTCCATCTCCGGTTTGATTGGAGATGTTCATCCAGTCGGTCATAATGGGATCTTCAAAACACTTAAGATGTGTATGGTATCCGTTCCATATTAAACAATTATATATACGTTCCGTTCCATAGTAAGTGATTATACGTAGTGTGTGTGTGTGTGTGTGTGTGTGTGTGTGTGTGTGGCAAAAAGGACAAACATGCACAGATTACAAACTTGGTGAAGCAGTTTGTAATGGTGTTTGATTTTCTTTTTGTGATATTTCATTTTACTACAATATCTGATTACAAAACGATGTTGTTAACTCTTCATTATATTGTACATCAGTTGTTTCCTGGAGTAGACCATCATAATTATTGATCGAACCACTGTTTTTATTCTTGATTAAAATCAGCTGTAGAAATATGATCTAATAAAGACGTTTTGTAAATATGTAGGATAATTATCTTTACTGTTTATTTACTTAAAACTTAATTAAAACTTAACTTTGATAGACATTTATGAGTAACATTGTACAATAATAACGTTATATTATCACTAGTTACATCTCCCAGTTTTTTTAACATCAGGATGGTGAAGTAAATGACTGATTGAAATAGATTAGTTTGTTCATTTCATCAGAGAAAACTCATTTCAGAGACTAAACAGACACCAACAATGCCAATACATCACGAAACATCTAACGACGTTTTATGATGAAACATAATTTCATCTCGAGGAAAAATCAATTATATTTATATTTTCTAATATCGGGGCTCATGGATCATATATATTTTGATAGATTTGTGGCTTTCTTAAGACAGACAGTCGCTCTTCTTTCTCTCATATTTTGATATAAGTTGCAGAAATATTAATAAAAATTCCAGTTTTAATAAACGTAAAGGTTTTTATTATTGCATATATAGATATATGGACTTCAGATTTATCCCATCCAAATTTCAAATATAGGCATTTGTATGGTGTCCAACTCCTGTCATTAGGTGTACTAAATTTCTAGAATTTTTTAAGACGTTTTTAATTATCACGTATTGTAAAAAAAAGCTGATTTAAAAAGATTCTGCTTGTGACCCTTAAAGAACGAAAAACAAAATGTTACTAAGCAAAATGTATCAATTTCGTGTTTTTATTTGACTATTTGTTAGGGTTTGACTCTGTTGTAGAAAAGAAAGGATGACCGCAAGCAGCAACCATGAAAAGTTTATTTCAAAAAGATTGACGTTCAGTAGATAAGATTTGAACAGTTACGAGTATATAATTCTAAAAATTACAGTTGGGATGAAGTTCTTCATGAGTTGATTAGTTCGACAGCTATTTCCGTGTAACTTGTCCAAAAAATCTTTATTACCCTGGCACATAAAGAGGTCAGCTTTCGGCTAACTGCGAAAATGGCACATTTGGATAAGTATTTGTAAAATGTAGAATTCAATTTATCTTGACCTCAACTGACCAGTGGCAAGTACAAAAATTATCAGTGTTCCGGCGTTATGGTGTTACAAGATAATCGGATGTTGAGCCAACACCAGACTTTTATAAATGATGAGCTTCTTCAAATACCGATATATATAGAGTTGAATAACACGTGTCAATAACAATGCTTAAAGACGCCAAGAAAATGTATTGACGACAAACGGAATCCACTGTGTCACTTTGGGGACCTCTGATTATCAAGGAGGCCCCGCCCCGATAGCCGGGTGGTGTAAATCATTAGTTAATTACAGGTAACCTCTAGGTTAGAATTTTACGTATACATATCCAAATTTCAAATTTCTTTATTCTCACATTGTATATACAATACAGAGAACATACGATATATAAACAATCAAATACAACATGTGCAGTAGCAGTGTTAACAAGGAGAGAAGATTCTCTTATTAATAATATTAATGAAATTACATAGGTTTATAATTGTTAATTTGTTTTAGAAGAAAACAATGTTTGAAATTTAACGATCCTAGAGCAAAAAAAGTTTATCAGATCACTGGTCAGGAGGCCAATGTTTTTCTTTTGAAACTCCGGGTTCCCCAACCATACCACAACCTTCAATATGTGTAAAAAAAATTGACTGGGGCGTAAACAAAATTGTCCATTGATTAAAACACATTATACTTTAGACGTCTATGGAGATAATGAATTATGAGAAATCTACCAGTGACATTGAGTTTCGTGTGTACATCCTGCCATATTATAATTTTTTTTTATATTTCATTCAAAAAATACAAAATTTTATATGAAAAAACTACTAATTTTAAATACAGCTGGTTTTAATTGAAAAAAGTTCTATTTTACAAAATGTGGATCATCAGGAATCTTAATTGTTATCTTATGTAGCCATTTTTCCCTAAAACCAAAACTTTTTTATTCTAACATGAATAAGTAACAATTGTTGACTTGAATGATACTTGAAAGTAAAAAATTGTGTCATTAATATTCAATTCATATTTTTACATTATTTTATTTGGTCACACGATGTGTGCAGACATTCTTAATACTGCATATTTACCATGGGACATATATATATATATATATATATATATATATATATATATATATATATATATATATATATATATATATATGTCAATAGATCTAATGTTTTCCAATTACATATATATTTTTATGCAGAAGTGAAACTATTTCACACTTAAACATTTCTTAATACTCATGTTCTTACATTGATGTATGTGGGAAAAAGGAAAGAAAAACAAAACTTCACAGAGGTGAAGCTGCAATCAGAATCAGAATATCCCGTTTTAATCTTACATTTTTTTTGAAGAAAAGTTCAGATGTGTATGTTGAAAAGTTAAAACGCCGTAATGTCTTCAAAGGAATGAAGTATTTTTGCGTAATAATTGTGAAAGCTTTGGCATTAATTACCTCTACATTCTATAGATCACAGACACAGCTGAACATAACTCTTCTGTTTCAGGAGGTGTAAATCTGCGGAACATTCATCAAGCATGCTGTTGATGGACACGTGTTTTTTCTAACAGAATAATGTTTGTTTATCAGTAACATTACATGTGCCAATGAGTTTTCTGAAAACCGTTACACGGCACCATGTAGATTAACTGCTGACGTATTGAAAGAAAAGGAAAAAATATATTTCTTCTACTTGTAGTACTGGGATTTTTGACACCAGTAAATTATAATGAAAATGATTGCTTGTAAATGATGGGAGAAAATTACAAAACGATGTCAAGACCGCCTCATAGACCATTTAGAAATGCAGCAAATAAATTCCCCCGAAATTCTGCTGGTTATTGTCACAATGGTGGGCGCTTTCTATGTTAAACTTTTTGGCCTTTTTCCACTGTTTTAAGAAATCGCAAAGTACATTCCAAAATAGCACATAGAAGTATTTGCCAATATTTTAAATTTTGGAATATTTCATTCGGAAAATTAAAAATATTAATAATTTGACAGTAATTCTACGTGAACTAACTTGAAATAAATTAACTCGTTTGATTTCAAACAATTCTATATGATTTATAATCCACAACTTCTTTAATGCGTGTCATATACCACTTTTTGAATTTTTATAAATAAAATTAACTAAAATATTAAATTTATCAAATTTAGAATTGTAATGTACAACTCTGTAGCACGTGGCTGAGTTCCTGTATTATAACTTGTTTTTTTACGCCCGTCTTTGACGGGACGTATTATGGTAAGGACGCAGTCCGTCCGTATGTCCACACGTCGTACGCTAACTCGAAGAATGCTTTGAGCAATTTTAATGAAACTTTTGTGAAATGTTTGTATCTAAGGCAAAAAGCTCCCTTTCGTTTTTGAGATTCGTATGTTTTTCGTTGCAGAGTTATTGGCCTTTAATTGTCAAATTTTAGGCGTTTTTTGCATGTTGTAACTCAAAAGTCATTTGAACTTTTTTATGAAACTTTTGTGTTATATTTTTCCTATAATCAAAAAGGGTTGTGAATAAACATTGAGAAATTTTGCTACTTTTAGTTTTAAAAAAATATGTTTCAGCTAAATGTCATGTTGTTTAAGACATTAAAAAAGAAGTTGAAATATCTGACGGGCGTATCATGCGCTCCAGGCGCAGCTGTTTATTATAACATGCTTTATAAAAACATTTACTTGGCCAAAGCAAAAGAAAACACTGTACCTAAAAACGAAATGAAGAAATGATAAACAAGATTCAAATAAAAACTTCACCGTATTCATTATTGGGATCACTGTCGATTGTAATTGAATAACGAATTTTGCTACCGAATAAAAAGACATTGTATGGCAGTCCTAAGCACAAGACGCCACAACAACATAAAAGAGTGGTGAGGGAGTAATGACGCCACACTGACGCCACCGTGTTGAGGAAATAATGACGCCATAACACAACCGAGTGGTGAGGGAATAATGACGTCACAACAAACGAGTGCTGAGGGGTAATGACGACACGACAACATAAATGAGTGTTGAGGGAGTAATGGCGCCACAACACAAATGAGTGGTGAGGAAGTGATGACGCCATGATAACATAAACGAGTCACGGGTAAGGGAGTAATGATGCCACAACAGCACAAACGAGTGCTGAGGGAGTAATGACGCCACAACAACACAAACTAATGGTGAGGGAGTAATGACGCCACAACAACACAAACGAATGGTAAGGGAGTAATGACGCCACAACAACACAAACAAGTGGCGAGGGAGTAATCACGCCACAACAACACAAACGAGTGGTAAGGGAGTAGGGAGTAATGACGCCACAACAACAAACGAATGGTGAGGGAGTAATGACGCCACAACAACACAAACGGAGTGGCGAGGGAGTAATCAAGCCACAACAACACAAACGAGTGGTAAGGGAGTAGGGAGAAATGACGCCACAACACAAACGAATGGTGAGGGAGTAATGACGCCACAACAATACAAACGAGTGGCGAGGAGTAATGACGCCACAACAACACAAACGAGTGGCGAGGAAGTAATGACACCACAACGAATGATGACGGAGGGAATGGTAAGGAAATAATGGTGTTTTATGCCTCACTCAAGATTCTGTTACTTATATTAAGGCGGTCAGTTCTAGGATGGTGGTAGGAATCAGTGCCAGGAGAAACTTACCGATCTTCAGTAAGCGACCCAACAAAAATATGTTGTAACCTTATATTGCAAGGGGAATAACCCGTGCAAAATCGTCTTCATAGTGAGGATTAGTGTTTCATTTAAATCTCGTGTAAAACTTGCTTCTTTAAAATTCCTAATAATCCTAAAATTGCGTTCATGCACAGAGAGAGAGAGAGGGGGGGGGGGTTTAATCGTCCCAAAGTCTGGAACTAATTAAGCACAGATTAACGGTATAATTATTATTCATTAAATTATTTAACTAATGTTCTCATTATTAAATTCATTAAGTTTAACGTTCGTTCTAATAAAAGCTTCTGTAAGTGCTAATGTAAAACTTTTCTTGGCAGGTGCACGTGCTTTTTAATGACGTCAGTACAACCGGAGTCTTAGGTAATCAAAAAAGTAGTAATTTTTAAATTATTAAAGTGCATGGATGAGTTCATTTTTTCAAAATTTCTTTTTAGATTTTTACATTTTCTTTCTTTCATGTAACAAAAAAAAAGAAAAAAATAAGAAAAGAAAGAAAAAGAAAGGAAAAAAAGCCGCTGAGTATTTAGTTCGTGAACCAGACTAGAAAATATCAGTTGTCAAAATGATAAACATAAAAATTGAAATTGGAAATTTTAAATCTAACAAATCTAAAACTAGATTATAAAAATGACCACCGGAGTGACCGGACACGACTGGTCTTGTAAAAAGTCTGACAAATTGTCGCCAACGCCATAAATCATGTCCGTTTTACACGTTCGGATCATCCCATTGTTGTTGGGTTTTTATTTTCGTTTTATGATCCCTGGGGTTATTTGTTCCGACGGGGAAGGTTAAAACTTTACCATAAAACAGAATTACCAATCATTTTTAAAAGCTTCGAAATTAATCATATTGTATTTCCATTTTTTCATAAACATGATTTTATTATCCGGGATTTTGTTTTCTCTCGGGTCGTCAGAGTCCAATACTTACCAATACCAAGATACAATATCATTACTGAACCCACACAGGAATCCGATATTACAGGAATGTCTACCAGATAGCGAGAAAATCTCGTTAAATCCCAGAAATCATCGTTCAAATCGTTTTTAATTTATTTTTCTTGGTTAATTGTTCCGTGATGACAATTTTACTGTCGTGTGGCACCATTACTCGGGAGGTTTGAGCTCACCGTGAACTTTTCACATCTGTTCACTTCCATTATCGACATACACCAAAGGCGATTAAAAGATCATTCAAATTAACCTCACATTTGAACAGTAACAAACCATGTATTGGACCTAATTTAAATATCGCGCGGTTATAATGGCTTGTTTCTATTTTAAATTCTTTGAGAAACTTAAAAAACATTGTCGAGTATTTTTACTTCTTTTCACCTTTCATACTCGATTGCCTAGTGGTCAAAACACGTACTTACGGATCACAGCTCGATCCTCGATCAGTAGGATCGAATCCCACTCGAGCGGATCCTGTGGTGAGAAAATTTAATATAGATAGCTTCACGAGAAGTCTGAGCACCAAGTGATAACGTGTATGCTTGGATACATTTAAGTCAAAATATTTTTCCGTATTATGTCTAATACCATTTTCTATTTCAGGTTTCACATAATTTCGCATGTATCCTGTTTGATTCCTTTGATCTTGTAAGTAAAAGCAGTGTTCGGATTTGTTCGAGGACAGTTATCCGCGACAATCATGAAGCTGATAGTAACTGAAATACAGGTGTGTTTTTAATTGACAAAACTTTACAGACACAACCACACATTGCCAGGTGACTGTCAGAAAACAATGTGGTTATTTGGTTGGTTGTAATGTTTTACGTCGTATCAGCTATTTTTTATCCGATCGCGAAAGCAAATTTTTAATCTCTAGGGTTTAATAGAGATACAAGATAGTGTAAGTGTGAGATTTGCCAGTGTTTATTATGTTGTACTAGTGTGCATTTATTTTACGAATGACTTGGCTCATATAAACAATTATGTAAATTTAAACATTGATTAAATATTCACATATTGGAATTATAAACAAGAATTGCATGAGAACTGCTTGAAAAATGGTTAAATGTTTTAAAGGCAGAAGTAGTGAATATGAAGCCATTAAAAATTTAGACTGATTGTTACTTATGGGTACAAACACATTATACATGCTAATATCTTGGTATCTTTCAAATTTATAAAAGTAATCAAATTTATTCATTTATTTCTGTTTCTTTTTCAAACTTTAAGAAATTGTCATATAGAAAAAACTGGAATTATCTTTTAAATCCAGACACAAAATACTTCTCCCTTATTTATTCAGAGTTTGTAAGACTTGAGACAGGGATCTCCACTGTAAAGGGGATCAATATATATTTTGCCTATATTCGCTTTTTTCAAAATTTAGTAATCTACTGTATATGTGGGACAGAATGAGACAATATTAGCTCTGTACATCAGTAGACATATTACATGTTTATAATGTTTTAGATTCATGATTGGAATGTAATTATTATTATTTTTGTATCAAGTTTGATCTATTTATATATACATTTTTGTGTAAATGCCAAAGAAGGCTCTAAAGATGTAATACCGTGAATTTTGATGGATTAAAAATTATGAGAAATTGGCCAAAATAATGTCTACATTTTAAAAATGGTGCTGATAATCCTCTTCTTAACTAGAACCTTTAGTTTTAAGATTTGAAATATTTCACTCTTCTTACAAGTCCTGCTACAATGTTATTTGTATGATTTCACTTTCTTTACTTTCGGTAATATTTTTACTTAATGCAAAAAGCAGAACCATTAAATCATTATTGAACAAGAGTTGTCTCCCTTTGTATTTGACAGACAATAATTACCCTATGATAAATACTAAGTATATTTCTTCATTTTTGTTAGTTAATAATAAATGGACAGAATTCTGCAGATAAAATCTGCATTAAAATGAAATAATTATAATCATATATTAAAGAATAATAAATGAAATGCAAAGAGTTTAAGTAAAACAAAATCCATTAGATTGATAATATTTTATTTTATTTTTATATAACATGACTAAATAGATGTATTAGTACATGTATTTATCTTTTTGTTCTAGTTCCTTTAAATTTTATTACTTACTTTACATTAAAATAGAGTGGTCAGTTTGATGATAGATTTAATGAGCAAGAATGTACCACAAAGATTGCATGAATAAATAAAATGAATAGTTTTGAAAGACATTTCTATGTTTTTTTGCAGATTTTTTGGTCAAATGCATAAAAAACTTGCTGTAAAGGTATTTCAATATTTACCTCAAATTGTACTGGAACCATAACTAATATCATGTGTTGAAATATAAAACAGTCTGATTGACTTTACATATATCCCAAAAAAATATTTTTAAATATCACTTTTTTGTTTTCAATTTGTCAGAACTGTCACCAATATTGTTAGAATAAAAAAAATCATGACTTGGATAGTTTGATTGATAAATGTGTGTGTAAGTGATTTAGATTATTTGTCTAAATATTAATTTAAGCAGGCAAAAAACAATTATTTATCATGATGACACCTAATGATGTACCTGTCCAGGTGTATAACTCAGGTAACATGACTGTCTCTGTGTCGTGTAACCTGTTTCCTGTTTTTAAGAAAAACACTCAGATTTCCCCCCAAAACTTGTCGTTTTTGATTTGTCCAGCGTGATTAATGACCTTGACATCAACAACCTGTTTTTATCATGCCTATGGATGAATACTTTCTTACAGATTCCTGTCAAAATCATTATTAAAATAACTAGACTTTATCATCACCCCATTAGTTCTCCATGTTACATTGGAGAGAACAGAGAAAAATAACTGGGTTTTAGTGGCTAGGAACTTATATGTTTTTTTCATCAAAAAGTAGAAAAAAGAAGTTACCATACCTGCAAATTAAGTTTCAGTCTAAAACATCGTGTGAAGGTAATACATTTTGATTTTTGTATAGAAACTCTGTAAGTACTGATTTAAAAGTTTAAATTTTAAGTATGAAGTTTTAACATTTGTATTTTGGTTAAAAATAGTTTGTTTTTTTTTTGTTTTGTTTTTTTTTTTCCAAAATCAGTACTTGTTTCAACTTATAATATATGTACATTAATATTTATTTATTTATTTATTTATTTATTTATTTATTTATTTATTTATTTATCTATTTTTCTTATTTAATTTTTTTTATTTCAATTTTTCAGGGTTTTTTTTTTATATATTATTTATATACTAGTATATATTATATTATATATTTTTAAAATTTTATTTTTTATTTATACTGGAATAGTAAAATCTGTTTTTGGAAAGTTCCATTTTTACTTTAAGGGTGTTTTTATTGATGAATTTACAATCTGTAAGACCAAATGTTGGTATCTTTAGTACAGTAAGGCCAGTAGTCTGTGATGAAAGTAAAAAGTTTTGGTGACAAGTTTCAGGAGGTCTTTCTTTTATTTTTACTGCTTATATTTCATGTTACATTGATAAATACAGAATTCCTGAAATCCACTGTATACTGGTAACCTTATTTAAACCTCTCATGTTTCATTACAACTTTTGAAAAAGTGAAATTTTAATTGATTTTAACAGGGAATATAAATACTGACAAAGTTTTTTTTTAAAAAAGCGCTGATTGAATTCTAGAATTATGAGTTGGCAATGAAACCTGAGATAACATAAAGTCAATCTGAAATTCATTACTTAAAAAATTATTTTTTAAATTTTTGTTTAGAATAAGTGTTAGTAAAAACCATCTCCTTTATCCATGTAATGTAGTATGGAATGTAAAATAATTAATTTTATTATAAAAGTTGTCTTATTTAATTAGTTTCAAGTTTCAGTTTTCATTCTGAAAAGAAAAAAAAGTTATAAAGTTTTACATCTTGGCACCAGGATCACACTGATATAAGACATGAAATGATTGTAGTTTTTTTTATTCGTTATAATATAAAAACAATATTACCAGTAAATACTACCAGTATTCTTCATTTCTCATAAAGATGCATTTGTGCAGCAGACTTTAACATTAACTGGTGTGTGTGTGGGGGGGGAAGGGGGGGTTAATACAGATTTACTGTCTCTTAAAATTCATTGTACATGTTCAAATTTCTTTGAAAAAAATTCTGTGAATGTAGATTTGATAAATTTTTAATATTAATTGCAGACATAAATCAGAAGATGTCCCCTTGAATTAAAAAACTAGAAAATTTGTAAAAAAATTTTGTTGAACTTTAAAACTTGACATTTTAAATATTTACAATTACAAGTATAATAATTATTATTATATATAACAAGTCCTGTATTATATATTGAATGGTACAAAACATGTACTTGTATACTGAAAACTTAACCAATAATTGTAAAATCTGTCAAATTTGAATAAAACAAATCACAAACAAAATTCTCGATTTTCTAACCTTCAAGGTTAATATTAATTACTCTGGTTTGATAATTTTTTAAAAAATTTTAATTGGTCACTGGCCTTTCAATCATTTGTATAACCTAGCTGTTTTTGTCATGATGATAGATAAGGATTATGCTCCTTCAAATCTGTCTGCCGGGTAAATGTACTCAGAATTGTGGATTTTTTTAACCTCGGTTAAACTTTGTAAGCTGTTTAAAAGGTTATACTTGAAATTTTGGTCATTTTTTTCTCGCCCATTTCCGCATTTGTAAAAGACTGATTACCAACCCAGTATCTGTTTGATATCAACTTGTATATGCCAATTAAATCGGCCAATCAAACAGATTTGGAGTAGGTCATGTGACCTCCCTACAGGCATCAACAAAATTAACTTTTAATCTTTTTGAAATCTTGTTCCCAATTAAACTTTAACAGTCTCACTGACAATAAAACATGCTATAAACTTATTTTCTTAATTTGTTTGATCCCTCAGGAACTCCGGAGGGTTTTCACCAACCAGTGGAGAATTTCTCCAGCCAACGCCAGATTTCCAAGTGCTTGGTTTAAGACATAGTAGTAGCTTGATTTTTCTGACATATTTAACAAGTGTATTTTGGCTGCTGTGTTCTATCAACATCAGTAATTTAATTTATATCTCCTCCTACTCCTCCGATGGTTGCTGTGTCAGGTAAGATCTTATCTTTGTTTATGTTTGAAATTTCTTAGATTTCATTTAACAACTTTGATGTTTTACAATATCAGAGCATGTTGTTATAAATCTTTTTGTCACACAATGACAATATTTGGATTTTCTTGTTTTTTTTTCAGTTTTCTAGATATCTGTGTTGTTAACTGTTACATCATTAATTAGATCAGATATAATATATTATCCACTTGTAGAAGTAAATGTTTTATGTGAAGTATGTTTGTAGTATTTCTTATGTAGACACTTGTTTAAACCGTCAATATGTTAAATGTTAACAAGTTAGAGGATAGTATCAGTCCTGAACCTGAAACCTTAATTGCCTCCCCTTATTCCCTCAAGTTTATTAAGGGGAAATAACTCTTACTGCTGTTTAGATTAAGGAGTCTTTATAATTTGTTTATTTCCTGTCTGTTTGTCTTAAATAAAGTTATTACAGCATTTTACATCAAAATTTCCTACAATTCCTAAAAGTTAAAAAAGGGACATAATCTTTAGAAAACTAACTTTACACATAAAGTTTATGTCACAGGCACAGATTTGAAGTTGACTTGAAGTCTGCTTGTAGACCCAATAAATCTACAGTCCATTGTTACCAGACCAGTTGTTTGAAGTAGACCATCACATTACATGACTTATACATCTTTTTGTTGTTGTTGTTTCTTTTTCTTTTCTTTTCTTTTTCTCACTTCCAGTATGGTTTGGACTGTAATTCTGAAATCATTTTCTTGAATATTATTTACACCATGTGTATTGATAACAATTTATTTAATGTGTCATAGATGTTGTTCTTTGTGTTAGGGTTTGTGGAATAGTCTTTTACTCAATCATTGGAGGTTGGCATGGAAGAGGTACTAAGATGTACTTAGTTTGAATCTGTGAAGGGACCCAATAAATCTACAGCCCATTGTTACTAGACCAGTTGTTTGAAGTAGACCATCACATTAGATGGCATTTGTGGAGCCCTGGATGACTTATACTTCTTTGTAGTATTTTTTTTTTTTTTTAAAGATTACTTACACCATGTGTATTGATAATGGTTTAGTTAAAGTGTCATAGTATTAGACATACATGTATATGTAAATGTTGTTCTTTGTGTTAGGGTTTGTGGAATAGTCTTTTACTCAATCATTGGAGGTTGGCATGATAGAGGTACATGTACTTAGTTTGAATCTGTGAAGAGACAAATTTCTTTCTCAGTTATGAGTGTCATCTCTGATAACATCAATATTAGAACCTTTAGTTGACATTTTACTACAGGGTACTATGATACTGTTCTACCGGGTTAACTTTACAGATTTCTAAATCTACATAAATGTCTTACAATAAAATAGTGTGATATGGAGGTAAAATCTCCGATAATTCATGTATTAGGCTTGTGTTTTTATACAGCTAGAGGGTCTCATCATACATTATAGGTCTGCTGACAACATCTTTTACTTCGGGATACACTTGTGGATTTAGTGATATGTAACACCCAGTGGATATGGATGCTATCCACAAATACACATCAGTAAAATGTCACCCAGATTAAACCTTGTTGACCTCACAGATTATAGCAGGTTTATGATGATTTAACAGTATTTACAATCAGATGATCAAAGTAAAATCTTTTGTAGTTACCCTGCGGGCTGTATCTACCATAGTTAACCCAGGGGCTCAGCTTCAGTTTTATGTGATTGTTGGACTGACAAACCCTCTAGCTCGGCTAACCTAGTACTGCCATCTCTCTGTGATCAGAACTTCATAGATCTTCCATCTGTTATTTAAATTTATCTGAATTTTAAATACATGTCCAAATCATTTATTTTACTTTTTTTTTTTTCAATATCTGTAGGTAAAATAAAAAACGTAGTTTTTTTATAAATCACAACAACATGCATATTTTTTTATTTTTAGAATATTCTGCACTTGTGTCATTTCCTCTTAGAATACCTATTTTCATTCATTTTGTCTGTTCATCTGTCCATTCATTCATTCATTCATTTGTCCATTTGTCTGTTCATCTGTCCATTCATTCATTCATTCATTTTATCAATTTTTTTTATGAAAAATACAATTTGTATAAGCATGAAAACTCACCAATACATGTAAGTCATGCAGTTTCATTGAACCATCAGATAATCTTTTTAGAGATTTATAATTAGTCACAGATATGATTATAATGGCAAGCTGTTACTAGAGGAGTTGCATTTAGTTGAAATTTCACTTCGAAGTGAATATTCACTTTTGTTTGTATTGCTGAAAAAACATTAACACCATCCTGTCAAAACAACTCGGGTCATTAAGACTGATTATGAGCAACTCAAGTTCATTAGCAGTTTAGCTTATGGCAACATTTCTCTGATAGGCAGCTTAGTCCTGTCAATCAACCATTTTGCTGTTTTTATAACTTTGCTTTGGTTAACTTTAATCATTCCTGAAAGTTAGTTTAAACCGTAAACATGTTGTTTTAATTTGGATTTTTCTTGCATTCCTTCATTGAAGTAATGCCAGTTTTGCTACAGTTATTGACTACAATGACCAATGTCAGTTTAAACTTTATGGAGGATGATAATGAATTTATCATAATTTCAGAATTATTCAACCAAACTATATCAGCTGTAGCTAGTTGCATTTTATTAATTTTAAACTGTACATGTATTTTTAACAGCATAGATCTACCATCACTTGAAAATTCCTTATTTATAGACATTCCAAGACAAGCTATGAATGGATGTGACTTTTATACTGTTTTATCACTGAATGAGCGTTTATTTTTCAAGTTGACAGGAGAAACTTTTGAATCATTTAACTCTATTGTTGATTTTATTTCACCACATGTGCACAGGCCAAGATTTGGCCGTAGATTCAGGTCTTGTACATTGAATACAAAAAACAGAATTTTACTGTGCTTAATATGGCTTAGGTCATATCCAATGTACAAAGAACTTTCATATATGTTTGATTTAAATATAAGTACTATTTCACGTGAATTGAAGCATATTTTATCCATTCTTTGTGCTATTTTGTATCCTAGTGAGGTGCAGTGGCCAAACCGGTGTGAATGGGCTTTTTTGCGGAATCGCTTTCCAGGACCTTATAATAATTGTGTTTTAATAATGGATGAAACTCCTCTTCGAATACAAAGACCATATAACGGAGGCCTTCAAAGACTATATTACAGTGGGCACAGAAAGTGTCATGTGATTAACTCACAAATCGTAATTGACAGTGACCTTTTCATAAGACATTGTGACACTGGGTTTTTAGGACACACTCACTGTGCAAGGTCCTATCAGTTAATGGAGAGGACAGGCTATGGCAATGTCCCCTTATCATTACCACCGGATTGTCAAATCATGGTAGATAGGGGATATCCAAATCAACCTCACCTAAGGAAAGACTTAGCAAATGATCCTATTTTTAAAGGAAATAGAATCAGAATTGAACATGCTTTTGCTGACCTAAAAAACTGGAAAGCAGTTGGAACATTTCGTTCTAGACATCGACGGTGTATTGTTCCGATTATTATGAAATCCTGCATAGCTTTGAGGAATAGACGCAGACACTATTTTAGAAGAAGAAATATTTTGCTTTATTGATTAAATTACATTCTTTGTTTTGTTCATGACTCATTGATTTTTTGTTACATTAGTCACTACTACTGTCAGTGTCACTACTTAAGCTTATTCCTTTGCTTTTGGCATATGCTACAAAATATTTTGATGCCTTTGATGCGCTTTTGAGCATTTTTGAAGTTTTAGTCATAACTTTGGACAACTTTTCTTGATTTTCCACGACTAGTTCTCGAGGATTTTTCCTCTTCCTTGTCTCTTGCTTGGTGATTCTGCAGTAAATAAAAATTTAAAAATATATAAAAAGAATGAAAACTATAATTTAAAATGATATGATGTTGATACAGTTTGTTAGTTTAGGATGTTTGACAGAGCAGTATTTCATCTATATTTATAAAATACACGTAATAATAAATATTAATTCATTTATTAATGTTAATAAATGAATTGTTTGTCATATAGCACTTTGAATTTTCATAAGAAATAAGACATACATTCAAAAAGTGTTATAATAAGAAATAATAATTTAAAAAGTGCTATATAACAATATTTATAATTCGTCTCTGAATTATTAATATTAATAATTCATTGATTAATATGAATAAATTAATTACTAGTATTTATATTAATGAATCATTATTAACATTAATTATTTAGGTAAAGTTTTAGGCTAAGCTTATATTCTGCTGGTTGTTGGAACAGTGTTTTGTAAAAGATGTATTATTTTTTAATTTTTAAATGCTCGTTTTACAAGACCAGTGGTTTTAAAATAAGTGGGATGGTTGAAGCTCCACAAAACTAGTTTAACCACACCAATGGACTTCATTTTATCAGTTAAGTTCGGTGCCCATCCAAAGTTAGGAGTTTTACACCTCAAGGTCTTGGTATAAGTGTATTATGTTGTCTTTATATTTTGTAAAATTTTCCTTTGGTCAGGTGAGCTAAAAAACCAATTTGATTTTCAGCTTCTCTAGAGTCTTAAGTATATAGTTTGTACAAATCGTGAAATTCTGCAAAAAAAAAAAAAAAAAATAGGTTACACGTTTTTGCGTTTAAATTTGAAAATATTGTAAAATAGTTTCAAATGGTAATAAACTAACTGTTTCAACAGATATTGACATGGGGTTTGAAGTTTTATTCTTTTCTTGAAATAACCTTCAAAACTGGGACAGGGTCGAAGATCAAGGTCATGACCTAGTTTGTGATTTTTGCAGTTTCAGGCTATTATCTTACAAACTAACAACATAGTTTAAAGCAAAACATTGCAGAAATGGTCAGAATGATGAAATCTAACAAGTTACCAAGTTTCATAACAAAATGTTAAAGCTGCATTAAGTTTACCAAATTTCTGAATTTTTTTTTGATTTTCTACAAATATATTTTTTTAAAAGTAGGTATATTCTAACTACGTTCCGTGACGTTCATTTTCTAAAATTTCATTTCTTTTAGCTGTAAATAAACGGAATCCTCTGACCGGTTGGTTAGTGTTCTACAATGGTAATTATGAGCTTGGAGCATGCGCACGGATGTACGGAAAAGCCTAGAATCCAAAGTGAAACATGACAGATTGCATTAATTGTCCTTTATTAATATCCAGATGTATTTGAAATGCTGTTATTTTTCACTAAGTCACAAATGACAAATTCAACTAAGTTCTGTGTTTAATTTATCGTATTTCAACATTTTGAAAGTTGTGTTTAAATGACCCGGGTTTTGATGACATAACCATGTTCTAATATTAGATCCAAAATGCTGCATCTCGCTGGGTAAATTCTGTAATTTCTGTATTTATTCGAGCTTTTATCGTTGAACCAAATGTAACATTGTTCATTAGGAACATCATTTATTAGATTAGCACCGTTTTATTTTTTTTCTTTGGAAAACTTAATGCAGCTTTAACTCATGTAGGAGTTGTTGTCCCTGAAATAATATTTTTTGATCGAGAATACTAAAATCTTGAATTAGCCTGAAAACAATTAACTTTTTGTATTGGCGTACATATTAAAATATTGTAGATATTGAAATAACAATCATTTTGATATATGTTTCAAGGTCATAGGTTTAAAGGTAA
The DNA here is from genome assembly GCA_029721355.1 of Tegillarca granosa. Lineage (NCBI taxonomy): Eukaryota > Metazoa > Mollusca > Bivalvia > Arcoida > Arcidae > Tegillarca > Tegillarca granosa. The sequence goes on from CM056604.1 coordinate 42,384,616, forward strand.
AGGACATAGCTACATAAATATAGTGAAATGATTAATGTTTTGGAAATTATTTATTGTACTATAGTTACAATGTGCAGATTAAATACTTATGAATGAAATAAGACTAGATATTTTTGATTGTGGCAGTTGTAGACTTGAGAAAACTTGGAAAGTTTCTGTAATTTATATACATGTATTGTCTATTACACTTTATAAACAATTTTAGAAATATCACCAGGTAAGCATTAAGGCCCATGGGCCTCTTGTTTTTGTGGTTTAGAGAGGGAACCCACAACAAATACTGCAACAAAATGAAACTATTATAGATTCTGACAACCTGATAGTTTGTCTAAGGAAGAAACGCAAATTATCAAATATGTACTATGCTAATAAATTAAATCTTACTTTTCAGATGTCTCCTGTGCAACAGGGTCAGCTCTTTCTTCATTTTGCACATTTTGTGTTTTATCGATAATTTCCTTGGGGCTCATGTTTTTTGTGGAATAAACATTTCTTGTTTCTCTACTTGATGGTCCTGGAGTTGATGATGATCCTTCAGCTGTAAAATTCCTAATTTTCTCCATCAGTCCTCTAAATCTTCCTCTGGCCTTTTTTGTATCATGATCAGTGTAAATAGCTTTTGCAAATTCAGAAAATGTCCCTGCTTTTTCTCTCATGTCATTTAACACCTCCAACCAGTTATTTCCATGGTTTTGTGTTGCCTGTCGGAAGACTTCTATTTCTTCATTTGTATAAGAATCTTTTCGAACTTTTTTGCTAGCTGTTGATGGTGATTCCGAAGATTCAATATCTTCTTCCAATTTGTCTTTTTCAGTAGGTATATTAGTGAATGGTCTCCAGATAGCCATGTTGAGTTATGATGTTGCATAAGTCAAAGTTTTTGAGCGGGAAAGTTTTGAAATTGACAATATACAAAAGTGCAGGTGTTCCATGAAATAGATTCCAGGAAATGTCAAATGCACCAGTTAAAAGAAATCAATGTAATTTGTGTCATAATTGTATCGAAACCAAAAAAGCCCAGAAATTTTATTAATTAATTTCAAACCTTGAATTTTATGCTGTAATACAGCCACTAAATACACAAAATTAAAACATGAGCTTTTTGTATCACAGTACAGTGTTCATCAAGTAACACTATACATGTATTACAATTACTGATTAATAGTGAAAATATGATAAAAAATTTACCAAGAAATGAGTTCAAGAGTTAATACAAATAAACAAGCAATTAAATATAAACTATAATAATATTAATAAATGAATATAAAATTAAAATATTTATTAAAATAAAGTGTGAATAAAATGTAATAAAATGATACACAGTGTTTCTCTCTCTCTCTATCTTTTGGGAGAGTTTGTGATGCCTTTGCAATAATCTGACTTTAAGAAATGATCAAATAGAACAGAAAGGAGAATAATTTTTTATACAATGCAGAAAGAATTTTAAAAATGTTAAAATTTCATGGAGATATGGGTGATAAACTAAGGTTGGGTGAAAATTCAGATTGGACCGACTTTGTTACCTTTATAATATATAAGTATACCCCAGGATCAAAATTTTGAAAAAACAGTAATATGTGATTTTCTTTATTTTTTGTTAATTTTTTAGTATTTTTCACATATAGTTCTTAAAATTTTAACACTTTTTTCTGTCATAGGATGGCTTCAAGCACCTCTGGCCCTCATTAGGAAAAAGAATTATGTGATTGGTCATTTTTCCTTTAAATTATGTGATCACTTGTTCATTCGTGGGAGGAGCTTCTGCCAATGATCAGTGTTTTTTTTGACAAGGGATTAAATCCATTAAGGGGTTGTTTATTCAAGTTATACAAACAAAAGTGAATATTCACATCAAGTGAAATTTCAACTAAATGCAACTCCTCTAATATAGACACTTTTCTGTTAATTTACATACTCTCTCAGACATATAAGGCAGATATCGGACTTTAAAGGAAGTTTTTATCACAAATACATGAGTATATTAGGTATTCTAATTATTTATGTCAACATTTGTCCTGATTAGGATTATATAAGTGAAATAGACCACAGATTTCCCAGCGATTAGGATATCAGATTATGTCAATTAGGATAATCCCCCCTGAATAATCAAAACAAACCTGAAATATTTAGTTAAGAATTTCACATTCTAATGTTTATATATATCAAAGTCTTTACAGATTTACTGTTTATCTGATAATTTATTTTATAAATTTTGTGGTTTTTATAATCCATTTTGTACATTAAACGTCATGTAAATTTGTTAACATTGTTTATAATTGTTTATAAAATCTCGTCTTTAATGTCTTAGTGGGTAACTTATACAAGGGTATCAGGTTATAAGGATAGATAGACTAACTGCTAGGTGGGGACCACAAGTTTTAGATACCAATTCAAGTTCGGGTCCAAAGTGTGGGAATTTATTATTATAAAGGTGTCATATTGAAATTAAAATCAAGTGTTATTTTGTTTTAATATCAAGTACCCCTCTAAACCAAGCACCTGCTGTACTGTAAAGTTTTATTTAAATATCAAGTACCTGTTTTAACCAAGCCCCTGCTGTACTCAAAAATTTTCTTTTAATATCAGGTACTTGTCTTAACCAAGCACCTGCTGTACTGAAAAGTTTTGTTTTAATATCAAGTACCTGTTTAATCCAAGCACCTGCTGTACTGAAAAGTTTTGTTTTAAAATTTAAATATTTGTCTAATCCAAGCACCTGCTGTACTGAAAAGTTTTGTTTTAATATCAAGTACCTGTCTAAACCAAGCACCTGCTGTACTGAAAAGTTTTGTTTTAATATCAAGTACCTGTCTAATCCAAGCACCTGCTGTTCTGAAAAGTTTTGTTTTAAAATTTAAATATCTATCTAAACCAAGCACCTGCTGTACTGAAAAGTTTTGTATTAATATCAAGTACCTGTCTAAACCAAGCATCTGCTGTACTGAAAAGTTTTGTTTTAATATCAAGTACCTGTCTAATCCATGCACCTGCTGTACTGAAAAGTTTTAATATCAAGTACCTGTCTAATCCAAGCACCTGCTGTACTGAAAAGTTTTGTTTTAATATCAAGTACCTGTCTAATCCATGCACCTGCTGTACTGAAAAGTTTTAATATCAAGTACCTGTCTAATCCAAGCACCTGCTGTACTGAAAAGTTTTGATATCAAGTACCTGTCTAATCCAAGCACCTGCTGTACTGAAAAGTTTTTTTTTAATATCAAGTACCTGTCTAAACCAAGCACCTGTTGTACTTGAGAGTTTTGTTTTAATATCAAATACCTGTCTAAACCAAGCACCTTCTGCACTGGAGTATTTGTTTGGTTAAAGGTATTAGACGGGTTTTCAGTTTACACAGGTTAATTTAACAATCAATATTAATGACATGATCTGGTTAATCAATTCAGATTCAAAATTCTTTCAGATTTCAATGGTTCTGCTGTAGTCCACTTCAGACAGGTTTTCAGTTATGGACTATGTGGCCAATATCAAAGGTTTATTAGACAAATTTATTAGATTTTTTCCTCATTCACTGTTCATATAATTCTGACATTTGATTTTCTTTCTATTCCACTTAATTTCAGTAATATTTTCTGTAAAGTGGTACAAAACTGCTAAATTATGCTTATTTGTTTTTTATTACTTAAATCTAAAGCTATTAATGATCCAGGTCAAAGGTTAAAGAATCTGAAATCAAGGTCTTTGACAAAAGAATCAATATTTTATTAATTAACAGATTGTGTTATTTCCTTTGTGTTTTTCAGTTAGTGTTAAAATATACAGTTAGATACATTTTTCATCTAGAACCAGTTCTATCAATGTTTGGATAGTTAATTCAAAATTCACACTAAAAGTACTAGATCCACATTTAGATGTTTACTTTGAGTAATAATTAATTGACCACTATTTCATTAACTGGACACCATGCTTGATTGAGTGGACAGAGGGAGCAGGTCATTTGTTTATTTTTATGACAAAAGATGGACAAACAAAATCTATAGACAGGAAATTAGAATTTGCCAATGTGTAGTAAAACCTTTTAGTTGTAATTAAACAAAATTCCTGTTTTCTGTCCCTAACAAAGAACTTGGGTGGGTCTTAGGTATTGTTTACTGTTAGGAATGCTGAGAGTGTGGAAGAATATAGAATAAGGAAATAATGAAATGGTAATGAGAATAAAATAAACAGAACTGATAGAAATAATGACAAAAAAATGATCAGAAAATTGATAATAATTGTATAAAAAATGAAGAATAATGCAGTTTATTAAATACAGAAATAGAAAAACTTAAACAAAAATTATTGGTAAAAGTCAGATTTTATTTGTTTGTTTTAGAGATATTGATTTGGTTTGTGTTTTAAAAATGTTGTATTCATCCAAAGTCTGGAGTTTTATAATGACTATCAACAGTTCTGTTATTTATTTATTATTTTTTCTTGTCTTGCGGTTGTTTTGTAATAAAATTTTATTTTTTGTTCTTCCTGGCCATTGCTTAGTACATGTTTTTTTTTTTTTTTTTTTTTTTTAAATATTTTAACAGAAAGCTTCTTTTTATATAAAAAGATATTCTCTTTTGCATAGCTGTAAAGTAAAAGATTTTCATAATTTTTAAAAAATAATAAATAGTTTTGTCCTTAAAAAGGAGTAACAGTTGTCTATAATCAGATACTATACACTATTTACTGCAGGAAGTACAATTTCTTCTTGGTCTGCATGATTAAATGAACATTTTTTTGAGAAAAAATTTGTGGAATGGTGTTTTTCCAACAATGAATGCCATGAAAGTAAAAAAAAAAAAATCAGTTAATTTTTTTAAAAATATAAAATCCCATGAAAATGTCAAACTTTAACCCTCCAAGGACAAATCAAATGCAGAGGACTGTTTGTGATTTTACATTTGTGTGGCTGATATCAGTGTGAACTGTGTCTAGCAGGTTTGACAAAACATTGACTTGGTCACAAATGTCTTTTTGTTTTAACCTTTCTGTGTGTAGATCCCTGAATAAACTGCAAACAGAAGCTGTTAAAATTGCAAGTAAAAGTCCAAATCAATTTTCACCTTCTTCCAAATTTTTTTCCATTTAAAACAGGAGTGTAAAATGTCTGGAAATAATACTTGGCATTAGCAAACAGTCTAAACAAGTAGCTTGCTAGCTGTCTCACAATTCTTATGTTTTTTGTTTGTTTTTGTCCAGAATTTTCTGCAAAGTTTGTTTGAAGTAGAATCACAAGGAATTGTTGAGATATTTACATATGATGTAATAGAGACATAGTTAGATCCAGGTGAAAATGTTTACCTGAGAAATTAATCAAATATAATTAAATAAATTAATTTACACCTTGCTCTTATCCTTAGTATACCTTTTGTTATTTTAGGAATAATCATGTTAAAATTGAGTTTTCTTACTTCTAACATGGCCTTTTATAAACCTGTTAACTAAAGGTAAAATATCACAGGTAATTCTGTAGAATTTGTAATAACACACGTCTGCTCATTAGGAGAAATTGCCTAAGGGAGATAATTCCTTCCTGTGAAATTGTATTGACTGTAGGTAACTGGTGTAAAAAAGATTGTCAGGTTCACATAATAGAAATAGGTATATATTTATTTAAGTTAAAGGTTGTTCGGTAAGCTGACTTGATGTTGCAGGAATTAGATAGATTTTCTGTTTTGTAAATCATTTAACCATAAATACAGGGTACATGAATACATAGATCAGGCAGATTATATACCAAGTTGTAAAGTTGTAGTAGGTTAGAGAGATTTATTTCTCCAAGAAAAAAGGAAAAGGGAATCAGAATTACATCATATTGGAATCAAAGAGAGAGGTAAGGGCTTAACATGTTGTGGATGGGGAGAGGATTGATGATGGGAGGTGGGTGGGTATATTTAAATTTACCAATGAAATTTAAAACATTTTATTACAAATTTTATTGTTGTACCATATTTTTTAGCTATGATAATTTACACAATTTTAATGTTATAACTAACTATAAAAATAAGTAAAAGATATTACATAGATTTAATTTTTGTCAAAAAAAAATTTGATTTACCAATGTACAACGTTTTGTTTTTTAAAAGTCTTATTTTTTCATTAACAGGATATAATATTGTTCAGTATATTTTTTATATTTCAATAAATCTTTAAATGAGGATTTTGCAATAACAGTTTAATTTTTCATAATATTGTCCAATATATTTTATTTGACAATAACATTTTAATTGATAAATTTCTTAAAAGTTTAAAATTAATTTTATCATATAACAACCATTTCTCTGAATCAATACTTCATTTATTTAAAACCAGATCACCTGTATGAAATCAAAAGATTTAACTAAGTTATGGTTAATTCTACTTTCACTTTTTATATATAAAATGTTGTGGACATAAATTATAAATATAAGACTTGTTCTTGTAACTGCAAAAGTGAGTAAAATAGGTAGCAGCATGATGTATCAGTAAAACATATATATATATATATATATATATATATATATATATATATTTTTTTTTTTTTTTTTGGGGGGGGGGGGGTTGAGATGGTTTATTTTCTTATTTTCAATGTTACAAAGGAACATTTGTTACCTTACACATTTTAAATACACACAAATATCCTTACACCTTTTTTCATTATCACAATACAACAAGTAATATCATGTCCGAGATGACCATAGAGATGACCATTACTGTCATTTATTTAACACCAAGATGTCAATCACTGGTCATTAATTATTTTGACCAGACATTTTGTAGCAGTTTGATTTTCTATAAATGTCATAAACTTATCAAAAAGGAGGTCATATTTTATGATATTGATAGCTTGATAAAGGTCATTGCTATCATAAGAGTCCAGTGTCTCAATTTTTTCCATAGATTCTTTTTTATTTATTTATTTTTATTTATTTGTTTTTATTTAGAATTTTTATTAAGTTTCTAATAGTCCATGCCACTACTGCTATTATAATGTCATATGCCTGGTATTCTTACTAGATTTGTAATTGCATACCTCAGATTTATTACATCTTTACTGTTGTTATATTTATGTTTAATAAGAATTGACAAAAAATGCTTGCTAATCTTGATATAATATTTTTAGGATAAAATTAATAGTTAATATGCAGTTTTTGAAATTTGCCTGAAATTCTAACTGAAAAAAACCTCAAATTTTCATTAAAAAATATAAGAGAATTAATCAAATATCCAATGTCTGAATACAAGTTTCAGGTCTTGTTCCTCTTTCCCCAGATCTTGGTCCTCCTTCCCCAGGTCTTGTTCCTCCTTCCCCAGATCTTGGTCCTCCTTCCCCGGGTCTTCGTCCTCCTTCCCCAGGTCTTGGTCCTCCTTCCCCAGATCTTGGTCCTTCTTCCCCAGGTCTTCGTCCTCCTTCCTGGCCTTTATCTTAAACCTTTTTCCTTCAATGATCTACAAGTTCTGGTTAGTCTCTTTAGTCCAAAACACCCTCTGTAGAGTTGTATAAGACACACAGTTATGTATCACAGTTCATCTCACATTCTTAAATTTCAAAGCCCACTCCCCTTGTAAGAACAGTCAGTTTGTTTGCTTAAGGTTGGTGGTTTACTCAGGGCACTCTAGTTTCCTCATTTCTCTAATAGTAAAAGAATCTTTACTGGATAGTAAATCACCATTACTTAACACTAGTCCACTCTGTAGTTTATAGTGTTATAGAAAAATACTGATTTGATAGTTGGTAGATGTTGATTTGATCTATAAAAATATATAGAATGACAGTCATGGAAAGTGGAACAATAAATAAGCCTTTCATGTATATTTATGTATAATCACTGAAAGCATGAGCCAAGTTTTACCAGTAGCTGGTTAGACTCATTATCAGCATTATATCTACTGTAATTAATTTACTGAGAGAAAATCAAAATTGAATTTTCAAAATTCAAACATCATAAAAAAGTTATCTTGAAAAAAAAGTGATTGAACGTATCGCAAAAATAAAAAAAAGTTTTAAAGAAATTAATGAAAACCCTCCATAAATATCTGGCCCCAGTTTCACAATCAGAATCACTCAATTGAGTGTACACTCAACTCAAATTAGGGAATATTTCAATGTCAACTTTTAAGACATTATGCAGTTAAAATGAAATATCTACATTGTTTTGTATAGGTTTGTTGAACATGACACAACTTTGTCTCATAAAACATACAGAAAATTCAAATATTGAAGAGAGAAAAATTGGAATATTTGAGTCAAGTGTACTCTCAATTAAGTGAATGATTGTGAAAATAGGACCTGGTTTCCCATCTGTTTATTACTGAAATGGGAGGGATATGTATGATTACAACAGTTTATTATGTGTATTTATATGGTGTTTTGTTTTCCACCCAGGTGCATTAACAGTTTAATTATAAAATTAATTAATTGCTGATCACTCAGTTAATTACCACCCACAAAAATCAAGCTATAAGTTAATTTGATCAATTTAATTGGAGTTTAATAGATTTTTAATTATCTGATTGATGATGACCCCATATAGATTGAAATTACCGGTACATATATCAGAATATTTTGTAAACCCTTCAACAGATAACAATTTGTCAACATTGGAGATTGTCGGTAGCTCCCTTTATTCCAGCAGCAATATTTAAAATGTTTAAAATGTTTCTGATTCCAGTGTTGAAATATTTTCTTGATTTCTTGAAATTGGTTTTTGAATTAAAGAAAAGTGTATTTTGAAGCACATTTTAAAGGTTGTAACAACTCTCTCTCTCTCTCTCTCTCTCTCTCTCTCTCTCTCTCTCTCTCTCTCTCTGTCTCTCTGTCTCTGTCTCTGTCTCTCTCTCTCTCTCTCTCTCTCTCTCTCTGTCTCTGTCTCTCTCTCTCTCTCTCTCTCTCTCTCTCTCTCTCTGATTTAAAGCTGTTGTATTTATCCAAAGTTTGCTATGATATTTGATTTCTCAGGTTTGTGGTATGCTTTTAAATTTAGACAAAAATGAAACAAATACTTTTAACTTAATTTTTTCCAGCAATACATTTTTTTCAAGGGTTTTCAAGAATGTCACTTAAAATGTAATAAATAAATAATAGATAAATAAATAAGATTTTAGTAAAAAATATTACATGAAACTTTGTAATCAAAATTGTAATAAGAGCTATATCAGTGAATGTCAGCAGTCTGACAAATTTGATATCAGATCATAACGATAACATAATTCTTCATGCTTTATACTTCAATAGTTTATCTACATATAACAGAATATAATTGTATGGGTCATTAGCAATTACAGTGCCACCTAGAGTTTGAGTATAGATATAATGATCGGATAAGTGCTTCCCCATGGATAGTCTCCCCTTATTACATAACCGTACTGATAGTAATAATTACTAATTATTACTGAGCTTAGTGGGTGTCCTTCAGACTGCTAAAAGATACATGCAAACAAGTATCACAGGTGATGATTAAGAAATGTGTCTTTTCACCTGAATTTAAATTAGGATGACAATGATACTAACTGTTTAATAAATAATCACTTGTAAATATGTATGACAATAAGTACAATTTTATAAATATTTGAGAATCGTTGGCCCACCTACAGTTTTGTTTCGAGTTTTCCTAGGTACGAATTTACGTATTTCTGCCAAGTTATTTGCATTCTATTACAAATAATGTACAAAAAATCACTTTACCCTTAAAATGTAAAAAAAAAATGTACTGGGGACTCAGTGCATGTAGAGTGGTTTTAAACCAAGCTTAACAGGTCAGACTACTTTTTCTTCAACTTGGAGTGAATCCTATATGTGAGAAAGTTTATTTATTTGCTTGCAGAAGGTCTGTTGTTTTTCTTCATCATGTTTCCTTAACTATTCTTAATTAAATGCCTTACTATGAGTAAAATGATCTTGACTTGGCATGAAGTATCATTTCACCTACATACTCCCTGATATCACAATGTACAAATCATGATGCTTATTTTCTTAATGGTTCCCACTAATATCTAAAGCTTAATAATATTGCTACTTTAAAAATGTACATTATTTTTGAAAATTTTATTTGTAAAAAATTTTGACTTCTTCATCAGAGAACTTAAGCAACAAAAATAGAAAAATTTGATTTGTATCTTTTTTGTTTTATTTTCCAACATCTATTAGGTTTTATTTTATTGATCAAAAACCTGTTACTTTTATTTCGTATCAAGCACTAAGACTGATTCTTATTGGCTAATATTGCTACAATCTGCCAATCAGTAGATGATATCTGTGGACTTATTTACATATCTATCGACACTTGTAATGATATTGTCATAGGATCACTTCAAAATGAAAGATGTGAGCTACACAAGATAGCTATAACAGATTGTATCTATCAAAATGAATATAAATACTTCATATTTAAAATCTTGATCACATACAAAATTTCCGTATTTTTTAGATTTATTTCAAGATACATTTTATGAAGTTCAACAAACACTTAAAAGAATGCCAAATTCAAGTTTATTTAAAAATTCAAAATACTTTTAATTGAAGTGTTGGAATAGTGTTCTAACTTAACTGAAATACGCTATCTCAAAAATTTGTGTAATGAGTAAGGTTAAAATATGTTTGCCATTTTTACTTTCTAATGCACATGCACATGTAGTTCCAAAAACCATTAAAATAAACAAGTCTGGTAAATCAGTACAATTAAACTATATGTATAAAACTGAAAAAAAAAAACCTAATTTTTTATTGGTAAATGGAGATAATTTCTGAGAAGCTTTTAAAGTATAGAATCTTGGACTATGTGATGTTTTTAAGCAATTCTGACAATTACTGCGGTATTTATATTATTTGTTATATAAATAACAAGATTCCTAGACATTCATTATTGCTATTGGCAGAATTTCAGTCAGATTCAGATTCAAATGAAGTGTTAAGGAATAATTTCCTTTATCTAAAAGGCAAGGTTTACAATGGGGTATCTTAAAGTTAAGGCTTACTTAAGCATTGAATCTGATTTTCATTCCGGTCATTGAGAAAAAAACCTGATGGACATTGAGAAAAAAACCTGATGGACATTGAGAAAAAAACCTGATGGACGCTGTGAAATTCGCAAAGCAAATTACGCAAAACTTCGCTCAGGCATCCATTCAGGTTATTTCTCAATGACCCGGATGAAAATCAGATTCAATGCTTATTATTAAACTTAAAAACAACTTAATCAAATGAGTGAACAACTTAATATGCAATGTTTGCTTTAAACAATTTTAAAACAAGGTAAAAGGATGCCATATTTTTGCTTTTCAACCTATGAAATTAGAAATTCGTCAAAGTTGTCAAATTTATTTATAATGGGATATCTCAAAGTTAAGGCATAAAATGGAATATTGCAAATTAAAGGCTTACATTGGGATATCTCAGAGTTAGGGCTTACATTGGGATATCTCAGAGTTAAGTCTTACAATGGGATAGCTCAAAGTTAGGGCTTACATTGAGATATCTCAGAGTTAGGGCTTACATTGGGATATCTCAAGGTAGGGCTTACAATTGGATATCTCAAAGTCAAGGTTTACAATTGGATATCTCAAAGTTAAGGCTTACAATTGGATATCTCAGAGTTAGGGCTTACATTGGGATATCTAGGAGTTAAGGCTTACATTGAGATATCTCAGAGTTAGGGCTTACCTAGGGATATCTCAAAGTTAGGGCTTATAATTGGATATCTCAAAGTTAAGGCTTACAATGGGATATAACCGGTCTAGATATCAATCCTGATTCAAATCTACTGGTTATTTATTTAATCCTCTGTATAACTTATACAGTAAACCTTTTTTATTTAACTAGCAAAAAGTTGAGAAAGACAATTAAATCAAATTACATGTATATTAATAAGTAAATACATGTACATGTATCATGAAAATGGCATCTGTTGATCAGAAAATGGCATCTGTTGATCAGAACAGAAAAAATGCCAACAAAATACATGTAGTTTAAAGCATTAGGTGTATGTTTTTTTTCTCTGGAGTGTACACATCATAACCCTCCCCTTTTTCTCTGCTAGGTCACCTCTATCTTGTATTTTAGCATATTAGGTTTTTTTTTTTGTTTAAATTTTCCCCATAGTGTACACATTGTAACCCTCCCCTTTTTCTCTGCTAGGTCACCTCTATCTTGTATTTTGACATATTAGGCAATTTTTTTTTTTAAATTTTCCCCATAGTGTACACATCATAACCCTCCCCTTTTTCTCTGCTAGGTCACCTCTATCTTGTATTTAAGCATATTAGGTAATTTATTTTTTTTTGTTTAAATTTTTCCCGTAGTGTACACATTGTAACCCTCCCTTTCCTCTCTGCTAGGTCACCTCTATCTTGTATTTTGGCATATTAGGCATATGATTATTTTTTTTTTTTTTGCTATAACTGAATTATAATGTTGATTGATTCCTCAGATTTCTTGCCAAAACCTTAATATGTTATATAGACACCAGGTTTTTCTAATTTCTGTCTCCCTGTTAAATTTTTTATATTGAATTTTTTTTGCTCCTCAGATTAAACTCAGGAAAGTTTCCCTGGCAACCATGTAATATCTGTAATACTATTTTAAAGTTTTTGTTGCATGATTTACTAATAATTACCAGTTCTTATAATTTGGGAAGGGGCCCTGGTGGATTAAAGGGAGCTAACAAACATGCTCACCGAGGTTTAAATTCTAGCTATAGTGTAGAAAAGTTTGTGGTTAGATTGCTAAAGGCTAGTGGTTTCTCGCGTAAGTCTACTTGTTCCATCAATCAAGAACTGACTTCCTTGGGTTGTGAGCTCACAATTCTTGTTATAAAATAAGCGAATACTTGGTCAGATTTCACGAAACAAAGGTACAAGTACATTAAATGTTTGTTTTTAGTTTGTTGACAATTTTTGTGATCTGTGCTCAATTTAAATTCAGCTTGAAAGAAATGGTTCAAATTTAAATTTGAGCACAATTTAAAGGCAGCCCCTCCCCTCTTTCTCTTGTTTTTCAGGTTTTTGATGAGTGTTATAGGTGTAAAACTGTCTTGTGATCATAATACATATACAGAATCTACCTGCCTGTTAATTTAATTAATTTTGATGTAAACCACATGGTTTCTGTAAAAATGATTAAATATCCAGCAACCATATCTAGTCATCACCTAAGCTTCACGTAGAAGTAATTAACCAGCTTTCTAATTCCTTGTTCATCCTCATCTTAAAATTACAATTTATTTTTATCTAACATCTGATTTATTAAATTATATAATGTTTCAGTATCTAACTGTCCTTTATATAAAATTAATTAATTTCACCAAAGATTGAATTAAAAATTAATTAAAAATTAATTGATCCTTATATGTTTACACATGTTTATAATTTAACAGACCTGCCCGTTAGATCGTTTTTGTTGAAAGTTACAAATTTGGTTTTATATAATTTTTGCAGACACTGACAAATTCTCACGGACTTAAGATAAAAGTAATTTGTTGTGAATTTAAAAAGCATGTATATTTTATATTTATAAAATCAGCTTTGTCTTGTATCTACTGGTTTGGTAGCCCTAGTTGAGTTTGGTAGCCGTAGTTGAGTTTGATAGCCCTTACAGTAACTTATGGGTTTTTATGAGTCAACAATCAAATCCAAGGTATCTCATTTCAGGTTCCAGCTTAAAGACATCTTCAATTCAATTTTTTTTACTGGATATCTTAAATAAAAGTAACAAATTTATTATGAATTTAAATTAACCATATTTAAACTAAGAAAAACCTAAGTTAAGATTATGAAATCAGTTCATATTAATTGTACTGACAATCTGGAGAGGTTTGTTAGACTATGTGTGAGTCGGTTCATATTAATTGTACTGACAATCTGGAAAGGTTTGTTAGACTATGTGTGAGTCGGTTCATATTAATTGTACTGACAATCTGGAGAGGTTTGTTAGACTATGTGTGAGTCGGTTCATATTAATTGTACTGACAATCTGGAGAGGTTTGTAAGACTATGTGTGAGTCGGTTCATATTAATTGTACTGACAATCTGGAGAGGTTTGTTAGACTATGTGTGAGTCGGTTCATATTAATTGTACTGACAATCTGGAGAGGTTTGTTAGACTATGTGTGAGTCGGTTCATATTAATTGTACTGACAATCTGGAGAGGTTTGTTAGACTATGTGTGAGTCAGTTCATATTAATTGTACTGACAATCTGGAGAGGTTTGTTAGACTATGTGTGAGTCAGTTCATATTAATTGTACTGACAATCTGGAGAGGTTGGTTAGACTGTACTGACAATCTTTAGAGGTTTGTTAGACTATGTGTGAGTCGGTTCATATTAATTTTACTGACAATCTGGAGAGGTTTGTTAGACTATGTGTGAGTTGGTTCATATTAATTGTACTGACAATCTTTAGAGGTTTGTTAGACTATGTGTGAGTCGGTTCATATTAATTGTACTGACAATCTTTAGAGGTTTGTTAGACTATGTGTGAGTTGGTTCATATTAATTGTACTGACAATCTGGAGAGGTTGGTTAGACTGTACTGACAATCTTTAGAGGTTTGTTAGACTATGTGTGAGTCGGTTCATATTAATTGTACTGACAATCTGAAGAGGTTTGATAGACTATGTGTGAGTTGGTTCATATTAATTGTACTGACAATCTGGAGAGGTTGGTTAGACTGTTCTGACAATCTGGAGAGGTTTGTTAGACTATGTGTGAGTCAGTTCATATTAATTGTACTGACAATCTTTAGAGGTTTGTTAGACTATGTGTGAGTCAGTTCATATTAATTGTACTGACAATCTGTAGAGGTTTGTTAGACTATGTGTGAGTTGGTTCATATTAATTGTACTGACAATCTGGAGAGGTTGGTTAGACTGTACTGACAATCTGGAGAGGTTTGTTAGACTATGTGTGAGTCGGTTCATATTAATTGTATTGACAATCTGGAGAGGTTTGTTAGACTATGTGTGAGTCAGTTCATATTAATTGTACTGACAATCTGGAGAGGTTTGTAAGACTATGTGTGAGTCAGTTCATATTAATTGTACTGACAATCTGGAGAGGTTGGTTAGACTATGTTTGAGTTGGTTCATATTAATTGTACTGACAATCTGGAGAGGTTTGTAAGACTATGTGTGAGTTGTATAGCATTTTATGTCATAACATGGGTATAAAGTCTGTCATAACAAACATAAAGTTATCAATAACCCTAAACTAGGGCTACCAAAGTCAACTAAGGCAACCAAACTCAACTAGGGCAACCAAACTCAACTAGGGCTACAAAACTCAACTTAGGGCAACCAAACTCAACTAGGGGTACCAAACTTAACTAGGGCAACCAAACTCAACTAGGGCAACCAAACTCAACTAGGGCTACCAAACTCAATTAGGGCAACCAAACTCAACAAGGGCTACCAAACTCAACTAGGGCTACCAAACTTAACTAGGGCTTACCAAACTCAACTTGGGCTACCAAACTCAACTTACCTTCGTAGAGCTTCAGTCTTGAGAATTTGAGGTTTTGGGTTTAAATCCTGGCTGAATAATAATCAAGAAAGACTTCAAAAGTTTTAGAAATTGCTACCTCACCTTGCACTTGGCATTAGGACAGAGTATTGACTGGTTTAAAGGTGCCAGGATAACGTGAATATAGAAGGGGAGTGTTTTTCTGCTATATCTTGACTCATTGAGCTAGCACCTTAACATAAAGACATCCTGAGTGCATGCTAGTACAAGGTGGACCAAAATCGACACTTAAACATGTCACAAATACATGATCTTGTTCTTACATTAATTCTTAAGAGATTAATAAACCTGTTCTTGTCATTAATAGCTGAAAAATTGCTGATGTGATGTTAAACAACATTACAAACAAGCAGCCAGCCGATAGAACTTGAGGTGTGACACTTTAAAGGTCAATGTCACTCAGTCAGTCTTTATATATGGTGATTTGTTATGAATACATTACATGGTAACACTTGAAGAAATTTTATATCATTGCATTAATGTTTGTAATTAACTTACAGAAAAAATTAAATAACATGTACAAAAAGAAAATAAATCTAAATCATGTCAAATCTGCACTATGTAAAATACAAATTGAAAGCCGTAGGGAGGTCCTGAAATATTGTATGTTATATAAACTAACTGCGCTTTATACAGCTTGAAATAATTAACTTTCTTCTGCAAATAAACAAATACAATTTTGATTTTAAGAAATTAAGATGTCTAAAATCTGTGTAAGTTTTTTTGATGTTTCTACACAGCTTATCCCCCTCCCCCCAGTTGTACATCTGGTCACCATTACTGAGGCTAAGCACTAGTTTTTGTTTTAAAATTTAATTTAATTTTGTTTTTATTGGAGTCTTATGCTCGTTTAATTTGTCATGCACATGTGTATATCATCAGGCTGAATGCAGATTTATAAATCCTTTTTGCATGGAAAATTGAAAAATGACATTACCAAGTAGTTTAAAGATATATCATAAAGAATTCTTTTGAAACTGCATATAAAACATAACTGTAATGTTTACAATAACCATAGCTAGGTTAAGTTGGTCACTGTCTTCTTCATCAGGACATATTTAATATGATTTTATAATTATTTATTTTCAAAATGGCCATTGAATATAAGTCTTAAAAAATGGTTTGATAAAATGACTACATTAGAATCATGAATATCGTAGATACCAAAAAAAAGAAGATAATAATAATAATAAAAAAATAAAAATAAAAAAATTTTAAAAATAATAATAATAAGTATAATAATAATAAAAATAATAATAATAATAATAAAATTTTTTAAAAAAATGAAAAAATTCAACCTAATTTATTGTATTATTATATAGAAAAATGTAATGTTAAGATATATTTTAAGTTATAACTGAACATTTTTGTTTAAATATCTAATTTGCTGCTCTCAATACATGTACATAAGAATTAAAATATAAATAAATAACTTTCTAATTCAAATACATTATACATGTATATATAACAAGAAAATATTAGTGAAATATGTAATACACGGGAACACACCAGGAATATTCCATGTCGGGGAAAAACTTTCTATGATATCTTAATATTTTATCTTTCACAGTTCTAATAATTACACGGACTAGCAACCAGATAGGTACTATAGCTAACGATAGAGATAACCTATGATTACAACTCCGGACACCCTTTCATTCTATCCCATAAGTCTTTGTGACCAATGACGTACTCAGAAAAGGATAAAAGAAAAAAAGATATTGTCAAACATTTTCCTCCTTATCAGAACTTCAAACGGGGATCTTAACAGACTTCATTATGTTGTTTAACTAATAATCTACCTATTTTAGACAATATATCTTGTATGTTGTGATGAATCTGAGTCAATTAAATTTAATTTGTCTTCTATCTTGTTTCTTAAATCGTCTAACTGGAGACATGATCTTATTCTGTTGAACTCTTTAAACATTTAAATTTTGTTTTTAAATTTCATAAATCAAGATTTCTATCTGAGTTTGACGGAGTGAAGTGTAAGTAGTTGGTTATACAATATAGCGGGAAGTGATAACATTTAGATGGACTTCTTGACTTCGTAATTTATTTCTTTCTATCATTCATTAGTTTAACTGATGGTGAGGTTAATATACAGGGTAACCCAGGTTAGCAATCATCTCTGTATAATACAGTATTTTATGGAGAATGATAAGATAGGTATCTGTATAATGTAGATACTTCTCAAATGTACAAATTCAGGATTCCAGAAAATTGAGAGCTTAGAAATGTTTAAATGTTTCTTTTTAATGTGCACATAAAATTTTTAGGAAAAGTGTAGATCCCTATGGCCATGTCTAATGACGCCAAGGATCTTTGAAGTGGCTTACCTTGTATCATAGCTTAGTTTGTAGGGCAAACTGGCTTAAGGTTCTTTGTTTGTAGTTCCATTCTGATACTGTAACTTTACTCCTCCTGTTGAACCCAGAGATATCTGTCTCTTTTAGTTGATGGTATTGAGTTTTTAATAAAGCAATGAACAATGAGGTTTGCTTATCAATTTTACTGTTGTAACTGAAAATCATGTACTTTGCAACAGCCAATACTGTCATGTGCTGATTTTGAATTTCTATTATTTTTAGTTGTCATGTGCTGGTTTTGAATGCATTATTTTAATAGATATTTGCTATCAGCACAAGACAATTTTTATCAAGAACGCAATAAAAGTCGATGATAAAACAGCAATACAAGACGAGACCAGAAAAGACAAACATGAGAATTATAAAATTGTTGACTTTGGACAGACACTAGAGTGAAGTCCTGGTGGTGTGGTTATAGTACTATAGTTAAGTGTGCTCAATAATTCTACCTAACTTACAACCAGTGGTCCATAAATGTGCACACTTAAATCTAAAAGATCACTTAACATATTTATCATGAAATTTTTTGTTAAAATTATAATCAAAATTTTAGCTGTATTTTCAGACTGTAATCAATATAATTTTAATATAATATATTATAATATAATGTTCAATTTTTTTTAATTGAATTATCTCATAATTAACTGTTTTACATATCTCATCAGTATCCTTGTGAAAATATAAATTTTGTGTTAAAGATTGTCATATTTCAGCAACATCTGTTGTCAAGTTTAAAATGAATTTCGATTTATTTCATTAATGAGTAATTTGTAGTTCTTTAGACTTGTTATTTATAAAACATGTTTTTTCTCGTTTATAATGATGATGATTTATAAAGATTTATCAAGATAATAAATCCGTAGATATATGTATAAATAAAATGTCATCTTATTGTCAGCAAAATAATTCTCATAGATTTCACCGACAGATAATATTGATCAGAGTTATACACGCTGACTTGTGAAAAATATAATCTGAATATCACCCTGCATGATTGTAATAATTTAACAAATATCAGATTATTTTGTAAATATTCAGAAATGAGTCATTGTATTGTTTTTAATCATTAGTTTGATTTGGCTAAATCGCTTGACTTATTTATAATTACCTTGACGTGACAACTTGTTACAGTGTTGAAACTTCATATCATAAGATAAGATAGCAGTTTTAACACGGTTAAGTGACTTCTTTAACATTTAATAACTGTAATCTTTTTTACTATATAAATGGTGTTAAACATTTTCTTGAGAATTCTTTTAGATTTTATGATTCGTAACAACTTTACAGTTCATGTGATTTTGTGTGACCTTTGGTCCCTTAATTCCTTCAAAATAACGGAAATCTTGATTTTTTTATAATTCCTAGATAAGTGTTACTATAAAAATGGAACAAAAGGTATTATCTGAACACATGGAAGATTGATCTCAGTCTTTATCAAGCTATTAATTCTATTGTGTCCAATTTAAACTGCGGTTCAGCACCGGTTCAGTACCGGGGCGGGAGATATTTTTAACACTTTACTCCTGTATTTGACTTAATTGTTTTTTCTCAGAGCTGGTAAAACAATTCCTTTGTATATGTTGAAATGTTTAAGACCCGTATGTGTATTGTTTACCAGATTGGTGGAATTACTAATTGCCATTAAAAAAGCCAAAGAAATGTAAATGGTTAGACAAATGCTGATGAGTTGTCAACACATTTTAATATGATTAGTAATTTTTGTGTAAAAATACTGTTACCCCTAAAAAAAAACCGATCAAGTGTTTTCTAAGTAAGTTGGCAAATCTGTAAGAAGTCATCATGTAAGTACATTAAGTTTTGTGATCAACTTATATTAACCATCAAGATTTGGTTTTTGCTTGTTTTCTTTTTTTTGAGATTTTTAAAATTTTCTTTTTTCAATAAGTTAATTTAACTAAATATATTTAAAACCAAAATTAATACCTAACAAATGTATCAAGTAAAAAAAATGTTGTTTATGTTATTTTAAAACTAAATTTATTAAGTTAACAAATGAAATTAAATTTGCATTAATTCAACTTGGAACTCATAAGTATACCTGGCTCCTTGACACCATGTAAGTCAGTGGTATTACTCACTAGTATTGTTTCAGTATGTGTATTTTCATGTGTTTATTAGTAAAACTTGCACAAAATATTAAATTTTATTGAAATACATCCAACCTTGAAGAAAAAGGTAAAGTCCTTTTTATCTGTAGAATATTTTATAGTACTAACTAATTTGTTACCATGTCACAGACTGATACAGCATATCTATCCATCTGCATTATCCCTGAAACATGAATTTGATCGAGAATACTTATTTTTAATATGAATTTTTAGATTTGGCCATATACATTTGATCATTTCTAATTTAGTTACAAGCAAATTAATCAGACAATATTTTATATAAATTGTATATATATATACAACTTCCATAAAATCTAAAGCATTTTCAACTTTTGTGCTTCACAGAAATAGTACACACGATATTACATGTGTGCACTGGATATTACATGAGTGAATGTAGAATTATGTACCGTAAGTTGATGTTGTCCAACATCAACAACATTATTCTGGAAATTATATCGCAGCATGAATGCAAAACCATATTATACTATTGTCATATACCACTTTTTGAATGTATTTTTATTATTAAATTCAAAAAGTGGTATATGACACTATGATTGCATTTAAATTTTAACTGGCAAATGAACAACACAAAAAATAAATAAATAAATAAATAAATAAACAAATAAATAATAATAATTTTAAAAGAGGATCACTACTGGCATATGTAAAAAAATGATGGCAGATATCTGAATAAAAAAATTTGTATAACATAGGTTTAAACAAAATTTATACAGATTTCTGAATTTACCAAAGTTTTATTACTGATTATTAAAACTAAATTAATACAGATTTCTGAGAAAAAAACAAATATTACTGGTACATGTATTTAAAAACCAAATAAATTCAAATTTTTCCCTTTTAATTATTAATTTATTTATTTCATATTGATTGATATTTGATGTGATAAATAATTCAAATGGCTAAAACACATACAGAATGAATTTTATAAAATGATATCAGGTTTCATAAATACAATTTAACAGTAATGAATCAATCTGTTATACACAGTGTACTATTTTAAAAGCTTTTATTGTTCTGGGTTGTTTTTTTTTTTTGTTGTTGTTGTTGCACTTTAACATGCTAAAAAAGGGAAATTCAAAATTAAATAAAAACCACAATAATTTAACAAGGAATTACAAATCAACTAAAACAATGTAACATCAGGTAGATTTGTTATTATGATAATGACAAAAATTTAACAACATTGTATAATTGGTTAATTTGATCACTGAAAAATGTTAGTAATTGTGTGAACATATGTGAGAGAAGAATGGATTTCTGTAATTTTACACTGTAGGTTATAGCTCTGGGTTTCTGGGTGTCCCTACAAGTGAGATGTTTTTCCTGATAACCACAGATAAGTGCCAGATTTGCAATAAACTGTGACCAATGTTGTCATGATTTGAGGGATAAGGTCCCCCAGATATAGGGGGAGCTAATTGAGTGTAGGTAAAAGTCGTTGAAGCTGATAATCTCATCATTATAATAACTGGATACATCACACCTGTAGGGGGTGGGGGATGTAGGGACTTAATGGACTTCTCTAAGAGTTTTATCACATAGGACAAAGGGATAGACAGAAAAATATACCGTCAGATATGTTAGTTGTTTCTCCAAGAACAATTTGTATCTCAGAATAGTAAAAATTCAAATGACTTATTCATATAAAATTTTGTTTCTCTAAGTTAATTGAAAAAAACTTTGTTAATATTTATTAAAATGAATTTAAATAATCTTTACTTTCTTTATCATCCTATAATTTATTAAAAACTGTGATATTAGCCTTCCCCATGAAAGCTTGTATATGCAGCCAAATTTTTATACACATGGATTTCATGTGAAACTCAATTCATGTGAATTTTATGTGAATTTTGTTTGAAATTCATGTGAATTTTGTTTGAATTTCATGTGAATTTTGTTTGAAATTCATGTGAATTTTGTTTGAATTTCATGTGAATTTTGTTTGAAATTCATGTGAATTTTGTTTGAAATTCGTGTGAATTTTGTGTGAAATTCATGGGAAAAAAATCTTGCTTGTGTAACAATGATGTTATTCCATAATAATTTACTATAAACTTGAATACTTGTGTCGGTGCTTGAGTTGTTTGCTAAAGCCAAGAAATTTATATACTAATCTCTTACTGTTACTATTAGGTATCATAAACTGATTTGAAGGACTATTATAAGCTTTGAAACACAAAGTCTCATTAATTTTTTTTTTTTTTAATTTTTTTTTTTACTATCAGATGTAATTATTAGTATATACCATGTCTGGTATATATAATCTGTCACATTGTACATAATTACCAGTTTATGTTTTTACTTTGAAGTCATGATTTTACTCTCTTATTATTGAAAGATAGATATATCCTATTTTAAGGTTAAAAATCCCCCAAAATATAATTTGTTAATGAATTTAATATTATTTTAACATCAAAGAATGGTAAAGAGCACATGGCAGGCAATACACCCCCAAGATCAGACATCATTGTTAACGCCCACATTGTGTGCTACTGTATGATATATGACCTGTGATTGGTTGAGAGTGATAAAGGGGTGGAGATAACACATTGTCATTATACATGTTGTAAACAGAGCAGCATGATCTATCTAATCTAGCATACAGTACACCTTTCACTATAAACTAAAATCTGATTGATTCAATACAAGACTAATGCCATGTGTACATTTTAAAAAAGCCGAAAGGTGAGTGGAATTTTGGTAATTGGTTTAGTATACAGAAATGTAAACATTGACTTACAAATACAGAAAAATTAAGGTAAACTTTCTTTTATACTACATTACTTTATGTAAAGGTTAAAATTAAATTACAAATGTTTAACAAATGTATTGCCATGTGGTGGGGTAGTATTTTTTTCATTTTCAATAATATTTTTTTTAATTTTATATTTTATTTGTTAAAAATGATATTCCACAGATTAACAGTCACTGGTTGGTGGTTTTTTTTTTTTTTTTTTTTTTTTTTTTTCCAGATGATATTTTGCAGATTTGAATTGTTTTCACTAAATTTGTAAATATTTATGAATCTTTTTCCTCCATTTTACAGATTTAAGTGGTCAAATATAAACAGCCTAACTTTAGAGTGGGATTTCCTATAGCCCTGGGCATGGTGGCATGGATTTTGTCAGAGAATGAAAAGTAAAGATTATATATAATGATAGTTAGATTTGATAACATCTGATGGGTGTGGAGATAATCGCCTGGACATACTGTTAAATCACAGGACTGAAGGCAGGTGGACCAAAAAAGTGACCAGTGCTGTAGTATCCACATGGTGTAAATGGTCATTTATTTATCTATAGTGACCACATGGTATAGGTAATGGTCACTTCATTATTATGTTCAGTTTGATGGGAATATATTCAGTGGACATTAATTTAATTTTCAAATAATCAGAAAATTGATGTGAGACATTATTGGAGCACCTGTTGTGACTTAGTTTTATGGTAGAACAGTAGTGAAAGGAAAAAACTTCAGATATACCAATAAAGAAAATTCTAAAATGGCATCTTTGAGACTTTCATACATAATTTTAAATTTTGCTATTGGAATTGTGATAGTTTTCGGACAGGATGTGGTTTATCACACTTTGGAAGATGCAGGAGAAGTTAGAAAAGTTAGTCAGAGATACATTGGAAGCGTTTCCACAAGCGCTAAACTTAAAGAATTAACTGGAGAAAATGATTTTACTAATCTAAGATATAGTTTTCTTACCACTGGTAGTCAATTCACGTCTTTGTTTTTTATAGATGAAAAAACAAGTGAACTTTATACAGCAGGGTTTATTGATAGAGAAACACTGTGTGAATATTCACCAATTTGTGTCATAAATTTAGACATAGCTGCACAGTCAACTATAGGTAGTTTTTTCAAGAAAATAAAAGTAGCCATTTATATTGATGATTTGAATGACAATTCACCAAAATTTGCCAAGGAATTAATTCATGAATCGATATCTGAGGCTGTCCTAGTTGGAACGTCAATTACAATTGAAGGAGCAAGAGATCGTGATACCAGTGAACAATTTTCATTACAAAACTACACTGTAATTGGAAGTAGTCCATCTGAAAAGATTCCGTTTAATATTACTTTTGAAAAGAAATTGGATGGCACATCGAAAGTAAAATTAATAGTCAGCCAAGCATTAAATCGTGAAGAAAAAGACTCATATCAGCTCAGTATTATAGCTTCTGATGGAGGCATAACTCCACAAAATGGCACACTAAAAGTAAATATTACAATTACTGATGTTAACGACAATCCTCCAATGTTTAATAAGACATCATACAACGTCACTGTAAAGGAAGACGTCAACATTAGTACAGTGATCCTACAGCTGACGGCGGTCGATCCAGATCAAGGTAAAAATGGTCAAATATTTTATGGTTTGAGTCCACATCAGTCGGAAACAATCCTGAAATTATTCAGCATTAACAATATCACTGGAGAATTATCCGTTGAAGCACCCTTAATTTATGTTCCGGGAAATCAATATGGAATAATCGTAGAAGCCAGCGACAGGGGAGATCAACCTCTTACATCACAGACCTTTGTCCATGTTACAATTCTGGATGCTGGAAACAGTAAACCAACCATTAATGTCAATGTTCTTTCTGGTGCTGACGTGTCTAAGATATCAGAATTCGCTAACATCGGAGCAGTTGTTGCTCATATAGCAGTAAAAGATTCCGATACGGGACTAAACGGACAAGTTTCTTGTTTTCTAAATAATAGTAATTTTGAACTTAAATCTCTAGAAGTTAATGTTTCAGAATTTAAAGTCACAGTGGCACAAACTCTTGATCGAGAAAATCAGGAAATACATTATATAAAGATATCGTGTAGAGATCATGGTTCACCCTCTTTGAATACATCAGAAATTTTCAGGGTCGAAGTTGAAGATGAAAATGACAACACTCCAATTTTTTCAGCGACAAAATATGCTGGAAATATTCGTGAAAACAATCAAATTGGAGAAGTTATTCGTCAAGTAACTGCGACAGACTTAGATATAGGTCAGAATGGACAAATAAGATATTACATACCACATGCAGAAACTTCATTATTTGAAGTTGACAGTGTGACTGGTGTTGTCAGGTCAACTACAGTTTTCGATAGAGAAAAAATGAAAAAGATTTCTACGGTTATATTAGCAGTTGATTTAGGAAATCCTGCAAACACAGGAACTACAGAATTAGTGGTTACTATTGACGATGTTAATGATGAAACGCCAAAGTTTACTAAATCTGAATTTATATTCAAGATATCTGAAAACCTACAAACTGGAAAAATAGTCGGACGCCTGACAGCGACAGACGATGATTCTGGTGATAATGCTAAAATCGTGTTTTCTGCTTATCCACCTACTCCTCCAACAATTCCATTTGTTGTTTTATCTGATGGTGTTATAAAAGCGGATCGTGAGTTAGATAGGGAAGACAAAAACTACTATGAGTTTAAAGTTATTGCATCAGACCTTGGTTTTCCTTCATTAAATAGTTCTGCGAGGGTAAAGATAACCATCACAGATCAGAATGACAATGCACCGGTTATTTCTTGGCCAAGTAAAATTAACAATTCAGTATACATAAGTGTCAAAAAGGAGACTGGTTCAGTAATTACTCGGGTTAAGGCTTATGACCCTGATGAAGGAACGAATAGTGTGCTCACATATTATATCGAAAATAGAAATGACTCTGACATATTTGAACTTACACATGACACTGGTGAGTTATTACTGAAATCCAAACTAGATCCTCATATCGGCAAATTGTTTAGATTTGATATCATAGTAAGTGATAGAGGTCAGGTGCACAAGTCATCACGGACAACATTGAACGTTATTGTTCTCTCACCAGTGTCATCAAAACAGTCAAATTTTGTTATTGTTATTGTTTTAGTTACCATAACGATAATTTTATCAGCTGTCATTATTATGATCATCTGTGTGCTTCGTAAAATTGACAGGAATAGACAAATAAAAGAGAAAAAGTTGTATGCAGACACAAAGTACGACCCTAGTGTTGGTGTGTTTTCTTTACCAAGTGATGAATCTATAGAAAAGAAGAAGAAAAAAGAAGTTAGTTTCTCTATTGATGATGATGAACAATTCCACAGTGATCCACTAAATATATCCTTGAAAAACAACAATATCAGCTTTGATGGAAAAGATTTCGAGGTAAGTCATCATGCTATCATTTAGTACCATAGTAAAATGTTGGGGATAGAGTTGGTGTTCAAGGGAGATAATTCATTACAAAAAACAAAATATTGATAGTTTATCATCAAAATTAATGTGTAATGGCAGGTGTCCCTGATACAGAGGTTGATAGGTAATGGTTACATGGTAAAGGGGAAGTTTTAATGTGGTGATTGTTAAGAAAATCTCTATTTTTATTATCCTTGCTAACACTTAATTCGCATACTGGTATATAGAAATTACTGATATAATTTTTTTTCAAATATTCATAACCTAGATTATTACAAGGAGAATGGCTGATGGTTCCCTCATAATATGTTGTAAGAAAAAAGCTTCTAATAAAAAGGTCTGTAAATAAAACAATGCACCTGGTTGGTTGATTTGATTGGATTGATTTCTGTAAATAAAACATCTGATTGGTGGATTTGATTTGATTAATTTTTATGGTTTGAAATTGTCTTGCTGTTTGGTGTGAAATTTTTTTGTTCTGAAAATATTGTCAGTGGTGGATCTTTTCCCATGAAAATTAAAATCATGACCGGCAAACCTTTTTGAAGACAATCATCATTAAATATGGGCTCTGCTATCTCAAGGGACATCACAAGAATCTGTTTATAAGAGAAACTGCTTTTACAATTACTGGTATTAATTAAGATTTTGTCATTTCTTGCATCACCTACAACCTCTTTTGTTTCAAATGAACAGTTTTTGATTGTTCTCATAACTGATATAAGCAGATGTTAGTAGTCATTGAGTACATGTTAATGTGTTCCCTTTATGTGCCTGTAACCCACCTCCACCCCCACCCCCATCGCTCTTGATCTTTTAATAACTTTTTTAGACATTTTTTTGTTTCTGAGGGAGTTGTAATTCCTTAATTTTAAATTTTAAATTTTTTTTCTGTATCTAATTATGACCAAGTTATTTTCTCTTTTTAACATTCAGCATCCTTTTCCCTCCATGACTTTCATCCCTGACCCCTCTTCTCTCATCTTTTGACTCCTGGGGGGTAGTGATAATAGATCCCCAGACTATCAGTCTACTGTTTTACTTAATGAGCTGGTATTTTAACTAATTGCTGAAATTTCTAATTAATTCTGTTATCAGATATATAAATGATTTTTATTAATGTTGATTGATGGAGTGATTTAATTACATGTGATATAATATGTATATAACTTATCTATTGTCTAACAACAGGTGCCCATTTATAAGTCATCATATCATGTCAGTCCACTCATCTTTCCATCTTTCCTGATCTGTCTATCAGTATATAATCACCCTAACTTATTCTATCTATCCATCTAATCATACATTTGGGCATCTTTTTATTTTTTTATTTATTTCATTTATCCATCATTAATTCTATCATTCAATTACTTTTTTATCCATATATTCATCCATTTGACTATTTATCCATCCAATAATCTCTCCATCAAGTAAAACATCTTTTTTATTCATTCATTGATTTCAACCTGTCTATCTATCCAACTTGACCAACCATAACAACTTAAATTTTCACATGCTTTTAAATAAAACCTCTTAGTAACCATTAACATTTGTATAACCACATTTCCCGAGGATTTTATTGTTTCAATATTTTGTCATCCGTATTTGGAAGTTCATTCCTAACAACACAAAATTTACAGTTATTTTATAATTCCTACAAGTTATGAACTTCAAATTAAATCATTTTTCAAATGAAATTAAAATTTATCGACAAGAGTATAGCCTGTTCTGATTTCTCATGGACCAATACGACCCAGATAAGTAATCCATTTGTAAATATTTTGTTGAAATTGTGAAAAATAATAAGGACTGAATTTTCCACCTAAACAGATAAAATAGAGATAATGCTACTATAACCCATATTAGAAAGTTTGGAGGACCTTCATTACTTATCAGCCACTGTTTAATGATTCATAATGACTTTTAAATACCATATTAACTCTTTTATCTTACATCATTAATCTTGGATAAATTTATCTACAAAATTAATAGGCATATAGATAAAACATTGCCATCACTTAGGCTTTGGTATATTTGATATATTGTGGCCACCATGTTTTTCTTTGAATACTGGGAAATCACCTGTCATTCAAAAAAGTAACATTGTTTCTGATTGGTTCTTTAGACATATTTTGAACAGTTTCAGTCTCAACTCCAGCTGTAATCCTTTTTTGGATGTCAAAATGTCAAAATAATTGTTTTAAGATTTATTTCAAAACAGAAACTGTCATTTTAGAATTGATGATTTTGTAATTTTACAAAAGGACGGTATTTTTTTTTATCTAGATATTTAGTTACTAAATGGTTATCAGTCAGGAGTCATTAAAAAATTACCATATTGTTACAGATTAGACTTGATTGTTTTGAATATAAATGACATATTTGGATTTATTAATATGATAAGATTTTGATTTCACCTGCCGGATTATTAATGAAGTTTATTAATGATAAATGTTGCTCTCAGAACAATTTAATTTGAGTGTTTTATCAATCTGTATTGACAGGCACCTTACCATCTTGTTATCTTATTTGGTCATGTGAGTCTTCTAACTGCAACCTGTTTGTATTTCTGGAACACTCCTAAGTAAAACTAACTAAATGATATTCAGGTGTTTGGTTTGAGCAGAGACATATATATGTCTCTGGTTTGAGACCCAAACAACTTATTCTTAAAAGCAGACTTGATCACAATGTTTGTACAATGACACATATAAAAATCCTCTATTATAAAATATAAAATGATGTATACTGTCTAGGCATAGGTTTTTGTTTGTTTGTTTGTTTTTTTGTTTTGTTTTTTTTTTTTAGAACAATTTTTCTAGATTTAAAATAATGGAGAAAAGCCATCAACTCTTCTTTAAAAAACCCTGACCATTTGAAGATACATCATATTTATGATGATGCATTACCAATAAGAGTATTACCCCCCTTGAACATCTATATAGTCATAAGAATTACCTATATATATATTTTATGTAGACAGTTTCCCACTGACAGGATTATACAGGTTTTATAGACTTGTGTATCTACCTCACACTGTGGTACAGATTATCTACCTTGTCACATAACAGATAAAATATGGACACTTAAATCTTACTTGATAAATGAGCTGCTTGATTTTACTGCATAAATGTAATAAAAAGGAATCTTAAAAAAATCACCTCTCTATATATGTATGTTTGTATGATGTATATCAGGAGAGTGGAGAAAATGATCAAAGTTCAGATTAATCATAAACAGTAAACTTGTACAATTTCATTTTGTAGCATGGTTTTTAAGGGGACATAACTCTTTTTAAGAGCACCTGTTTTAACTTTTAGAATTACAGTAGACATCTTATAATTAATTTTTCAGTTATTTTTGCATTATTTTACACATTGTCTTTCAAACTGGTAAATTTTGGTCCAAAGTTAAAGTTAAGAGTGACTTCTGAATTTCATTTATACACTTTTATAATTGGTTTGTCATGATTTTTTTTTTTACAACTAATAAAATGCCCCTAAAAGGTGTAAACATTATAATGTTAAGTTTTAAGACATCAGCTAAAATATAAAAATCTTAAAAATCTGATGTCAAAAAGGATTGATACTGGCTTCTTCCAACTTCTTCTAATAAACGGGCTTAATAATCATAAATATCTAAATCAGTCATTTAGTATGATCAACAGACAAAATTAGTGCTACAAAATTCAGCAGTAAAAATGGGTGGTTACTGGAGATATAACAGGTAAACTAACGACTCTGTTAGTATTATATTATATTTATTTATTATTATACCTGGTGTGTACCTGGTGTACCTGGCAATTAAAAATGTCACAGATCAATATGATAAATGTAGTAATGTGTATTACAATGTAAAATCTGTATGATCAATGTTTGTTGTGATGATAATAAAATAAATCGAGGATCAAGCTACAGAAGTATTGATGATATAAAAACTTTATTTCTGTATCTTAAAAATTTTACACTGATCTTCTAATCATCATAAATATCTGATATTGAATTTGTAATATTTGTAATAAGGTTTAAAAAGTTCACAATTTATTAATGTTGCAAAAGTTTAAATCTGTAAGTTGATTTTTGTAGTGGCATTTGTCAGGCCAGATCCAAAGAAGATCAAAACTTAACAAGTGGAATGAAAAAATAAGTACCAAAACAATACCGGTAGTCCTTTTTAGTTAGCAACTACTAAAAAGTGAAATTCTAATATTCATATACATGTATTTCTTTAAGACTTAATCATACACAAGATAACCAATGAGTTTAAATTTTTATAATTTTTGTCATTGACATTGTATCTTATGATCCTAGCACTATAAAACTGATACAGAATGTACATTTTACTCTAATATTATTAACTGAGAATCATTTTACTTATTTTTAATTTAAAGAAATTGAAATCATAAATTACATCAAATTTTAATTATAAACTTCATCAAATGTCTAAAATCAATAATCATCGAAAAAACTCTACACAGCTATGCAATATGGCAAGTGGCAAGAAAATCATAAAAACAAAAACAAACACAAAACCAAGACAAGCAAGAATAAACAAAACAAATATAGAATATATGTACCAGCATCACCACAGTTCAGTGCAAGGTGAAACAATTAGTCAAACATCTCTGAAATTTTCTGACAGCAAAAATTCTAAACAAAGCCGAATGTCTGATGTCTAATGAGAAGTTTTAGAATTCTTTTGTCTAATTTTGTAAGTTTTAGAAATCTTGACAAGTCGGTGTGTAGGACAGGACTGACAATGTTCTCTTCATGGAGATAAAGTTAGAGAAATGTTATTTTATTTTGTGTTAGAAGTTACTACAACTGTTTAATCACAGTAATGAAACTTTGTCAAAACATGACTGAAGTAAACAATTCAAATTTAACATGTGTTATAGACTGGTTCCCTGTTTAAATTGGCAGTTTAATTACTGCACTTGAAGCTATAGTTCACATTTAATTGATTTGGACTATAACTGGAGCCAGTTCTACTCTCAGACATAACTCGGGATGGTTGGATTTTGTAAGACCGGGCTAGTGGTAGTTTGATTTTCTAAGTAGCTACCAATATCTGGTATCTGTCAGTCACTAGTGTTTTATTTAAGTACATTATAGTCAGCATTTAATACAGATTATGATAAGATAAATTCACAAATTAGTAAGAAATAATGGACAGAATGAAATATTACCATCCCCATCTCCCCACCCAGCCAACATATACAATATCAACCGACCAAACACCTACATATACATTTAGATAGCTATAGTTTTTGAAGTAAGTAAGATTCAGAAATTTTACATTTTCTAGAGTAAAAAAAGAAAATAATCCAGAATATTTTTTTCCATTTGGGAAATAACATGAACAGTTAAATTGGGGGATATCTCAATTTGTTTGAGGAAAACAGGAAGAGATTTTTGGCAATTTACTCATGATATTTAAAGTTGATGAAACATTTTTAGTTGTTTTAACATTCAAATATTTCAAAAATTTCAAAACCATCAAAATTATTGGCAAAAGATGAATTTGAGTATAATTGAAATATCAGCTTCAGTGATAAACATTGAGAAAAAAGTAACCTGTATGATTATATATAGTGCACACATGCATATCTTACATATTAGATTTAATTGAACAGTGTGCAGTGCTACAAAGATAATAATCAAAAACATGAAAAACTGGTCAGAAACATGAAAACCCATAATCATTATTTCTTATTTACTTCCTTGGACCAGAAGCAGTAACCTGTAATTATTTGAGCGTTTCTGTGAATTTTATCACCAATATAGATCATGTTTTATGCTCTCTCCACAAGTATGGGGGTTCTAGTATAAATTCACTCATCATTCTGACTTTATAGTCATTCACTGGATGCAGTTGGTACATGTGCTGACAGTCAATAACAATAAAAACAGTAATAAAATTCCTGTCTTCGAAACCTAATGCTTGTGAAAACTCGTCTTTGTGTGATGTTATTATTGACATCATCTCCCAGATGAATATCCACAAAATACTATTATCTGGCTAATAATCATTTGTTATCCTTAATTTAGAATCAAAAGATTTTTTAAAGAGATTCACCAAAAAAATTCAATCGGAAGATATAAAACGGAAATAAATGGAGAATATTCTCACAATACTTAGAGTCATGAAATTGTCAGCTTTTATTTGTTTCCGCTAAATCCAACTTAGGGCAAATCCCATGATTTTATGGTGGACTTGACATTTAATACTACCTCCAGCACAAAAGAGTTCATTGTAGAGATTTCCATCTTTAAGACTGAAGATATAGATTCCTCAATAAGAAAGCCTGGAGAGAAAAAAATAGAGTTATTTTGTAGCTTTTTAATATGACTACAGTACAGATGTTAGTTTGTCAAGTAAGTTGACGTGGTAATTTGCACCTAGAAAACAAAATTACTACACTGGGCAGATATTAGCTTTGTAGAACCAGAAATGGACTATGTAGGCTGCTTATTAAAGGATTATTGCAGAAAAATAAACACCAAATTAAATTATCTTGATCCAGTTCCTCAGAAAGTTTGACAGAAGTTGGTTTGTCAGGGTCTTTATAAGTTTGTATTTGACTGTGAAAGTGTAAAAAGTTAACAATGCTCCATGCTTTATTAGAATGTTTATAAACAATATGGTTAGGGGGTCAACTATTGTTAAATTGTCAACCATTGTGTTTCTCTCCCCACTTAATTGACACAAAATTCTTCCATAATAACCACTTTTTCTTCCTTTTCCTTTTCTTTGAATTTTAAATTTAGAATAATTGTTTTACTTTCTTTGAATTAAAAAAGAAAAATTGAAAGACCTTTGAATTTAACTCTGGACACAATTTAAAAAAAAAAAAACACATAAAATTGTAAAGAATTTTCTCCCAAAAACTGCTGAGAACAAAGTATATTTTAAAGAAATTATTTCACACACCTCAAGTTCACAATCTTTTGTCAATCAGATTGACCATCATCAGTAACTTTCAAAACTGATTTAAAAACCCTAATATAGAAACCAAATACTTAACTTGACCTCAAATTCTTCATGGCAAGGGTAACTCTTTTAAACAACACCATGTTTATCTATTTTTTAATAAAATTTTTTTTAATCATTATTATTTTAAATTTAATTTAAAAGGTCTGAATGTTACTAATGCTGTACCTGTAATTTTCAAATTAAAAAGATATTATATAATAATAAAACATTATCCAATCAGAGACAAACATCAGTTTTCTTTAAAATGTGTACCAATACTAGATAAATTTTATCTTAACTTGATCCAATCAGTTTCCCCATACTGTGTTGCTTTATGTTAGTTATAAAGATTTTATTTGAAATTTACTTTGGAATTTTTTTTAAATTTTGAATTTTAGTACTTTAATTTTATGGTAGATATATATATGTTGTGTAGGTAGTGTGATAATAGCCAGAAGTTGTTACTTATAAATCATTAATCATTTATATAGATAATTATCTATACAAACATTATTGTAATGTGTCTGTAGACTTATAAAATTATACTAAACATATTTCACCTCGAGGAATTACCCCAAACAAAAAATTCTAACAACTTTTTATTATCTTAAAACATGACTTATTTAAGAAGAATAATCTTCAATCATTTAAATCCATATTTTTGATTTTAAGTTGTGATATTTTAATTGTTTTGGGCTATATGAATACATAGAGATTTTCTTATATGATAAGTCCATTGCCAAAAGCAGGAAGCCTCTAAAATCTTATAAGAACTAAATCAGTTTGAAATCGTTATCAGATAAAGACAAAAATTGCCAACTGAGTGTTTGATTTAAATATATTTGTATTACATTTTTCTTTTCTATTTTCACAAGTAGCTCTCCAAATATTGTGTAAATAAAGATCTAAGAATTCAAAATCCAAACTTCTTTGAAATAGAAAACTTTCTGATGTTTATATATATATATATGTGGTATATCATTAAATCTATTAAAAAGTTTTGAATTTTCTCTTGTCTAGCTCCGACAGATAACAGATTCATTGATAAGTAAAGTGAACATCTTTATTTTGAAGTGGTGTATATTTCACCCAGGCAAGGTTAAACAGTCATTCAAATTAAAATCACAAATATATCATAGACGAAGATCATAAGAAATTCTCCGCTAACTTGTAATATTTGTGTCATGTGGTTTTTATTTACTTATAGCATTTAAAGAGAAAGAGAGGGAAATAGTCAACATTTTCACAGTAGATGTTAATTACGATATTTCCATGGAAATTTTTCTCTCATTAACTCATTTATAAACTAAGGTTTACTCGGAGATGACTTTCAACAAGTTAACCATTTATTTCAAATTGGATACAACACCTTCACTTGGTTAATAATTACTGGTATGCTAATATAGTATCAACAAGAATGTGTGAAATGATGGCAAATCATTAAACCACATAAACAGGATATTTTGTTCATTGGGAAGAAACATCTTCTCTATCGCATTTCTCATTAAAAATAAAAGTACTTTTCTTCCTGCTGCTTGTTAAAAGATAAACATCGGCTTGTGACAAGTCAGTGTAACAAAACTGATATTATTTGTCAAAACTCGTCTCTCTGATTACCATAACAACTGATTAAACAATTAGATAAGTATTTTTATTTTCTGACAAGTCTAGTGCAACTAGAAGTCAACATTTTTTGTGTAAAACAACATTTTTGTGTTCCTCTTGCAGGAATTCTGTTATACTCATCAAGTAAACAGCAAAACAAAATTGATGTATGGTAGTATGTATTAGGACATAATATATTGTGAGATTTAAAGTAAATGATAGTTACACAGATAATTGAGAAAACATTTATTTTACTGATAACTTTGTTGGGTATTTTTTGTTGAGGAATCTCTATAAGTTTTACATGTTTTATGTTTAAGAATTCAGCATAGAGAGAATTTTTGCACCTGTACACAGTATTTTGTTATCTCGTTAGTCAGCTGCCATAATGGGAATGTTACAATAACTTAATTAATTACTTCTACACAGTTCTCTCAAAACATAACAAATATATAAACACTGTTCTGTGTCGTTAGGTGCACTTTGATGCTTAGTGTATAAAACAGGCCTGACTTTATGTCGGCAGAATAACAATATTTATACAAAAAAAAATTTTCAATTTGGTGTTCATACGGAAAAATTAAAGCAGAATTTTGATGAAAACTGAACATATCATATGTAACCTGTGAAAACTTATTGTCATTAGGAAATTTATAAATTGTAAGATTTTTCTCATTTAGTGACAAAAATGTTATCATTTACATCTGCATATTATTAAGTTTTGAAAGTTTTTCCATATATCTTCATTAAGATATAACTATAGTGACTCCTAATTATATTAAAACTCTAAACTGTATAAATTTATAAAAAAAATGAGTTTAAAAAGATTTGTTTAGAAATGAATTATAGTACTCTGCAGTAAGGCAGTCAGATTACAAGTCATTCCAACTTCTCGAATCAGTACATAGTACATTCGTCTCTAATTCTTACCACTTCCCTGTTAAATGGAAAATAAAAAAGAAGTTTTTGTGTGAAAATATCAACATTCAACTTGGTGTTTTTAACAAAAATTTAAATAAATTACATTTTTTCCAGCTTATTGGTCTATCAAATTATTAACTATTTTGGTTTAAATATTTAATAAAAATTACTAGAAACACTTTCAAAATACTTGTGCTATGATCAGTATTAATTATACACCAAGTTGCACTTGAGTAATTTGAAATATGAACCAGAAATATGTTTATATTTGATACCATATTATAAGAATATTAAACACGGAGGGACGTCCAAAACACAGAGGGATGTCCTTTATTCCAGGTGATATATTTAACTCACCCCTATCTAATCTACACCTTAAAAACTCGTTAACAAAAAATCGGGATTTTTTTACCTGCCAGATATCACTAATAAGATTTCATCTTTAAAAAACTTTAGAATGAACCTAAATCCCTCTCTAATTAGATCTATTTTACTGTCAGTGTATTCAATATTTACCATGAAATTTACCAGATTAGAAGTTAAGGAACAATATATCCCCATTGAGGATATCTGGGAGGGGTGTCTGTATTGTACATCTATACCCCCATCATGGATTTTGGAGATATAAGAGTAATGCATCTGCCATGTTTATTTACCAGCTGTTATATTTGTTTAATATTTCTGTTTTATTGTGATAACATACAGTCAATCATGATTTATTTATTTATTTTTGATAAATCATTCATGTTGTATTTTTTTAGGATTTTATTCATTAAGTGAGTGGAAAAACAGAATATTATTGACTTTTTAATTTTTTTTTTTTTCAAAAAGTATATATGTAAAAGATGACCTGTGTCCACTACAGGCTATTTAAACTGTGGTAGGTGGCTAGTTTCATATGATACATACTTATACTGTTACCATCTACAAGTCTAATGTGAAAAAAAAACTATAAGGCATAATTTATATGATTATTCTCCAACTCTATAATCATCAGGTAAATAGTGTGTTTTTGTCCGTAACTCTGGAGACCACTTCAGTTCAAAACCTTAATGCTGTGTACTGGTGTCATTTTGTTCTGAAAGTGATTTGTACTTCAATCAACTGTTCCTTAAAGAATTATAAATTTCTGATGCATATTTTGTCAATTTTAACATGTGTCAGTTGTCACCATTGTTGTCATTTAGAAAATGGATTTATTCCAATCACAAATCAGAAATTACAAATAAAATAAAAGTATGATTCTGATTTTATTAATAATATTTACAGTCCTATTATGTCTGACTGACATTTTCTATATTTAATACTAACTGGTGAATACAAATAGGGGGACTTGATGGAATCATATTGACAGAATTTATTGAAAAAATCAGAAAATCACTAAAAGCTGCTTTATATTGGTTCAAAGGAAGAAATTAGAACAGAATTATAAAAACATTTCACAATTCAAACACCGTGATTTGTAAAGAGAATGAAATAGCAAGAATTTACTGGTATATTAAAATCATTTCAATACAGCTGGCAGTTCTCCTGTATGATACAGCTATTTTTTATATAAAATATAATTAACTGGTTTAAAAATCAATTTAGTTGTCACTTAATGCTAAGTTCTTTGGTAACAATAAGTAGTCTAGAGGATTATAATGTATAACTACCATACACAGGGACAGGGTTACAACCCTTTAACAAAACAAAATTTAAGTCTTTTCTGACTTCATAATCTTAAATAAATTGACTTTTTAAAAGTAAATAAAATATTAAAAAAACATTTATAAGAACATTTTTTGTAATAAAAGACTTTAAAATTGAATTTTGATTGAAAGTAATGTGTTTCTTTTTTGGAGAAATTATAGGGTATAAATTAGTAATGTGTTATGACAAAGCAAAGGTATTCAAGCGATTTTGTAATTTTTTTTTAAAGAATTAGTCAACAATCCTTGTACATCAAAAAGATATGAACTTGCCTTCTCCCCTAAAGCCCGGAAAGATCTCTGTGTCATAAGAAACTTATCAGATGTTCATGCTGATTTTAATGAATGATCTCATTGTTGAGAGGTGTGTCGACCCTCAGATGAACAGTAAAATAACAAGGGAAAACTTGAGTTTTAATGAACTTCTTATAAAAATGATTTTAAATGAGTTTATCCTAAGTCTTATAACTAGTACATTTATTTAAGAATATGAATTACCACTGTGTAATTGGATAAATATGGACCATATTTTAAATCTAGAATAAAAGTTCTCTTGTATTGAATGTAAAAATGTCTAAAACAAACAATAAAAGTGGTTTGAATATTTATAAAGATGAACAGGGCATGTTAGATGCCTTGGAAATACAAATATATAGTTCTCATTGAATGAACTTCTGTTGACCAAATTTCTTATACATTTTGCGAATGTAGTTTGAACTCCAAGTCGTTCAGGGAGAGACAAGAGTTATATTTTAATTGTAGACCACTCGGAATCATAAAATTTTCCTACAAATATCTGAAATTAAATCCTTGTATTAAAAGTACATTATCAGTTAGTACATTTTTTATTCACCATTATAAAACATCATTATAAACAGTGTATCATTAGACCCTGTTTTTTATATCCAACTGATAGTGAATCCGGGAAATAAAATCTGAGAAAATTGAGAACAGGTGATTGTAATTACTATAATGTCTGAGTTAGAATTTATAAATAAACAGCACTAACTACAAAAACACATGTAGTTAATAGTAGAAGATTATCAAGTATTGACAGACACTAATCTTACGATTCTGCAGAAATGGATTCTTGGATTAAAATCTTCTTTATTTGCCAGTTTTTGAATTAGACACAATTACTTCATCCCCCAAGTAAAGGGTTTGGAGATTTAAATGCCTAAACATTCTGATTTTTATTCAGAAGTTTTTATATTAAGTAACTGCTTTCAGTTCTTGTCTAATTAACACCAAAAAAATAATTATTAATTTTTGTTGCAATTTATGGCTATGATTTAATGTAAAACTAAGATCCTGGCTTTGAAGTTTTGGGGATGAAAATTTGTTCTTGATTAAAAACATGAAAGGATTACACATCTTAAAGGTTTTTATGAGAAATATTAATATTTTTGGAAGTATAAATTAAATATGTGTGTTTTTCAACAGTTTTATTTAATCCACACATAATAATTACCAGTATTACAAATTCTATATAGCAGTAATTCACATGCTCTAAACATAATTTTAATGACACAAAATTATTAAAATAGCCAGAATTTGTGCCTGGATTTCCTGGAGATATATATATATATATATATATATATATATATATATATATATATATATATATATATATATATATACCCGGTATATATATTTTTTTTACAGTACATGTACTAGTATATTGTTTTTTTTCTTCAATGGCCTTAAGTACAGAAAGATAAAGTCAATGTAATTCAGTATCATTTATTATTATTATTATTGTTATTCCACCACAATTTATTAACTTATTATTAATGCATGTATTATTATACTATTATTGTTATGCAATTGATTATACACCTTCATTAGATGTTTAATTTTTTTGAGATATAGGAGACTGGTTAATATTAGAGATATTCTCTAGTTCCAGAAGTCCTATGAATTTATTATTTATAATCGTGTTAAATGTATTATATTTAACTTGAATAAAAATATTGTTTAAACTAATGTAAATTCATTTTGTAATATTTTAGTCTATTTTTGACATCTATTTATTTAGGATCACTATTTAGTAGAGGCTTGAGCACCAGATAATTAACAGCTCTGGAACATTTTCTATCTGATAATTTTTAGGCATTCTGGTTTCCCCCACCATTCTAATCTGAGCACCAAGTTAATGCAACACTCTGTGTCTCTGTTGTTTTACACAATTTATCCCCATTTTAATTTTTTTTCATTAGAAACATTTGCAGTATTGAAAATGAGTGACAATAAAAACTTGACGATATTTTTTGATTTTTACAGACTCATCTCAAAAGTCAGAAGAATGATGACAACAATAGTATAAATTCTGGTGATACCAATGCTAGTGACAGCGGTAAAGGGGGTAGTGATGACGAAAGCCATGGGGGCAGAAGTTCACAGTCAGGTAAACATTCAATTAAGATATTTACTGTGTTGTGAATTCAAAGAGCCAGAAAGAGGGAGGTAACAGGTGCTGTCGGCTGATATTGCTCTGACAAATTCAGAGTTACTTATATATACACACACCTGTTAATTAAGACCACATTTAATTCTCTACCAATCCCAAATCTACTGTATGTTAATTGTGGACCACCCACATAGATAGTGAAGGATAATATATTGGTTTTTATAAAGAGGTGGTCACTTATATTGGCATACACTCCAGTCATGTTTCTGTAAAGCTGATTTACAAATCAGTCCAGATTTAGTTGTGTGGCCATCATA
Organism: Tegillarca granosa; assembly: GCA_029721355.1. NCBI lineage: Eukaryota > Metazoa > Mollusca > Bivalvia > Arcoida > Arcidae > Tegillarca > Tegillarca granosa. The sequence goes on from CM056604.1 coordinate 42,424,754, forward strand.
TAGTTCCTTCTGTTATTGGAGGACACCGACAGGTGTCCCCTTCCTGATCAGCTACTGTATGCTAAGCTGGGGAATAGACTACAAATAAAGTGAGATATTTTAACACATTCTCGAGAGTCTGCAGAGATCAATAGTAGATAGTATTTATTTTGATAAAGAAAACAGCCACTTTAAGTAGTACTTAGAATGTGTCCATCTTTATACAGGTCAAACAATGGGTGCCATCCTGCTAAACTTGTTAAATTTTCATAATATTGAATAAAGATTTCATCCATGAGTGGAATTGAATTCATCAGAGTTGATCAAATATTCTAAATGTAAACAAAAGGCTCTATGTATAAGAACTTTAGTGTTAAATAAACATTACTGATGACCAGTCCAAACAAAGCTTGACCATAACATTTTAGTATCTTTAATAGTTACATCACTGTTTGTTTGACAAACATTTGATCCTACAGACCCTGGAATTGCCCGGTCAACAGACAGACCCTGGCATTGTCTGGCTACCTCTAATTGATTTCCGCAACAATTACCACACTATTTCAGTCAATCTCTCAATAATCAAAAATAAAATTAAATAATTTTACAGGAAGTTTGGTAATGGTTAATTATAGGTCTTTAGTGTTATTTAATAACATGTCTGTAATTATTATAACTTAAGATGGTTTGGGATCATTAGAGTTTTATAATAGGATGTTAATGGTCCACTTCTAATATAGCCATCATCTGGTTCAGAAAAATGCTTCTCTGTTTAAGTAATTTTTAAATGCATCTATCATTGAGTTTTATGTTTGAGGTTCATGAGGTAATAAATGAAATTATAGATTTGATTTTTACTTAGACATCATTGAAGCAGAACAATTCACTCAGCCGAAATCTGATATAACTAACTATTATTACACTTCATTAAGTTATGAGAGGGATTGGGTTGTGTACACGTAATCATGTACATGTACTTCTTTGTTTTGTTGTTGTGTAAATCATTATGTGCACACATAATTATACATTTTTTGTTCTCTCATTTGGTGTTAAATATACAGTAACCCTGGTGTAATTTATTCAAAAGTTAACACCTTTATCTATTTTTAAGCTAAAAAATAAAGAAAGAAAGAGAGAAAAAAAAAAGAAAAAATTACGAGAGCAGAAACCCCAAAAATTTAAAACATCTGAGACTGATGACTCAGGGATTGACCATCTGGACAGCTGATCACAGAAAAAATAATAAAACTTGTTAATTTTGCTCCCAGTATTGACACTTGGTTTAAAAAAGATTAATTGATATTAGATTTTTTTAATTAGAAATGGATTTTTTTAATCTTTGCATCCATCATATTGGTTATAGAAATAAATTAAAGTATTCCATTATGAAATAATTGGATATTAGATGGATTTTCAGCTCACTGTTTTTCTCTCTATCATGATTTTCAGATCTCTTTTTTCTTTCTATCATAACCCTGTTTTGTACTAGAATAGTTAATAACTGGATAATTTATGTTGGGTTACAATATATATTTCCTATGGATGACAGTAACATTTGTTGATTTATTTTTTATTTATTTTTTAGGGTTAAGCAGATCACAACAAAAGTTATGGCTTGATATGCAGAGAACACAAAATGGAGAACTTAAGACATTTCCTTCACAATGGAAAACTCTACCAAATGGTCAGACTGTCAATAAAAAATTATGGCTTGACCAGTCACAAACTGGACAATTAAGATTTTCTCCTGCTATAAGCAGTTCTTCTCAAGACATTGTAAATTATAGAAACCCTAGCAGGAACATTTCCTTTGAGGTGGACAGTGGTCATGCACCCTCAGATTGCTTAGTTTGAGGTTTTTGATATTGTTTTGTTATTTTCTGTGATATTTAGAGAATGAAGTTTATTTGATGTGTAATTTTTGGGTAAAAACAACATTTTAGTGCTACTGATTGACAAGACATGATAATTAAATAACCATATGAGTACAGTTTACTCTGTTACTATAGGAACCAGATTCACAAGTGTGGATACAGAATGTGGAATGGAAACACAGACTTCCATAATTCACATTTTTGTGGCAGCTATTGTCTGGAAATTGTTTTTGAATGTTTGGATACTATAAAACTGGCATTAGTGGGTTATCAATGAATAAACAGAATGAGAAACTGACTAGCCCAGTTACCAGGTGATAGAAAGAGGACAAGATCTTAGTTGTTATAGATACAATGGCAGAGCTTCCTAGGTAAGATTGATATAACATACGGTTCTAGTTGATGAAAGTGCCATAAAATACTAGCTTGTTTTTCATTCTTCTGTCTTCATGGTAAAGATATGGAAACTGAAAATAAATGACGCTGACAAATTATAAAGTTGTATCCTTGGTATTTCCTGCCCCTTACCCCTCTCTCTATCTCTCTTTTTTTTTCTTTATCTCAATTAAAATTTGATTTAAGGCTATCATTTGTTCAAAACCATAATTGGTGCAGTATAGTATATTCTTATGATTAAGTAGAAAGAAAAAATAAACAAATTTCAAAACTTATAAAAAGGCGTTACCGGATTATTCGCAAAGTGCCAAATTAGTAGAGAGACATTATAATGAGGTTTGACTGTATTGATGTATATAAAGAGAAACACCAAGTAGAGAGTTTGGTGGTTGATATTAGATTAATATAAAAACTACCATAAAACATATGTCTTATAATTAATATCAGGGGTATAACTTAGTGTAATGTTTTTATAATTAAAATGATGTTACATCATTAGGGATAAATAATTCAGTACATGATCCGAGACACACATGCTAGCCCGTAAAACGAGAAACCGAAGGATAGCCTGTGGAAAACATTAAACGTAATTTACCCTTTCATGTTACAATTCTGGAAAAGATTCATTATTTTTTTAATTTTCAAAATTAACTTTCATAATTTCAAAGCAATAGATATACACCCTATTTCAAATGTTTATAATTATAGAAATTTTGGTCATTTAACATAAAAAACATAAATTTGTTAATTTTTTATTTACAGGATATTGCCATAGAGAATAAAGTTGGGAGCATTTATGCAGTTTGCACCCATACAGTGTAGCAGAGCAAGAGCATATGAAATGGTTTTCTTTAAAAATGATGACAGCATTACCATTGCTTAAGGGAGTCTGCAGGGAAGTTACAGTCATTGTTGATGCTTAAGGAAATCTGTGGGGAACACACAAATCATACAGTTCAAAAAGTGCCTTTGTAACATTAACTTCTGAGAGTAATCTACCGCCCGTAGACAAACCAAACTTTGCACTTTGGGATATCGTTTTGATATAATTGATGCCGTTAGCTAATTAAAACACAAGTTAGATGGCCAACCTGGCCATTTGGTAATTTACACTGGATGTCTGGTTTCCCATTCAAAAACTTATAAAACAGATACATGTGTTGTTACATTAGTTTTACATGCTCAAGTATGAAAAACAAATATGATATACTCAATAAGGAGAATGTTTTCCCTGTAACGGACACCAAATACTCCGTAGGTACAACTGTTTTCTCTATAAGTATACAGACTGACTCTGGCTCTAACTGTACATACAGAGCACCTTGCTGTTTTAATTGTTTATCATTATTGTGTTTGTTTTAACCCTCCCTTTATTTAAACAAGATTTATACACAAATTTTCAGTTACAAGTTTGGGAGATTTTTTGCAGTTTACAGAAAAGATTAAATAATAATATGACTTCCTTCATATCACAATCAATTCAGAATCTAAATCAGAATGAATCAATTTTAAAATTGATTTTTTGTATTTTATATGTTTAAGTAACCAAAAAAAAAAAAAAAAAATTTTTAAATTTCGGTTTTATCTATACCAGTAATTTAAAATTATATAGGTTCATATTAATTTTAGGATTTAGTCATAATCTCAAATTTTGATTTTATTTTATTTGACTGGAAACAATTTTTTCTCTCTATCTTTAACTTGAACATATATTTTTGAGTCTCGTTGGAATTGTAAAAAAAACGAAACTTGAATTTTGTATTAAATGCTGTTTTATAATTTTAACATAGTTTAACTTTGGTGTTACAATAAATCTTTATAAAACCAATACTGGGATTCTTTATGCTGTATACAAAACATTTAACATGGGGTTATTTGGTCCCGATGTTCAGGTTTAAACTGATTTTAACAGACTTTAGTACACATTAATGAACTATTTAATTTTCTAATTTACATTTGTATTTGAAGTTGTACAATACAAGGATTGATACATTATTTAGGAGGTAAACATGCTAAAAATCAAACCATTAAACTTATGTAGTGACTTGTATAAAATGCCTGCAAATAAATAATGTAAACAATTTTATATAGATATAAATTCCATGAGAAAAGTTAAAACTGAGGAAAATATTCCGAGTTTGCCTGATTTGACAAGAAGACATTTGTTTTCTTGATCAGAGTTTGTTGATTTTGTTGAGAGTAGAATAAAATTATAGTAACTTTTTTTTTTATTTGAGTAACAATGATTTTTATACCTCAGAATTTAACAGTCAATAATTATGTGCCAAAATGTTTGTAAATATTTATTTGTTTCAAATTTTGTTTTTTTGTACAATAAAAGACCTGTGAATGATGTAAAATCTGAATTATATACCCATTCTATCCTTCTTGCAACTGAATAAAAAATATTTCAATCATAATATTGAAAAGATTTGATAAAGGTTCTCTATTGAATTTTAAATTTAAAAGTCATTAAATTTAATTAAAAGTATTGTAAAAAGAAATTTTCACTATGCATACTTCCACATTTTTTCATCATGCCAGTATAATTGTGAGAGCATCAACATGACAGGTTACAGGATCTTCTGATTTTGACATAAAAACAAATCAGGGATCCTGTCTAGGTTATATTATAAAAGCTGTACAACATTGTCTTTGTTTTGATGTGAATGTTTCCTTTATTAAAGTTAAATGTGAATTTAATTATGTAAATGATCTAAATGTCTTGTAATAATTTTGTCTAGTACATTGCTTAGAACTTTGTAATAAATACAGACTTGTGATGTAACAATGTTGTGTGTGTATTTCTTCAGTCATTGGTGTATAACGAAATCTTACTGAGTACTAAAAAGACTATTTAAATTAAGTATAAATATTTTTCAGACAAATGAATATCTAGGGCAAGTTTAAATCTGACAGGCATTTTATATGATAATTATTGTAAGAGTTATTTCCCTTGGTTTTCTTATAAACGTCTGTTTATGGTATTACAGTTCTTAATTTTGCTGTTATTCAAATTTTGCTTTTTTTTCAGATATGTTGTTGTAGATATCAGTCATTTAGTCACCTACCTCTTTAAAAATATTAATTTTCGATGACTCTACTCTCTGGATACATTTTTTTTTGTTCTTTTTTCTTGTTTACACAGATTTTAGGAAGTTTCAAATGACTGATTTTCTGAATTAATAAGTAGTTATTTTCTGTTGTGATATTTTTTCATATTAGTAACAATTAAGTATGATTAATGTGTTGCTGATGATATTTTCACAGTTTGACTAAAATGAAAGTTAACCTCATCCTATACAGGTGCTTGTTACATATTGAGCCAAGCTTCTTTTATTTTGTATATCCACACAGCTGTTTTTCTCATTTTTTTCTATTTTATAATATTTTGACAGTTTATAAGAAACCATGTGGCTATATTAAAATTAAGACATAAGCAATATGCCATTTTAAGGTCATAAATATGTTTATATGGTGACTATGTAAGAGTTTAAATCAAAGTGCCTTCCTACTGTGATTATACACAGCTGATAAGTATCAAGGTTTTAAGAATCAAAATAATAAATGCCAGAAAACCAAACAATGACCTTGATGTTTTGGGGAATCTGTTTATTGGCCTTGAATTTTTAAACCATGTTTGCTAAAAAAAATTTTAACTTAATACATGTACAGATTTTTAAAGTGTCTATAATTCACACAATAAATGTTTCTCTATCTTCATGCTTATTAAACTGTAGTCATGGTAACATATTTTCTGACTACAGTGTATTCCCTGTTTGTTTGTTTGTTTGTATTTATTGTTTCATTCCTGTACATATAATGTCATTCCAAATGATAAAAACTCTAACTATATCTGAATGCAGAATGATAAAGTTGTAACTTATTGTAATGAAATCTACTATGATAGGCAATAAATAGATAATAAATTGTCTATTTTTATACCAAGATTGTTTCGTTTGTTTTTTTATAATTAAAGTTTGCTATTATTTACAGAAGATAACACAACAGGATTTTTGTGACAGAATCCATAAAAACTAAGTAAATTTTAAGTTATTTAATGATGGTAAAAGGAGTTTTGGTATCATAAAAAAAAAATACAATTAAAAGTGATTTTAATCACCAAACAAAACATCTAATAACCTCTGACAAATCCATATGTCCTGCTAAGTTGATTGGATGAAATACAAGGGAGATAATAATGCCTTATTGTTGACTGCAAAGGGAAAGCGTTGAGTTCAGTAATGGTGTTTAACGTCCCAGTCAAGAATATTTTGCTTATATCGAGATGTCTCCAACTATAGGCGAAAGTGCAGAAATTTTGCATGTGCATTGTGCTTAAGGCTTAAGGCATTTTACAACAGGGTTCTTTATTCGTGACACAGGACCTTGTTAATTTTAAGTTCCCATCTGAAAGAACCATGACTTTCATTTCGTAATGCCAAGTGCTTGAGGAAAAGCAGTCGCTTCCCACTTTCAAGTCTTGGGTCAGACCCGGTTGGGGTTCGAACCAATAACCTCCCACTTACAGAGTGAGGCAAAGGGAAAGAATCAGATAGCTAGTTGATTTATGAAATCCAAGATTATTTACAGTAATAAGGAGATAATAAGGCTCACTAACAGATCGGACCTTTTTGTAAGATACTTGATTACGCACTTGGGGATCACAGTGCCTCTCACTTCCTGGATTCGAATCCCACTCGGGACAGATCCTGATGTTAGAAAGTTTGTCAGTTCGCTTGCCGAAGGTTGGTGGTTTTCTACAGGTACTTTGGTTCCTCCACCAACCCAGAACTGACCACCTCAAAATAAGTGAAAAAATTTGACTGGGGCGTAAAAAATCATTAGTCCACTCCACTCTATTGGATATGAAATTGCTGAATTTGTCAAAAAAAAAAAAAACCTGAAAAAAAAGCTGTTAAAAAAATGTCATTCAGGGAACTCGTGACAGAAATAAGGTAATCATATTCCATTTTCACTAGAAATGACAGACCTAATGGTATTGAGCTCAGTTTGATTGAATGATCCAATAGGTTCAACAAGTCAGTCAAAAATTGTTTTACTTGAATCAAGGCATCACCGGCCTGTATACTATGGCAAATTTATTTGATTGGTTATACAAATGTCATAATGATGTCAACACAACAGAATATAAATGAGAAAGATCTCTATATGTTAATGTTGTGCTTAGATACAGTTGGCTGCTGCAGTATCATATACTTATCAATTACACAAAAGACTTGTAAACCTTAAATCCCCCACTTTGTGTGAGCTAGATTAGATTCTACCAACTTAACAAGCAAAGGATCTTGTGTTATAAAGATACCAATTTTTTTTATTGATCATGAGTGAATAGAAGTTTATAACATAGCATCTGACCAGGCATGTGACTGTATGACAAACTTTACAGTATAAAGGATTTATACCTCAGTCAAGACTACAGTATCTCATTTATATAAAAACAGTTAGATCTAGTATGGTGGAAAAAAGTGCATTTTTTTAAAAAACAAACTGACATATTTAGATCTACAAATGTGGGATTTGAACCTAGACATTAAGAGGTTCTGATATTTGTAAGCCAGGAATTAAACCACTTGCTAAATTCCAGTTTAACTTACAAAACTACAACACTTTCATTATTTTTTATGCTGTTAATTATGAGTATGTTACACAGTTATTGAAATAAGATCTCAATTTTAATGTCCATTTCTTTGTTTGGCATTGACAAATGTGCGAGTCTGATGGAGATTTAAAATAAGACTAAAACTTGTGTATATATCAAAGTAATGAAGTTGACAGACAGACATTGTGATTATTATAACCCCCCCCCCCCCCCCCAAAGTAAGTTTGCTGCAGGGGAACAATAATATATACCGTAATAACCTAACTCTTAGGGTGTCTGATATTGAAAGTCATTGTATATTTGGAATTACCATCGGTACATCTTTTTTTTTTTTAATTTTATATACATGTATATATATATACAGTCATAATTGATTTTTAATTACTTTTTACTCTGAAAAAAAACATTAGATTAAGAAAAAAACAAAATATTACTGTTTCACTTTTATGAAATATTTTTTTAAAAAACTGAAAGACTTATCTACAATAAAAATAATATAACAATCGGTGTTTTTTTTTAAGAGTGTATAACATAAGTGACTCATAATTAACTATTTTTTAAAAAATGTTGAACATAGAATGATTACTTATAAGATTTAAATCAATTTTAAATTTCACTGGATACATTTAGATCAGAATCCAATTTATCTACATACAATATGTCATATTTGTTGACATGATATATTATTAATCAAATTCAAGATGGTTAATTATAAACTCATAACATTTGTTGCAGTATGTAAAGCAGTGTAATTTAGGCAATGGAAGTCTAACGTCTGATCACTTGTGAATAAGATATTAATAAATCAAGATAAATGACAGCTGAAATGACATGAAATGGACGTATAAAAATGAAAAGGACTTTAAAAAACAGCGGGAAAAAAATAAAAATACAGCGCACCTCCGACGGGACTCGAACCCGCAATCCCCGGCTTAGGAGGCCGGTGCCTTATCCATTGGGCCACGGAGGCAGACATTATTAGGCATTTTAAATACTTTATTTAAATCGTAACCTATAAACTACAACAAAAGAATGTCACGTGACATTTAAAGTATAATCTAAAGTATATTCAAATTGTTTGATTGGAACATTAAATATATTCTTTTGGAAAGGTGCGATTATATCATCTATATAATACTTTACTATTCTGCAGAATGTAGATAATATTTGCATTAATATATCAACAACGTGTAATATAGATCCACTCAGAGATTTTCATTACACATTGATATGTCTCCGATCTACTATAATATATCGCTAGTAGATGTATATGTCACGTGTGTAGGATTAACACATGTAGGATTAACTCGTTAGTTTGGCGTGTATATATATTTATATCTACAGAACGACATGGTGTTCTGAGGTCGTTCATTCAAATAAATGTAACATTCAGTATCTTTATTTTACAGTACGAGTTATTTTACCATGGTTCTTGACGTAATATTAATTAACTAGATTATCGCCAGCATTAAGTAAAGTAGACTCCTTTGGTTGCATCCGGCTGGCATAGTACCATCACTTGCACTAGCAAAACAGAAAAAAAAAAAAAAAAAAAAAACGCGGTAATTATTTGTTTTATGTTGCACAAGAATTTTATACATATTTTCTTAAAGACAAAATTAAGTAATGGGTATTAGGTATGTAAAATCTATCTTCACCTTTGTGTAACAGTAACGAAAGTAACAAACACGGTGAAGACAGACGCGAAATTGTAACACGTGTTTTCTTAATTTACACCATTACAAATAAGTGCATACATATCATTTTTTGAAATAATTCTAGTTAACTATACCGCGGAACTTCCTCCATGCTTCATTACGTTGTTATGGGATTACACGTGTAAAATGATGCTCGTGAACTGACATGTATAATAAAAGGTTGTAAGTATGTGAAAAATATGTCAAAGACGAAGCATGCATGAACTGCAGCCGTTTTACAATTTTAAGTGAGAATGACTTTTACGTTTAATGCTCAGTTGGGAGCCGACGTCTCTCGCTATTAATTGGTAAATTTAACACTAAAAAGAAATTGCAACTGCAGCATGGGAATTGAAGTTTGGATGCTGGTCGCTGAAAGATATGTCCTGTGTATGGCGATCTGTAAACGTTTTCAATTAAAGTTGCATCTGAGGTAATTTAAAAAAAAACTGGAGAAAAAAGTCTGATATTTTTTATATATTAAAGGAAGGGGGGGTTGAATGCGAGAACAACAAGAATTTGAATCAAGTTTTATTGGAGCAAATAGAATGTCTCACTTATCTTTACCGCTGTCGATCTTTAAAGTGAATTATCGGCGAAAATGCAATTCAAATTTTATTGTCCTTTCAGTGAAACATAAAATGTGACAAAGTACAAGGTAAAGGGTTTTTAAAAAAAAAAAAAAAAGAACACAATTATTAGAAATAAAATTAAAATTATCAGAATATCTTGTGTCATGTTTGTATTGTGTCATGGTTGTCTAGTGTCATGTTTGTAATGTGTCATGCTTGTAATGTGTCTTGCTTGTCTTGTGTCATGCTTGTCTTGTGTCTTGCTTGTAACGTGTCATGCTTGTCTTGTGTCATGCTTGTAATGTGTCATGCTTGTAATGTGTCTTGCTAGTCTTGTCATGCTTGTCTTGTGTCATGCTTGTAATGTGTCATGCTTGTCTTGTGTCATGCTTGTAATGTGTCTTGCTAGTCTTGTCATGCCAGTCTTGCGTTATGCTTGTAATGTGTTATGCTTGTATTCTGTCATGCCTGTCTTGTGTCTTGCTAGTCTTGTGTCACGCATGTCTTGTGTCATGCTTGTAATGTGTCATGCTTGTCTTGTGTTATGCTAGTCTTGTCATGCGAGTCTTGCGTTATGCTTGTAATGTGTTATGCTTGTATTCTGTCATGCCTGTCTTGTGTCTTGCTAGTCTTGTGTCATGCTTGTCTTGTGTCATGCTTGAAATGTGTCATGCTTGTCTTGTGTCATGCTTGTAATGTGTCTAGATAGTCTTGTCATGCCAGTCTTGCGTTATGCTTGTAATGTGTTATGCTTGTATTCTGTCATGCCTGTCTTGTGTCTTGCTAGTCTTGTGTCATGTTTGTCTTGTGTCATGCTTGTAATGTATCATGCTTGTCTTGTGCCATGCTTGTAATGTGTCTTGCTAGTCTTGTCATGCTAGTCTTGTGTTATGCTTGTAATGTGTTATGCTTGTATTCTGTCATGCCTGTCTTGTGTCTTGCTAGTCTTGTGTCATGCTTGTCTTGTGTCATGCTTGAAATGTGTCATGCTTGTCTTGTGTCAAGTTTGTAATGTGTCTAGATAGTCTTGTCATGCCAGTCTTGCGTTATGCTTGTAATGTGTTATGCTTGTATTCTGTCATGCCTGTCTTGTGTCTTGCTAGTCTTGTGTCATGCTTGTCTTGTGTCATGCTTGTAATGTATTATGCTTGTCTTGTGCCATGCTTGTAATGTGTCTTGCTAGTCTTGTCATGCTAGTCTTGTGTTATGCTTGTAATGTGTTATGCTTGTATTCTGTCATGCCTGTCTTGTGTCTTGCTAGTCTTGTGTAATGCTTGTCTTGTGACATGCTTGTAATGTGTCATGCTTGTAATGTGTCATGCTTGTTTTGTGTCATGCTTGTAATATGTCATGCTTGTAATGTGTCATGCTTGTATTCTGTCATGCCTGTCTTGTGTCATGCTAGTCTTGTGTTATGCTTGTCTTGTGACATGCTTGTCTTGTCATGCTAGTCTTGTGTTATGCATGTCTTGTGACATGCTTGTAATTTGTCATGCTTGTAATGTGTCATGCTTGTAATGTGTTATGCTTGTATTCTGTCATGCCTGTCTTGTGTCTTGCTAGTCTTGTGTTGTGCTTGCCTTGTGACATGCTTGTCTTGTCATGCTAGTCTTGTGTTATGCTTTTCTTGTGACATGCTTGTAATTTGTCATGCTTGTAATGTGTCATGCTTGTAATGTGTCATGCTTGTTTTGTGTCATGCTTGTAATATGTCATGCTTGTCTTGCCATGCTAGTCTTGTGTTATGCTTGTCTTGTGTCTTGCTTGTCTTGTCATGCTAGTCTTGTGTTATGCTTGTCTTGTGACATGCTTGTAATGTGTCATGCTTGAAATGTGTCATGCTTGTCTTGTGACATGCTTGTAATTTGTCATGCTTGTAATGTGTCATGCTTGTAATGTGTCATGCTTGTATTCTGTCATGCCTGTCTTGTGTCATGCTAGTCTTGTGTTATGCTTGTCTTGTGACATGCTTGTCTTGTCATGCTAGTCTTGTGTTATGCTTGTCTTGTGACATGCTTGTAATTTGTCATGCTTGTAATGTGTCATGCTTGTAACGTGTTATGCTTGTATTCTGTCATGCCTGTCTTGTGTCTTGCTAGTGTTGTGTTATGCTCGCCTTGTGACATGCTTGTCTTGTCATGCTAGTCTTGTGTTATGCTTGTCTTGTGACATGCTTGTAATTTGTCATGCTTGTATTCTGTCATGCCTGTCTTGTGTCTTGCTAGTCTTGTGTTATGCTTGCCTTGTGACATGCTTGTCTTGTCATGCTAGTCTTGTGTTATGCTTGTCTTGTGACATGCTTGTAATTTGTCATGCTTGTATTGTGTCATGCTTGTCTTGTGTCATGCTTGTAATATGTCATGCTTGTCTTGTTATGCTAGTCTTGTGTTATGCTTGTCTTGTGTCTTGTTTGTCTTGTCATGCTAGTCTTGTGTTATGCTTGTCTTGTGACATGCTACGGTTTAGCAACGTTTTTCTTGTATCTAGAGTTCAGATAAGAGGATACGCTTCGGAAAAGAAAGCGTAAATGTATTTTAACTTGTCCACTACTGTATTTCCACAAGAGTTGGTGCTTTCTATTTCCGGTCTGCTGTTCGTATCGCGTTCCAATTTGTTTTTTATTTCATCAATTTACTTTCCTTGATAACGGTGTATTTTATTTTAGTTTTTTTACAAATTTTTATGTATTTTGTGATTTTTTTCACAAACACGGGAATATAAAATCGATATTTTCGTATTTGCTCCCGGAGAAATGTAATTTATTTTGGTGCAGAATATCACACATCTATATAGGATCTAATGACTGTTTTAGAATGCACGCCGGGAGGGATTTTGCCATTACCACACGCTTGTTCCATCACTTTATCTTCTTCCGCGCGATTGAATCCCAGTGATGCCACTAAATCGAAATTTCATACCTGCCAGGCCTTAGTTTTCAAGAACTGATTTTTTTTACCTTTTAAACTGCACCTTATATTTAAATTTAAATACACGGTTGTAATTTTGTTAAAAATAAGTCAAGTTTAGATAATAGGTTCATTATAATTTCCCATCATGCACTGAGGAATGCGTATTTAAATTTGTATCACTAAGTGTTTTAGCCATTAAAAAGATATTTATCCAGTTTGTTACGGTTCATTTACGGTTTTTATTTGCAGTATCGGGGTGATAAACAGATCTGCCCTCTGTTCCCGGATGATTAGGTTATAATTGGCGTTTCTTGTTCAAAACAGATAGTTTACCATTTTTACACTTTTATGAAGATGAAATCTTGGTGGTCATATTAGAAACATAATCTCTCTCTCTCTCTCTCTCTCTCTCTCTCTCTCTCTCTCTCTCTCTCTCTCTCTCTCTCTCCTGTATCGATGTGTTTATTTCGGTTAACACACCTAAGTACAAACACACATACTTCTCAGGCGGTATTCCTATGGGTAACTGGTGTGCCGCAAAAGCGTACGAAAAGTAGCATTTATTCAAAATTACTTCTACTTCAGTTTCTTTTCAATAAAACGGTGATATTTTTTGTCACTAAGTTGAACACTAACTAACCAGGCCCCAGTCCTTAACTAAAATTTTCCTTAACTTAAATCTGGCAAATTTAAAATCTTAATAATTTTTTTTTTAATTGTTTAGAAGTAGGAATTTAAGGTGTCATTTTGAAGTTTGCTTCAAACTTGTAACTTCTGTATTCAATTTTTTAAAAATGATTATTTTTCATTAAAAAAGAGATTGCTAAAATTCGCTTAAATTTGAGTTACGGAAAATCTTAGTTAAGGAATGATTGTGAAACCGGAGCCAGTGATTGTTTGATGAGTAGGGAATCTCACGAATATTAACGTCACGCGTGTAAAAATCACTCTAAAAATTTAAATGCCGTTTTATTTCTGTTGAATATTATTTTTTCGGATTTATCAGACAATCTGAATTTCTAATGCTATGAAAAATTGATGATTATGATGAATATCTAAGTTGATAAAAAGTGAATATCGTGTTGGTGAAGACGTTCCTTGTCATGTGATAGCTTTGTTTGTTGTTAAGTTGAAAATTTTTGACAAACGACATCTGGATTTTATTCCTGTAACGTCAAATTTGACAAAAGAAATGTAATTTTGTGTTAGATTGAAGCCTGTTATTATGGCGACTTATCCCCACATACCCCGTGTTTATGTGTTTACCAGAAGTCTTTAATCGCGTTTACTCTGTCATTTTACAGGTAAAAAACGGTTCGTGTTTCATAAAAACGCAACCACCGTGCAGAAAATAATTCTCTAATGATTCTAATTACCCCATAATCACATGGACTTGATTGAAGGGACCGCTGTATCTTTTGACGTTAATAACTCCGACCTTTGACCTTTTGTTTTGAGAACTTTATTGATAATTGATTCTTATAAGTTACGTTTTATTTAAGTTCTATTTTTTTTATAATATAATTAATTCGGATCTGCGTTCATTAGCTATGCTCTTTAAATTTTATTGCCCCAACATAGAAATATTTTATTTACAGAAAATGCACAATAAGGATTTCTCGCGTAAAGAAATGCTCAGCGATGTGTCTGAAGATGGCACTTAACGTTACTACATTGGAATTACACACTAAAATGTCGCGGTTATTGTTTCATTTTACGACCTTCCTTGTACTTGATAAAACTATGAGGTGATGGTAAATGTGTATCGGATTTCTTAAAAATTTAAAATTAGCACAAGACCGATTCAACACGTCAAGTGCAGAATTATGAAATTTTATCAAAAGAGATATTCATAATTCTATTCATGGCAAAAAAAATGTAAGAATAAGCAAAACCTTCGTTGAATACAGCACAGAGAGAGAGAGAGAGAGAGAGAGAGAGAGAGAGAGAGAGAGAGAGAGAGAGAGAGAGAGAGAGCAATAAATGATTAAATCTCTTTTGATAATTTGTAAAAACCTTAGACAATTAACGTTCATTAAAACTGAATTAACTCTTCATTAGTTTACAAACGCTAAGTTCGTCGCAATCAGTAGTATTCACACACCAGTCTGAAATATTTCAGTCAAAAATACAAACAAATAACGCACAAAATCTTACATTACTTTGGATCCAAGGAATTTGTACCATTTTAAGGTATAAAAGAACTTTGAAGTAGAATTTCTGTCGGATTAAGCTGAGAAGTTATGATGAATCTGAATTTAATTGCCTCTATTTTTCTGAGGCTGAAATCAATGAAAGAAGTTAACAGATTAGCTGTCAATCAAATTATCACTGCACATTTACACACTGAAGTAGAAATATCCGAGGTTACATGCTTCATTCAAGGCTCAACAAAAACGGACCTCTCAGATGTTTGCACCTTGTTGTAACACAATGTCACTACAAACAAGTCATATTGACAAGGATTAAGAGGTTCTGTACTGGGTTTAAAGTTTTGTTATTAATCAAAATTACAGAATTAGATCCACTTTATTATTGATATTATCAAACAATTGTGTAAATTTTAATTAGTTGTCATTTTCATTTATACAATTTTACCAGATATCAAATTTAAACAAAATGAACAAATTTAAACAAAATGAACAAATTTAAACAAAATGAACAAATTTAAACCTAGCAATTAAGAGTAATAAAAGAGAAAATATGTTCATTTTACTTGAAAGCAGCGACAAAATCCCAGTAAGCTTTACTAATGATGGAACATAAAAGATGCAATTAGTTAGATAAAAACCTTCAAAGTCTTGATTCTGTATATCAAGTTTTTACACTGAGGAATTTCCACACCTGGTATTGACATTTATTTTTCGCTGCACCAAAACATGGATATGTGTAATAACTTAATATAAAAACAATATTTTTCTAATGGATAAAACGGATAAGTAATCTGGTAAATAAATAAAAAGTAAACAAATCATTTTGTGAACTAATACAATTGGCTGTAAAACGCTCCCTTGTAGAACCCCTCGTCTGTTTTGGGTTCATTCTGTTGTTCATTTCGCATTCTGGCTCTTCATTTGATTCACATTAACACTGACTATTTCAGACTCTGTCGTGCATATTAATGTCGGATAATAAAATTTGATTAAATTTCACCAATCAGAGTCGTTGTCAGTTTTATTGTTTTCATTTTCAGTGATGTGACAGTCAAAATGACCACAGGTCATCTTTAACAGATGTTGGATGGTCACTGCGATACACACGTGGCTTGATTCAGCATTTCATTTTTAATTACTTCAAGAGTTTTACAAATATAGACATTCCAAACTCGGCACTATTGGAGTTTAAAAAACAGAAATTCTTTCTTTATTGATTTAAAAGTTTCTTTCTAATTCTACGTTTATACTTAATACTGCCGCGTCTTTTCATCTTACATCTTGTAATCTGATATTGAATTATATCAGTTAATTTATTTTTCTTTTTATCATCTTTCTATTAAAAGTGGTAATGCTTTTCCGTAGAGTAAAACTAGAATATTTGGAATGTCCTCAGCAAATTTTATAAAGTGTCCATGAAAGGATGGAATGAACGGCTCCAATAAAAACAGTCTATGTACAGATACATACGTAAAAAGGGAAGTAACTTCGTCAAGTTTATTTGTATGTTAACTTTATAAGGTGTTATTTAATTTGACTCCCTTTATTTTAATTTATTATTATTTTTTTATTTATCATTATTTTATCATTAATATTATTATTATTTTCTTTGCTGATTTAAATTTTGAACCATACTTATTATTATCATGAATTCATTATTTTTAATATTATTGAAAAAAAAAATTATAGCTTTAAAAAGTGAATTGAATAGTCAAAGGGAAGTAACTCTCATAACTTTACGCAAAGACAAACCTCGTGATTTTTCTGAGTTATCTTTCTTTTTGTACACCGATGTTATGGTTTAGAAACTTGCCAAATAAATGAATAATTGATTTAATTAATTAATTAATTAATTAAACAAAAAAATAAAATAAACGAAATTAAATTAGATAAATAAACAAATAAAATGGAATAAAAGTCTGCAAATTTTTAATTGAATTTATAATTTATAAAGTGACTATGCCTACCTTTATGCCGAATTATATAGAAAACAGCCTTTATTATTATTATTATTATTATTATTATTATTATTATTATTGGTTATTTTAAAATGTGTATTTTGTTTGTTCCCTCTACCTTGTTTTCTTGTTACTTCGTCTGTTGCCGGTTTTATCTAAAATTGTTTCGTATTTTATCATCTCTCTCTCTCTCTCTCTCTCTCTCTCTCTCTCTCTCTCTCTCTCTCTCTCTCTCTCTCTCATTAGCTTAGCCGTTAATGAATTTTGTATACCTAAGATTTATATATATTCGCTTATTATGAATTTTGTTTCATATTTTCCGGCTTTTGTGTCGCAGTGATCTCTCACCTGTTGTTTTTGCACTTACTCCTGTCACAGGTGAGTCTCGACAAAATTTGAATTTTATCTTGAAGTTCATCAGATGTTTATTTAAATTTCCACCTGAATTACTGCATTATTCATGAAAAATACCTGATTTTATTAATAAAAGTCGTATCTGCTTATTACATCTAATGTCGATAAAAAATTATCTGTATTTTATCAAAAGTTTAAACATTCGTTACAAGTAATGGCGTCTAAGAACTAATATGATAATATCCGGCACTGGACATAGCCCCTGTGTATACTGATATAATTTATATAAAAAAACAAGTTGATTTTGTATATATACACATGTGTATATTTTGTATTACCAAGTTTAGTAACACATTTTTATTTCAGTATTTTATATCACTCTTTCAGATATCCATACAAGCTTAAAAAGTTTGATCAATTAAGAAAGGGTAATTTTTTGTTTTATGCGGATAGTTTGATAAATGGCGCCATATAATCCTTCTGCAATGTAAAAAAAAATCATGTACAAAACATACCATTTTTTACCACATGTATGCTCTATGCACGTCCAAAGTTGAGGACCACGTTTATGAAGCTATCTTGTGTATTGATATATAAGTAACCATCAATATTTGTTGAATCATTTTTGGTTGCTATGGTTATTGTTAAGCTTTTCTTTTCGGTTAATTTTCATCCGTTTCATTTTACAAGACTAAGTTTTCCCCAGTTGTTTGATTGATACAAAGTAAGTTTTACCCACCAGCTACTTCAAAATATATTGTTTCACAAAAATTCAGAAGTATAACATGACATATAGATTCTGTTTTAATTTTGCCGGACCACTCATTTGGACATTTGAGTTTCACCGCTGCCGTTATAGAAAACTTGTCTGACATGACATATTGATAACATCACCTAACAAACTGGTCCATACATCACCTAAGTAATAACTGAATGATGACGTTATCAGTTACCAGAATCAAGGGACACCTGTTTCAGTACCTAGAAATAGTCACATGAAAATATGTTTGAATCTCAAGAATCTTTATAGAAAACACTTTAACCTCAATCGGACGTGTGTACCCCAAAACTAGTAAAAAAAAATTAATATAACCATACTTCATACTAACATTGTGTTGTGTTAAAATAGACTTAAACCACGAATCTATCGACAATTTTTTAAAGTGAATGGATATAAACAGTTAAAATTGTTGTCCATTTGCTAAGAAATAATATCATCAAGCCAGAATATAACACCAATTTAGAACCAACCAAATGGAGCTCATCCTGTAATAAATAAGACTTACGTTTTAGTGATGACGCCAATATAAATTGTTGAAAATGATTACCCCAAAACCTAGTGATTTGGAGTGGAGTGGAGTAATGGTGTTTTACGTCCCAGTCAAGATTTTTTCACTTATTTCGTGGCGGTCAGTTCTGGAAAGATGGATGAATCTGGAGTACCCGGAGAAAACCACCGAAAACCTTCTCACACTAGGATCTCTAGTGATTTGATCGGCTTATTCTATCAACTAGATTTCTGTATTACATTTGAATTTCTGTTTTATATAACCAAACCTAAACCCTTGATATTTGTAATGTTAGACTGGTCTGTTGTCTTCATTTAGACATGTATACGTATATATAATGTCGTTAGTCTTGAGTATTTTGTTGACCAGTTGAAGCGATATGCATTTGGCAAAAGCCAGAACAGTTAATAAAATACTAAAACAGGAAAACAAAGCACAACAAAACATAAAATTAGAGAATTCCTTCAAAAAGAACATGTTTCAAGTTTGAAAAAAAAAATCAGGATAAATAAAATACGTGCATTGAGTACAACTTTCGGTAAGAACCTCCTGCTTGTAAGGAGTGTTATGTGTCATGCATTAGGGATTTAAAGAAGCATTATTTTCCTCACTTCAGAGGGAGGGAGGCTTTTATACGTTTTTATTTCATAATCAGTTACGTGACACGGGAGATTGAGTGTGAGTGGATGTAGTGGATGTTCGGTCTAAACAAATAAATATATGTAATATAATGTAATCATATTTTACTTTTAACATTTCTCTGTTACCTTTGTTTTAACACTTCAGAGAGTCCGGGGGTCGATCTCCTGACTCATTGAGACTTGGTTAATGACACTTGTAAACTGGCCACTCCTGAGCCGGACTTTCTAAGCCAGGTAATACAATGTTTTGCTGTATTAAGGATATAATGTTTCAATATAATACGTTGACGGTAAATATCTGACAATGACAAATACACTTCCATTTATAAAACAGACAAAATCAATTATACCTGATGATAGTTAATTTGAAACTCGTCCGAGTCATTGATCTGAGTATATGTACCGAAAGATACGACAAGGAGCATGTGTACTCGACGAAATCATTTAATGGAGAGTTTTAATTCATTACTAAGTCGATGAAGACACCTGCATATATCAACTTTAAATTCAGATTTTGTCTAAAATGTAGAAAGGCAACCAAATATGTAACATGACAGTAACCATAGCGACGAAGACAACAAACAAAATGAGGACAGACAACTAATGATTGAATTCCTGACTTCAGACAGGCATTGAGAAAAGTGACCAATTTGTATTTGATGGTGTGGTGTGGTTTTCTTGTCCGAATACATCCGATTTCGTAACAACCACCGATTCTACAACACGTCAACAGTAAACAAACAAACAATTCGAATAAATATGATATTTACACAACTATACCGATCGTTTCTCATTCCAAAAATTTTATTACGTTAAAAGAATGGCTTTTATTAAAACATACATTCCAAACAGTACATAGCATTTTTAAAAGTATTGTTTTAGTTACAACAAATAAATATATTAAGATATTTTGAATTCTTGTCTATTTTTTTTCGTCGTCGTTGTTGTTGTTGTTGGAGGTGGTGGTTGTAGTGATGGTGGTTATGGTTGTGGTTGTTGTGATGGTAGCTGTAGTGATTGTAGTTGTGGTTGTGGTGGTGGTGGTGGTTGTGGTGATGGTGGTTGATGTGGTGGTAGCTGTGGTGATTGTGGTTGTGGTGGTGGTAGCTGTGGTGGTGGTGGTTGTTGTGGTGGTAGCTGTGGTGATTGTAGTTGTGGTTGTGGTGGTGGTGGTGGTTGTGGTGATGGTGGTTGATGTGGTGGTAGTTGTGGTGATGGTGGTTGATGTGGTGGTAGCTGTGGTGGTGGTGGTTGTTGTGGTGGTAGCTGTGGTGATTGTAGTTGTGGTTGTGGTGGTGGTGGTGGTTGTGGTGATGGTGGTTGATGTGGTGGTAGCTGTGGTGATTGTGGTTGTGGTGGTGGTTGTGGTGATTGTGGTTGTTGTGGTGGTAGCTGTGGTGATTGTGTAGTTGTGGTTGTTGTGGTGGTGGTGTTTGTGGTGATAGTGGTTGATGTGGTGGTAGCTGTGGTGATGGTGGTTGTGGTTGTTGTTGTGGTGGTGTTTGTTGTGATGGTAGCTGTGGTGGTGGTGGTTGTGGTTGTTGTGGTTGTTGTTGTTGTGGTGGTGTTTGTTGTGATGGTAGCTGTGGTGGTGGTGGTGGTTGTTGTGGTTGTTGTTGTTGTGGTGGTGGTGTTTGTTGTGATGGTAGCTGTGGTGATGGTGGTTGTGGTTGTTGTTGTGGTGGTGTTTGTTGTGATGGTAGCTGTGGTGATGGTGGTTGTGGTTGTTCTTGTGGTTGTTGTTGTTGTGGTGGTGTTTGTTGTGGTGGTAGCTGTGGTGGTGGTGGTGGTGGTTGTTGTGTTGGTTGCGTTGGCTATTGCCAGTTACATCCTTATGATAATTGAAAACTTGAATTCCCAGGGCCTTCGAATAAAACAAAACCGAAGGCAAGATAAGTGATACAAACTGTGCCATCTGATGGGAGGGGGGATCAAGTCTGGGTCTAGTCTTCATACTTAGACACACTGATCCATGCTTGTCATGTACTATTTTTGAACTGCATTATTTTATAAAAATTCAAAAGTAGTCCAAACCACGAAATATATACTTGATAAGTCATTTATATCTGAAGACAGCAGGCTTGATGGTGATAACGGTTATGCCATGTGCTGATTTTGAATGCATTATTGTAATAGAAATTCAAAATCAGCACACGACAGTTATGTAGATGTTGTGAGATAAAGCTATAACAAATAAAATTCAGTTCAATAATTTCAAAACAAAATACCAAAAATGTCTTCAAACCAATGTAAAAATTTAGAATACGTCCAATGTTACAAGTTTTGCATTACCTTTACAATCTTAAATAATTGTACATCATTGGTCCTCAAAAATTGTTAAAAATCAGAATGTTAACCTTGTGAGACCCGGCTAGCTTTAAAGTCATTAAACTCTTAATAAGTGAAGCATCACAAATTACAACTGATACATACCATCAATTAAATTATAATCAATTTACTTTTGGTGTATAAAGTTACTAAATTTAATAAAGAACACTTCCTTTTACAGATAAAGTCTAACGGAGAATTTCCGTAATACCAAACTTTAAAAGTCCGGCGACCACATCCAGAGATCTTTATCATGGCAGGTATAATATGACACTTACTTCTAACAGGTAACTCGTAATTAAAGTCCCCCACAATATCATTACCTGTCCCCACAATATCATTACCTGTCCCCACAATGTCATTATCTGTCCAAGGGTACCTGTCTGGTAAACACACACCGTTTATTAATTATTATAAATGACTGTATTGTTCTCTTCCCACTTTTTATTTATCAATTGGTATTTATTTGTATTTTTTTACCCTGATGATGACAGATTTTTACCTTTTAGGTGGAGTTATATTTCACGTCATCGGGTGACTTAAGGTCGTCGTATACTCGTTACCTAGCTACTGGCATATATCAGAAAGTTCAAAAACCACTCAAAAAGATGACAGAAACTTTTAAATGAAAAACATGTACTTGACAACAGTCAACGCAACCAGGAATACAACACAAAACAAGTCACTATTAAAACAAGTCAAGACAAAGAATACAAACATATTGGGGCCACTGAGATTCCCGACTTTGGACGAACATTGGAGTAAATGTTCAGTGGTGTGGTTAAAGTACTATTAGAGGGTCCTAGCCATCACGATTGTTTTACAACACAAACAGTCTAACAAGACAGTACATACTAAACACATGTTGGGGTCACCGATTATAAAACTGCCGACTGTTGACTGTGGACGGGTATTTGAAATGATGTTACAACGATATTATTATGTTACACGGAAGGCATAGCATAGGTTACAAAATAATAACATCTGGTACTATCAGCCTCATATAGGTAACACCATAATGTCAACCGGTATACCTTGTACAGGTAACAAAACAATGACAAACGGCTAACCATACAAAGTATGTATAACACCACAATGTCACCTTGTATACCAGTTGTAGTTTATGTCACAAAATAATGATATATGGTATACGTACAAGGCATAATATAACGTACTTATAAATGTCATCTGGTATGCTAGTATAAGTACATGTGGTAAAAAATATCCTTAGTAACAAAATACCCGGTGATAAAACCCGGTATGTCAGTGATGAAATCAGTAACATCATTATGTTATACGGTACAAAGTCACATATAAGTGACACCCGGTATGTCAGTGATAATATAGGTAACACCATTATGTTAAACGGCATCAAGGCGTAGAATAGTGACATCCGGTATATCAGTGATAATATAGGTAACACCGTACTGTTTTACCGTTGAAAGTCATAGATTAGTGACACCCGGTATATCAATGATAGTATTGCTAACACCATTATGTTATACGGTACAAAGTCATAGATTAGTGAAACTCGGTATATCAGTGATAATATTGCTTACACCATTATGTTATACGGTACAAAGTCATAGATTAGTGAAACTCGGTATATCAGTGATAATATTGCTTACACCATTATGTTATACGGTACAAAGTCACAGATAAGTGGCACCCGGTATATCAATGATAATATCGGTAACACCATTATGTTATACGGTACAAAGTCATAGATTAGTGAAACTCGGTATATCAGTGATAATATTGCTTACACCATTATGTTATACGGTACAAAGTCACAGATAAGTGACACCCGGTATATCAATGATAATATCGGTAACACCATTATGTTATACGGTACAAAGTCATAGATTAGTGAAACCCGGTATGTCAGTGATAATATCGGTATCACCATTATGTTATACGGTACAAAGTCATAGAATAGTGAAAACCGATATATCAGTGATAATACAGGTAACACCATTATGTTATACGGTACAAAGACATGTGTGCATAGATAAGTGACACACGGTATATCAGTGAGAAATCGGTTATACCATACCGTTTTACGGTACAAAGTCATTGATTAGTGACACCCAGAATATTAAAACTGAAAAACATTGACATATATACCGTCGCCTTTGGAAGTGTCGCAGATATCACAAATAATTTATATCGGTATACCGAAAAAGGAAATGTTTCTGATAAAAGACCAGGCCCCAGACCTCACCTGAGTGTACACTCAACTCAAATTCTGGAATATTTCAATGTCAATTTCTAAGACATTATACAGTTAAAATTGAATATCTAATGTAACATTTCAACTGTTTAGTGAAGGTTTGTTGAACAAAACGAAACATTCTGTCATAAAACTTGAAATTTTTAAAATATTGATGACAGAAAAATGGGAATATTTGAGTTGAGTGTTCACTCAGCTGAGTGAATGATTGTGAAACTGGGGCCAGTTATTGTTTTTATCTGGCACAATTGAAAATTGATTGAACAATATTATTGTTTAAAAGTTTAACTTTGTGAAATTATACACAATACTAAAATTTTCTTCAAAAAACGTCATTTTTCTTGATTTTTCTAAATGATAAGAAGTATATATACAACAGCTTTGATTTTTAAAGTAAAACCTATTTGTGTGGCCATTTTGTCACCTACTCGTTAGATATTTGAGTACTACACTTCATCTTCTTTACGTGTATATATTATTTTTTTTGAATCTTTTTTTTAAAAAGTAGGGATTTTTAAATATCAACTAGTTCTCTTTTTTGTCATTTAGATTTTTATTTTAAGATAAAAGTTCAACAAAAGTGTCATATTGAGGTTTCTATATCGGAGTACCAAGGTTATAGAGATCTGGAGAAGATTTGATAATACTTCACTATTTAATTGTCTAGATACCAGTGGTAGGTAACTTAATGTGAATGACAAGATATTTTAACGAGCAAGGATTATCTCAATATCATAAAAATCCAAAAACTCCCCGGGAAACTTGTAAATAAGAACAAGACCAGAGATAAAAGTAATCCGGGTACGAGGTTACAGTCGGATTTCACCGGAGTTAGAAAATGAATTTCGGTTAACCCCCGTGATGTCGGCTAAAACCAACAATAACGTGAAAATGTTATTTAAATCAATAAAATGTTTTTGTATCTATCCTACAGAGTAACGGTACTTTGATTTTAACAAATATCTTACTTAATTTTGACACGATTTTTGGCCTATTAAAACCCTTTTTTCCTGTCCAGTGCAATTGTAGGACAATCGCCAAAATTGTGACGATACTCTTTTAAAGATAGTTCCTTAGCTAGAAGCTAAAATATTGAGATTTAAAAGAATAAAAATAAGTCAAAATTCTATGTTTAGTTGACCGGAAGGTCATATCATCAACCATTACTAACAATTCGTGTGATGTAAATTTTATGATGAAATGAATGCAGGAATAGTGCTTGTACTCTGTCCATCGATTTCAGACCTTTGTCGCTCTTTAGTTCATATTTTCCTGTGGCTTTAGTTAATGGCTTTTACCAATCATGAAACCACAGCCACAACATAACAAAAAGGCGAAAAAAGGTTCACAGCAAAAACAGGTACACGGCAAAAACAGGTACACGGTGAAAACAGGCACAATGGAAAAACTGGTACAGAACGAAAAAAGTAAACGGTGAAAATAGGTTATTATCGAAAACAAGTTCTCGGCAACAACAGATACACGGTAAAAACAGGTTTACAACGAAAATATTTACATTGTAAATTTTAGTATACAACGAAAGAAGGTACACTACTGAACAGGTACACGGCAAAAAATACACTACAACAACAGGTTTACAACGAAAACAATTACACGAAAGAAGCCGGGTACACGACGAAACGGGTACACGGCGAAAACGGGTTTACAATCGAAAACAGATACACCGCAAATATTAGTATACAACGAAAGCAAGTACACGACTGAACAGGTACATGGCATGAAAGTACATGGCGAAAACGTTTCACGATTTTAATCGGTTTACAACAAAAACAGGAACACATCGAAAACAAGTACGCGGCGATAATACATATACAACGAAAACAGGAACATATTGAAAATAAAAATATGCCAAAAATACGGTATACAAAAAACACGTACATGGCGAAATTAAGTACCCGACAAAAAAGACGTGCGTCAAAAACAGGCACATAACAGATACAGGAACACAGCGAAAACAGGGAAGCAGCAAAAATTGGAACAATGCAAAAAACAGAAGCACAACGAAAATATGCAAACAGCGAAAATAAGTTTTAAGCAAACACAAGTTTTGATATCACAGACTTGGCACTAGTAGGGCTTAACATAATGTTATAGTATGGTTTTGATTTTTTTTCTATTTGTGTTAGTTTTATTAACTAAAATAATTGAAAATATTTACTGGATAAATACTGATTGACAAAGTTGATGCTGACTTCAGCTGGAAATAATAAACGTACAGTCCCTAAAGTTGTAAGCAAAGATGATCTCGCACGTCTATAAAATTGTTATATGTCAAGGCTTTCTACATCCCTCACATAAATCAAAAGTTACTTATCCGAAATACAAGTTGTTTTGTCATATATTTTGGAATATACCATTCAGAAAAAGTAAAAAAAAAAATAGACATAACTCTTCCAAAACATGGAACTTTTCGTTTATTTATTTATTTATTTATTTATTTATTTATTTATTTATTTATTTATTTATTTATTGCCTTTTGACTTTTGCTGTTTCTTGTTCATTTTTTTAACATAAAGCATGTTGGTTTCCATCTCCATATTGTAGTGTATACTTTATTGAAACAGGTTGTAAACTGTTAGGCTAGCTAACTTATATTTACGCTATGTATATATATATATATATATATATATATATATATATATATATATATATAGATATATATATATATATATATATTAGATAGATAGATAGATAGATAGATAGATAGATAGATATTCTGACCGAATAATGTAATTATTCAAAATGAAATTAGACGTAATTATTGAAAATTATTGTAATAAAAACTAGATCAATTAAAATGTTTAAACATTTAGAGGAAAAGTAAAAGGACCCTTCTTAAAAATTTTAATCAATTAGATGGACACTTCAATGTCTCGTTGACCACTGGTCACTGCTACTTGTATGTTATCAAGTGTTTGCTAACAAAATACCGAAAACAGTAATTAGGAAGTGGTCAATAGGGAAATCCTACTTATAACTGACCCAGTGGATTACTGAAAATATTGAGTAATAGGTTCAGATTTTGTCACCCAATAGAGTGGACCTTTATACAAATGTGATACATTGTATTGTTGTATATGTGGTCCCTCTGTTTTTTAAATACCGTAAATAAACTAATAACAACCCTTTAGCACGTTTATAAACATCTTGTGCATTTACTTTATACATGTATAATATTATTTCTTCGTGTAACGGCAAATTTTGTGCATGTTGCTTTCATGTGGAATTACAACGCCAACACTACGCGGATAACATAGAAAATATATAATTTTTTGGCCAATTAAAATAAATTGAAGCTCCAAATGAAACCATCAAACATAAGTAGTATGCATGTAAACAATGTCATTTGTCCGGTATCCGACGGATAACTTTTTTCACATGTAAATATTTATATGATGACTTTTCTTTTCAATAAAAAACACGTATAGCCATGTTTTTTTCGGTAAAATTATTCTTGGAACCATTCTGACTAAGAAATACAAATAATAACTCTAACAATAATAGATGAGGAGCGGGGGTGGGGGGTGGGGGGGGGTTTATTAGGCTAACTATGGTATGTTTGTTTTAAAAAAAATTATTTTAAGTCATTTTAATCGTACTAAGCAGATTAATAGTTCAAGACGTAGCCTATCATTTTCTTCTTAAGTTTTAAACAAAAGAAAAGTAGAATTAAAGGTGATTTAAATCCTACTAAACTCGACTTTACAAAGGAAACGCGAGCTCGGAAAACAGACCAAGTACATGTCGGATTATCCGATTTGTATTTTATTATTTGCGTATTAACAGATCTAGGGTTATTTCAGTATATAGAAATATTTTGGTTTATTTAATATGAATGAAGTTTTTGTTTATCAATTTTGATACATAATACATGGCAGTTCGCCAGTCAAAAAATTTTAATTTTTTTCACGACGGAATTTAAATGAGTTATGTCAATACGTATCACAATATAATACAATATTGTGTAAAATTCTGACCTTTCACAACTTCTGTTTTTATGTTTATAATATCAATAATCTGAATAATGTCATTAGATTTAGTTCGGTTTGATTCTTGAATAATCGTTGATGAATTAATTCGGCGACTTTTGACAGATTTCTTACACAACACGACTCATACCTTGTGTAATATAGGTATGACTTTTCACACAATGTCGGATCTCCTTTACACGTCAGAAGTTACGATTTTCTGGTCATGTTATGATAATGTTACAATTAAAAACCATATTAACCAAGATTAAAGGATTGTCAATTAATATTTGTCATGTGCAACTTTTGGAATTTTATATGCTACTTTTATATAGTATTACATTTGTATTTCATAAAAATTTTAAGTAGCACATGACACATTAATTAAATGTGTCTATTTTTTATTAGATGTAATAAAGAGAGTTGAACTTAAATTTATAAAACTGTAATAGAATTAACGTCAACCAAGTGTCATGTGCAAAATCAACCAAGTGCCATGTGCAAAATTTTGAATATTTCTTTCTTTTTTTTAATCAAAATTTTGCACGACACCAGCTATTATTATCCGACTTTTCTGTTAGTGTGAGTTATATGAAGTAGACAAAGCTGAAATTAAATACATTTTACTAAAGCTTATGTCATTTTGAAAATAAAAATTACCAGAAGAAAAATTCTAAATTCTGGACATGACACATCACCAAAAGATACAATAGAACAATTTGCGTTTGGGTTTTATCTCCTGACTTTGTTTCAAAGAACACAAATAAAGCTCCGTCTTCAATGCTCCAAAATATTTTTATTATAGGAATAATTGAATAAGCAACGATTACAAAATTAAACACTGAGAATACATATACACCGGGTTGTGAGTTCAGTTTTTGATAAGATAAGTAACAGATTGTAAAATTAATGGGGTGGTTCGGTCCTGCAAACGTACTTGAGCCACAGGATAACGTGTTTTTTTTCATTATGTTCTATGTCCGTCCACAGTTGAATCACAGTTTATATTGTCTCAATAAAGCTTTTTCTTGATTCCTTATTTCATTCATTATTGTTTCTGCCTGCATTAGTTGTTGTAAACGTTTTTAAGCTTCAAATTGTTTTGGTCACAGTCATGTGCAGAATTTTGAATTTTTACAAAGAGAAATATTCGAAATTCTGCACATGACATCATTCTGATTTTATAACAACTAGAAAAATCGAAATTGGTATTAACAATGGTCTATGATTGTATCTTTTTATTTGTTTTTCTTGTTTTTGTTGTTGCCGTCGTCTTCTGTTCTTGGTTTCCACTGTTTTTGACAAGCACCTGCTTTTCAGCTACAAGCTTAAGTAACTTATAAAATGATATGGATATTATATTGAGTATTATTTTTTGTTAATCGACATATGACTATGTGAATCCAAATAGATCTATTCAAAATTACAAGTATTTAAATTATCCTGTTTGAAAATAATTCATTTTTAAATTTTTATTTCTTTATTCATTATCATTATTCTTTTATCATTTTTTTTTTTTTTTTTTTTTGGGGGGGGGGGGGGGTTGGTTCTAATTGCCATATATGAAGATGTTATTCTTTGCAGTTTTGTTCCTAAACTCCTCAGAACATTTTCCTTCAATGATAAGTCAGTATTTTATTGATGATGAACTGTCTGTGCCATACAACAATGATTTATACCGTAAGTTTGACGTAGTCAATAGTATAATTAATTTTTTATTAACATGTTATTATTATTTCACTGGCAACAGCATCATGGATTGATTTCTTAGTGAATCACGTGACATCCACACTTTATAAAGTACTTTTTTTTGTTTCTGAATTTATGCAATATTTGAAAAGCAATGAAAAAAGGTGACCCCGGCTTGGCAAAAGAATTGACAACATTTAATAAAAAATTAAGGGATGGTACAGGGTTACTTTCATACAGCAGTTGTTATTGTTTTGTATTTTCTTTTTTTTTTCAGTTGTAATTTCTTCTAGCTATTGAATGGGGGGTTAAAAACTTTTTTGCGCTCAGCATTAGATCTGATATCTTGTAATTCTTGATTTTTTTTTTTTTTAGAAATAGTGCATGTGCTACTATTGAATGCAAAATTTCACAAAATTTAAGTCAGTATCAGTCTCATGGTTTATACATTTTACATGTATTGTTGTTTTCTACAGCCCCATTCATTCTATTTTTTGTACATGTAATGGATTTTCTGTACATCATATTTTGTTATAAACCATTTCTCTTCAATAAGAGAATATTCAGGACAACTACATTTCTTCAATGTTGTACTGTTATATATAGTTGAACTGTTATATATATAGTGGATAGCTCTAGACAGACTACCATTAAGTACAAATTGTTCAGCAACATATTACAGCTGTATCTACAACACAGGACACCATTTCCTTAGAGTCAAGTCTTTGTCAAAAGTTTTATTTGTTTAATCAGCGGTATCATTTAATGTTCTGGGTTACTTTTGGCTACTTTACTTTCCGTTTAAAGTTAGAGTATCTCAACATCTCATAGTCAAATGCCAGTCTGTCCTGGGCCCAACTTTTATAAGCCCTATGAATTATCTTGGTTAAATTCTATTCTGAGCCTATATAGGACCATAAAGCAGGTGCTTGTCCCAGCTTCAGTGGTATGAAACACCAGTAAGTACTACACTTCCCCTTAAACTGGATAACTACCCTTTAGTGGTTAACTAGTAGCAATACAGCTGTATCCCAATCATTTATCAGCTGTTTGTATGCAAGGTGAAATTAAATACTTTGCTTTAAAGTATTATATGCAGTGTGTCACTGACTCAGTTAACAAAATAAAGAGTCCCACAAAACATTGTTAAGGCTCAAACCCACAAAGTTTGAATCCTATAAAACAACGTGGGGACTCAAAGCCACAAAACAATGTGGAGACTTAAAGCCACAAAACAATGTAGGGACTCAAAGCCACAAATCAATGTGGAGACTCAAAGCCACAAAACAATGTAGGGACTCAAAGCCACAAATCAATGTGGAGACTCAAAGCCACAAAACAATGTGGAGACTCAAAGCCACAAATCAATGTGGAGACTCAAAGCAACAAAACAATGTAGAGACTAAAAGCCACAAAACAATGTGGAGACTCAAAGCCACAAAACAATGTGGAGACTCAAAGCCACAAATCAATGTGGAGACTCAAAGCCACAAATCAATGTGGAGACTCAAAGCCACAAATCAATGTGGAGGCTAAAAGCCACAAAACAATGTGGAAACTCAAAGCCACAAAACATTGTAGGGACTCAAAGCCACAAAACAATGTGGAGACTCTAAGCCACAAATCAATGTGGAGACTCAAAGCCACAAATCAATGTGGAGGCTCAAAGCCACAAAACAATGTGGAGACTCAAAGCCACAAAACAATGTAGAGACTCAAAGCCACAAATCAATGTGGAGACTCAAAGCCACAAAACAATGTGGAGACTCAAAGCCACAAAACAATGTGGAGACTCAAAGCGACAAATCAATGTGGAGACTCAAAGCCACAAATCATTGGGAGACTCAAAGCCACAAAACAATGTGGAGACTCAAAGCCACAAATCAATGTGGAGACTCAAAGCCACAAATCAATGTGGAGACTCAAAGCCACAAAACAATGTGGAGACTCAAAGCCACAAATCAATGTGGAGACTCAAAGCCACAAATCAATGTGGAGACTCAAAGCAACAAAACAATGTAGGGACTCAAAGCCACAAAGCAACAAAACAATGTGGAGACTCAAAGACACAAAACAATGTGGAGACTCAAAGCCACAAAACAATGTGGAGGCTCAAAGCCACAAAACAATGTGGAGGACTCAAAGCCACAAATCAATGTGGAGGCTAAAGCCACAAAATGGAGCTCAAGCCACAAACAATGTGGAGGCTCAAAGCCACAAAACAATGTGGAGACTCAAAGCCACAAAACAATGTGGAGGCTCAAAGACACAAAACAATGTGGAGGCTCAAAGCCACAAAACAATGTGGAGACTCAAAGCCACAAAACAATGTGGAGGCTCAAAGCCACAAAACAATGTGGAGGCTCAAAGTCTCAAAGTTTAAATCTTAAAGAACAAAGTAAGTATTATAAGATCAACAATAATAATAACAAAGTTGGATTTAGTTAAGGAATTATTTTATTTATTCCATTGTAATTGCCCTATTTCAGACACAAAACATAGATGAATTTTCATCTTTATTTTATTCATTTTATGATTTTGGTCCCATTTTATGGTAAACAAAAACAAAATCTCGCAAATAAACACATAACTTTTGTAATATAAAAATATAAAATATCAGTCAACAACAATAACATATATCAGATCATCTTTATAAAACGAAGGAAGAAAATAATCATTTTGCTATCAATAATAAAAAAATTCTTAATGTTAGGTTCAGTTTTAAAATATTAATTTAAATATTTAATTTGAATGTATTAACTGTAAAAATTGTCTCCAAAATATAAAAAATTAGCAGAAAGATTTCATTATTTTATACTTTATATTGCTGAAATAATTCAAATTCATTTATCACCTAGAATATTATAACACTTTTTAAGATTCGAAAATCTTTTTTGTTTCCTTATACAACTCCCACAAATTTATTTACATATCATGATACTAGCATTTGTCTAAACAAATGTTGTCAACAAACTAATGTTGAACTTTATTATCATCAGTTCAAAAACAAATATAAGTTTGTTTCCAATAACAATGTAAGATTTTTATTGAAAACATTTTTATTATTAAACATTTTTTTTATTACCTGAATTATCATGTGCTGTGTTAATTTTGAGTTTTATTATTCTATAAAATATCAAAAGTAGCACATGACAATAATAAAAGGGTTATAAAAATAGAAATGAAACGAAAATGATGAGAAAATAAAATGAGATCTAAATGTTAAAATTATGCTTTTGATAAAACATTCATCACACCTGTTGTATCATATCAAGGTGATGTTGATATTTCAATTCTATTTATGTAGTTTTGATAAACTAAATCAAGAATTTTCTATATAGGTACATGTGTTATATAATCCTACATTTCAAGGTTCTAGATTTCAAATATAAATCATGGGTTGAAGATTTTCTCCTTTTTATATCACTTTTATAATAAAGATTTTAAAGTAGATGTGACTTGACTTTAATTTGAATTCAATAAGAATGCAATTTTTTAAAGACCATGGTCTTTTTTGATTAGGTTGGTCCCATGGGCTTTTTTAATCCTTGATCACCATGACGATGACTCATACCCATTGTAGAAGTCTGCTGTACTTGAAGTTATCAAATGTGTGTGGAAGTGTGCCGTTAAGTAACAGAAGTAAAACTCATTTATTTATTTTAAAAAATACTAAATTATTTTTTAATGTTGATGAGAAGTAAAATTTATATTTTGGTTTAAATGGAGAAAAAACATTTACAAATCTGGGTATTTGTCAGTTTTGAAGATTTCCACTAGGTGTCGCTGAACTTGTTTTCCACATCAATTTTTTTTTTGATAAAGACAACAATGTTTAAGAACCTATTTCTCTGATATTTTCTTTAAGATACAAACAATCTTTATTTAAAATTATGAAATATAGATCTTTTTTTAAATGAAATATAAAAAGAAAGTTAAGATATAAAAACGTTCATTCTAATGTTACACATATAAAATATTTTATAATAAACCTCCAAAATACAGAATAATACTCCAATTTATAGAGTAATACATGTTTCACATCAATAATCTGAATTTAAATAAGTTTAATATATTTCACTGGAAAATCCTTTGGTTTTATGAAAACACAAATATTGTTTTTTTATTTGGAAGATGAATATTTTATACACCATTATACAAAACATCCCAAAGGAATGATAGTTACAGATACATTTGAACACTTATAATCCATATATGAAAATCAATTAAATTCATTAGATGATAGAGTTTCATCAGCACCATATTTAGACAGTTTAATATCACAATTTAACACACAAATAACAAATGTTTCAACAATGGTTCAGCACTAAATAACAACCTCATTAAATAATCCACCTTCTTTTTTATAAAACTCTCCGAGATCTGTTGAGAAACACAACTTGACTAGATTCATTTGGAACACATTTGATTATCAATGAATATCAGGTTTATACGAAAACATCCTGAATCTTGTCAAGTCGTAATTCTATTGGGTACTCCTCAGCATCTATTGTATAGCTCCCCGATGTTGTGGTATTGTCGTCATCATCATAACCTGTTATGATACTATCACATGTTTCATCCATTGCAGGAAGATGAAGTCCCTTTTGAAATTGTCCATAAGATGGTGGTAAATCTGATGAAGTACTACTGACAGATGTTTTAGGATATCGCTGACTGTGATGATAGCTCGGAGGAGGAGGAGGGTATGATGAATCTGATTGTCCCCGATGATTAATCCCACTACTTGGTATAATGTTTGATATATGTGACACTGATGAAGATCTTGGAGAATTTAAATGTGGATATAAATTATTCTGTAAATAATTTTTGTGTGGTGGGTTACCACGACGACCATTCTGGTCCATTGCTAATCTGTATTTAAGAAAATCATCTGAAACAAACAAAAAGAAAAAAATATATATATATAAATATTGCAAAATGACATAAAAATAATGGTTTAAACACGATTGGATTTAAAATAAATACATGTAAACCTTATAATAATACTGATTTCAATCATTAATTTTTGACCTTGATTATTCTTAGACACTACACCAGAAACTGGTTTAGTTTAACATTATTTGTATTATTATGACGGAAAGCTGAAAGTCATAATTTTGCCCAAAGCAGTTTAAATTTGTTGTTATTTCAAACTTAAAAAATCAAACTTGCAAATTTTTTATCATGCTTACAACAACGACAGAGAGACAGAGCGACAGGAAGATAAATGGTACAAACAAAGACACACAGACAGACAAACACACAGACATATATATAAAAACATACCTGACATATGAGAATTTGAAAAACTGTTATGTACATCTGCTTCACTTGGACCTTTACCACTGTCAATTGTCTCCCCTGACGTGTCACTATGGTTGTCACTTGTACGTTTGATTTCTAAAGAATTTTGTTGCTAAAATAGAAAGTATTAAACTGTCATAAAAATCTGCCATCTTTGATAAACTAATAACACAGAGCAGGAAAGTCTGACTGCATCAAACAACTAATTAAGAATCATTGTAACCTAAATAGTTATAGAGCAATACCCCATTATAATGTACAGTAAAATTCTGTGATTCCTTGCCACCATGTTGTCAAATGTGTTATCGATGATTGAAGATAAAAAAGAGCTTAATATAGGGAAAAAATGAGCAAGGGGTTTTATCATCAGTTTTATTGTGGCAATAAGCGAGGTGGCAAAGTGATTCATGAGCATTATGATGTTTTACTGTGGCAAAGAAACAAAGACATTGTGATTGAAAGACTTTATATCATAGGTTTCATTTTGTTTTAAAGAAGTTTTTGCCAGATATGACTGGAATTCAAAGTTATTTTGATGTGCATAAATGTAAAATAAAATTTTCCTATTTTTGTTATATACATATTAAATAATTTGTTAAGCAGAATGTCCTTTCCAGATTTGCACCTGTATTTTTATTAGCACATTTTATATAAAACAGATCATTATTTAGAAACAAAAAAGATGATCTTTAAGAAATTAAATGATTAAAACAATGAAGCTACTAAGTTTGAACTTTAATGACTCATCAATGACAAAATAAAACAAATGACCCTGGTTGTAACATGTCACCAATCAACCTAACGGCCATATTGTATCATTGTAATTTATTTTTCCAGATCATGAGTTTTCTTTTTTAGATTTTTATTCAGTGTTAAATAACTGTGAACTATATCAATTTATTGGCACTTTAAACCTTGTTAAAAAGGCCTATCTATGTTTAGCCCTAGTAGTGTTTTTTGTACAATCAGCAGACCATGCCTCATATAAAATATTTTACAATCTTTGTTATTTAATCAAAACTTAATCTTAAAGTCTTAAAAACAAGTTTATTGTTCCAAGTGCAATTTTAAGCTGTTTATGATTAGAAGAAAATTGTTACTTCACTTAAACAAGGCTGGCCATTCAGTATAGAAAATGAAAAAAGTTGGCAGAGTGCACCTGCCTAAACAAGATGAAACTTAGCACAATAATTGATTACATCACAAATAACTGTGATGATGTCATCACAATGGTGTCAAAAGACCAATCAGCAGAAGTGTGACTTGACAATTTTGGTTTAACAATACCCCCAAAGAAACCTATTTTGACTGGTTCTTTTCAAAAAATAAATTAATTTTCAAGACATAATAGAAACTTTCACTAAACTGTTAAGTGTGGTCTTGATATTATACAAACAATAAAATAATACCTCAGGAAGTTGTGTTTGTTCTCTAAATTAAAACCAAGATAAATGCTAAAGAAACCAAATTAATCTTTATTTAACAATATGTTTAAAGAATTGAATTTCCCTTCAGTTATGTTTGAAATGTCTGACATTACAATGTAAATCTGGTAAATATGCATCTTCTGGATTAAAAACTTAACAATTCAGATTACATTCTTCCATTAAACTACGGCATACCTGAAAGTGAAACTGAAGGCAGTTTCTTAACTTTCCAGGTGTGACATTTGGGTTTTAGAAAGCGGGTATCATTTCACAGTAATAAAACAACTGCAATCCTTTAATTTGCAGATCGGAGTTAAGTTGTGTGTTGTATTTAAAGGTTTATCAACACGGACTTTACCCCTTATCAACCAACAGGTCCAATGTTTTCACCCCTGTAAGCTGATGATTTAACTCTGTAAGCTGACTAATTTTACCCTTTTCAGAGGATAGAACTAACACTGTCAGCTAATGGAATGGACACTGGTTTTACCCTACAGCTTACCAATTTTACCACTTTAAGTTGTTAGAAGTAACACTATTGGTAATTTTTTTCTGTAAGCTGATGGGATTCAAACTAAGTCTTTACTATAAATCGCCCTTTTGCATACAGTCAAATCTACAAATACTACTTCTAGAGGCTTGTTCTTAATAAGTGACTACCAAGAAACATATTGAATCTTCCGATCAAGGCCAATAACAAAGAAGTATCTATAAATACCTGTTGCTGGTGATTAGTTGATTGTTTGTCATGTGACTGTAACAATGTCTGCTGTAATCGTAGTGATGCTAAACGATGTAAATCAGACTGTCTGCTGTCTTGTATATCTGCTCTAAAAGACTGGTTACTTGTCATATCTTCTCTACTTGAGCCAATTGATTTTATGTTACCATTAGACAAGGACACCTGTCAAAAAATAAATATATTTATTTATACAAATATCTAAAGGTTTAACTGAAATTGAACACAGAATTTGGCACACACACACACACACACACACACACACACACACACACACACACACACACACACACACACTTTTAATTTCTTAGCCAGTTTCATATTGTTAACAAATTGAACACTTTGCCACTATTTTGTCTAAAATTATCTCCCTTTCCCATCAATTACTAGTTCTCCAATGCAATTTCAATAACTTTTGAAAATGAAATTAGTCATTAAAATAAAATTTGTAATACTGAATTTTAATAGATCCAAAATTTATCATTATTTAAAATTTCCATTTTAGATAAATTTAAAAGATCCGAAAAATTCAAATAAAAAAAAAATCTCCATTCAAATCCGACCCCACTTAACAATCTACTCCTCAAGTACTTGTAAAACTTTGAGCAGTTCAATCATTTTAAGTAGAAATTCTTTTTATCAAATTATTTTCTAATTCTATAACAAGAGTTTTAGATGATAAGCTTATTTGATGGATAAACATTTAAATTTTTGTCATAAATACCTTTATCATATATAAATACTTGAAGAATAAATACTGAACTCTGATTATCCAGATTGAGTAGTGGTTTTGTTCAACAGTCATCAATTTGATTTTAAAATTGACAAATTTGAGTTTAAAATGGCTTCTCAAATTTTCATCAAAGAATCAAAAAGTCTTATGAAATGGATTTAGAACTAATATTCATTTTTTGTACGATTTTTGATTAATTAGCAAGCTTTTGTGATATTCTTTGAAGAGAGAGGCACAAGTGTATTTGAGAGAGGTGTAAAAATAAAGACAGGAGTTCTACAAGTTCAGGCTGATTCTTTCAATTGCTTTTTTCATAAATAATGATATGCTTAATGTTACATTTTAAAGGTTTAAACAAATAAATCAGAACTGTTATGACATCTGACAATTTTAATTTCTTTAGGTTTTTAGAGAAAGATGTCAAAAGCTGAATGTTCAAATTGTAGGTATGCTGTAGACCTGAAATACTGATCAGCCAAATAACTTATATTAAAATTTGGACAGTTTTAAGTGCTTCAAATTTGTGACAGAAATGACAAAAGCTAAAAGCACAATTGTACATACTGGTAAAATCATTTTATTTGCCTGACTATGGGACCATAGGTTGTAAGATAAGTGGAAAGGTTTATACAGAAACTGTCAGTGATCATCAATACCAAATAAAGAAATGTGTGGAACAATACGGAAAACTTTAACACCACAAATATCAAAAATTAAATAAAAATCAAATATCCAAAAATAAAATAAAAATCAGATTTTTGCACAAACATTTTCGGGTTTTACATGGAAAACTGAAGGCGCACATCTTGATAAAGGTACTAGAACCAGTGACATCATTTTACTGTATTTTGTCATCTTGTCTACTGTCCCTCCAAAGTTGGGAGTTTCATAATATGTTTTATCATGTGTCTTGCTTTCTATTTGTTGTTTATGTGTAATTGGTTGCTAAGGTTACTGTCTTAGTCACTATGGTTTTTGTCCTGGCTACTATGGTAATTGCCAGTCACATGTTATTCAGGTAAAACATATTTCATTATTGATCATTGAATAAAAATTGGGAAAAAATGATGTAATTATTACTGAAGTTTGTCGATTAAACTGGTATAGTAATTATTACTGAAGTTTGTCAATTAAACTGGTATAGTAATTATTACTGAAGTTTGTCAATTAAACTGGTATAGTAATTATTACTGAAGTTTGTCGATTAAACTGGTTTATTACTGAAGTTTGTTGATTAAACTGGTATAGTAATTATTACTGAAGTTTGTCAATTAAACTGGTATAGTAATTATTACTGAAGTTTGTCAATTAAACCGGTATAGTAATTATTACTGAAGTTTGTCAATTAAACTGGTATAGTAATTATTACTGAAGTTTGTCAATTAAACTGGTATAGTAATTATTACTGAAGTTTGTCAACTAAACTGGTATAGTAATTATTACTGAAGTTTGTCAATTAAACTGGTATAGTAATTATTACTGAAGCTTGTCAAATAAACTGGTATAGTAATTACCGGTATTACTGAAACTTGTCAAATAAACTGGTATAGTAATTATTACTGAAGTTTGTCAATTAAACCGGTATAGTAATTATTACTGAAGTTTGTCAATTAAACTGGTATAGTAATTATTACTGAAGTTTGTCAATTAAACTGGTATAGTAATTATTACTGAAGTTTGTCAACTAAACTGGTATAGTAATTATTACTGAAGTTTGTCAATTAAACTGGTATAGTAATTATTACTGAAGTTTGTCAATTAAACTGGTATAGTAATTACCGGTATTACTGAAGTTTGTCAATTAAAATGGTATAGTTATTATTACTGAAGCTTGTCAAAAAAACTGGTATAGTAATTATTACTGAAGTTTGTCAATTAAAATGGTATAGTAATTATTACTGAAGTTTGTCAAATAAACTGGTATATAGTAAATACTACTGAAGTTTGTCAATTAAAATGGTATAGTAATTATTACTGAAGTTTGTCAAATAAACTGGTATAGTAATTATTACTGAAGTTTGTCAATTAAACTGGTATAGTTATTATTACTGAAGTTTGTCAACTAAACTGGTATAGTAATTATTACTGAAGTTTGTCAATTAAACTGGTATAGTTATTATTACTAAAGTTTGTCAACTAAACTGGTATAGTAATTATTACTGAAGTTTGTCAATTAAACCGGTATAGTAATTATTACTGAAGTTTGTCAATTAAACTGGTATAGTAATTATTACTGAAGTTTGTCAATTAAACTGGTATAGTAATTATTACTGAAGTTTGTCAATTAAACTGGTATAGTAATTATTACTGAAGTTTGTCAATTAAACTGGTATAGTAATTATTACTGAAGTTTGTCGATTAAACTGGTTTATTACTGAAGTTTGTTGATTAAACTGGTATAGTAATTATTACTGAAGTTTGTCAATTAAACTGGTATAGTAATTATTACTGAAGTTTGTCAATTAAACTGGTATAGTAATTATTACTGAAGTTTGTCAATTACACTGGTATAGTAAATACCGTGGTATTACTGAAGTTTGTCAATTAAACTGGTATAGTAATTATTACTGAAGCTTGTCAAAAAAACTGGTATAGTAATTACCGGTATTACTGAAGTTTGTCAAATAAACTGGTATAGTAATTATTACTGAAGTTTGTCAATTAAACCGGTATAGTAATTATTACTGAAGTTTGTCAATTAAACTGGTATAGTAATTATTACTGAAGTTTGTCAATTAAACTGGTATAGTAATTATTACTGAAGTTTGTCAATTAAACCGGTATAGTAATTATTACTGAAGTTTGTCAATTAAACTGGTATAGTAATTATTACTGAAGTTTGTCAATTAAACTGGTATAGTAATTATTACTGAAGTTTGTCAACTAAACTGGTATAGTAATTATTACTGAAGTTTGTCAATTAAACTGGTATAGTAATTATTACTGAAGCTTGTCAAATAAACTGGTATAGTAATTATTACTGAAGTTTGTCAATTAAACCGGTATAGTAATTATTACTGAAGTTTGTCAATTAAACTGGTATAGTAATTATTACTGAAGTTTGTCAATTAAACTGGTATAGTAATTATTACTGAAGTTTGTCAATTAAACTGGTATAGTAATTATTACTGAAGTTTGTCAATTAAACTGGTATAGTAATTATTACTGAAGTTTGTCGATTAAACTGGTTTATTACTGAAGTTTGTTGATTAAACTGGTATAGTAATTATTACTGAAGTTTGTCAATTAAACTGGTATAGTAATTATTACTGAAGTTTGTCAATTAAACTGGTAAAGTAATTATTACTGAAGTTTGTCAATTACACTGGTATAGTAAATACCTTGGTATTACTGAAGTTTGTCAATTAAACTGGTATAGTAATTATTACTGAAGCTTGTCAAAAAAACTGGTATAGTTATTACCGGTATTACTGAAGTTTGTCAAATAAACTGGTATAGTAATTATTACTGAAGTTTGTCAATTAAACCGGTATAGTAATTATTACTGAAGTTTGTCAATTAAACTGGTATAGTAATTATTACTGAAGTTTGTCAATTAAACTGGTATAGTAATTATTACTGAAGTTTGTCAATTAAACCGGTATAGTAATTATTACTGAAGTTTGTCAATTAAACTGGTATAGTAATTATTACTGAAGTTTGTCAATTAAACTGGTATAGTAATTATTACTGAAGTTTGTCAACTAAACTGGTATAGTAATTATTACTGAAGTTTGTCAATTAAACTGGTATAGTAATTATTACTGAAGCTTGTCAAATAAACTGGTATAGTAATTACCGGTATTACTGAAACTTGTCAAATAAACTGGTAT
Organism: Tegillarca granosa; assembly: GCA_029721355.1. Lineage (NCBI taxonomy): Eukaryota > Metazoa > Mollusca > Bivalvia > Arcoida > Arcidae > Tegillarca > Tegillarca granosa. The sequence continues at coordinate 42,466,477 of CM056604.1, forward strand.
AGTAATTATTACTGAAGTTTGTCAATTAAACCGGTATAGTAATTATTACTGAAGTTTGTCAATTAAACTGGTATAGTAATTATTACTGAAGTTTGTCAATTAAACTGGTATAGTAATTATTACTGAAGTTTGTCAACTAAACTGGTATAGTAATTATTACTGAAGTTTGTCAATTAAACTGGTATAGTAATTATTACTGAAGTTTGTCAACTAAACTGGTATAGTTATTACCGGTATTACTGAAGTTTGTCAATTAAAATGGTATAGTTATTATTACTGAAGTTTGTCAAATAAAATGGTATAGTAATTATTACTGAAGTTTGTCAATTAAAATGGTATAGTAATTATTACTGAAGTTTGTCAAATAAACTGGTATATAGTAAATACTACTGAAGTTTGTCAATTAAAATGGTATAGTAATTATTACTGAAGTTTGTCAAATAAACTGGTATAGTAATTATTACTGAAGTTTGTCAATTAAACTGGTATAGTTATTATTACTGAAGTTTGTCAACTAAACTGGTATAGTAATTATTACTGAAGTTTGTCAATTAAACTGGTATAGTTATTATTACTAAAGTTTGTCAACTAAACTGGTATAGTAATTATTACTGAAGTTTGTCAATTAAACCGGTATAGTAATTATTACTGAAGTTTGTCAATTAAACTGGTATAGTAATTATTACTGAAGTTTGTCAATTAAACTGGTATAAACTGTCTCAGAATTATCCTGTTGTAGTTTTACTGGATGATCGTAATAATTATGCTATTTTATCTATTTACAAATTAGGTCAATTTATAGTACCTAACAATTTAAACAATTAACCCCTGGTGGAAGTCTTAAGGTAAATGATATAATTATGTCAAATCATTATAACAATGCATCGTGATCTGTTTTAATTCTTTAAGAAAAATCTGACATTTTTATTGAAAATCAAAATTATTTGCTAAAGCTATGATTACAGAACAATATTTTGTAATCCAGAAAAGTGTAAAATGACTGATCATATAAATAATGCTATTCATTTGAATATAAACCATTCTTATCTTTTAATCCTGTTGATTAATTGTCTGTAATTACTCGGGTTAGTGTGATTTTAACAGCCAAGTGTTGACACTAAGCTAATGCTTTATTGTATCCCTACTAATTTGTAAATTGCTCACTCTTCCACCAAAAGATAAGTAATAATGTAGTGTTTTATTTTATGTTATTTTGAAGTTTAAAAAATAAACAATACCATGGCAACTCATTCTTTATGAAAGATATAAAAATATGGGTCAGGTGAGATAGAAAACAAAATGAGACATCTTCTATCTACAAGATGTATCTTATCCTTGCTTCTTTTTGGATAATGATTATCTTTGTATGCAGTTTCACAATATGCCAAAAGCAGAACTGCGAAGTTCAGTAATTTTGGTTTACACCCTAGTCAAGTTATATTGAGGCGTTCAATTCTGGAATGGTGGAGGTAAGTAAAGTACAAGAAGAAACCACTGATCTTTGCAAGCGCAGTACTAAATATTCACACAAGTACTAGTTAGTGTCACTAGTGAGATTTAAACCTACTTCATGAGAAACAATGTCATTTGTAACAGGGCTTTAGCATACTCGTCAACCCGGGATTCTCTGAGTATGATTTGGGAATAAAATATATCACCTAAAATGTTTTGAAATAAATATATTTTTCAATTTTCTTTAAAAAAAAATCAAATCTATGAATAAATTGTTTAAATCTTCCAAAGAAATATGAAAAGTTGTCAGTAACAATAATTCAAAACCATGACTCTTACATTTTAATATGACTAGTAATCAGAAACAATAATTTCAAATTGTGTACTTCCCACATGTGATTATTATTAAAATATTATTTGTCTGTATTATGAAACCTCAAGCTCTTGTATTTTAAATTATTTAAGGAGTAGTTTAATTTTCTAACTGAGCTATTTAACCAGCTTGTATGGTAAATCTGTGGACTAATGAGGGACTAAATGTGCCGATAAGTAATACCTATCTATCAACTACATACTAATAGTGCTGACCAGTACAAGTGGACATAATAAGCTGATTATCCATGCCATGGTGTAAGGGATTTTCCGGGTATTGTAAAAAGCAGCAGGGAGCCAAATTAATTAATATGAAACACTTTAACAAACATGTCAGAGTAAAATTTGTCATCACTGTGTGTCATATATCTTAAAAATAAAATAAAAACAACTCCATATAAGGTAAAAATCATTAAATTTAAAAAAAAACAACATGTTTTTATACAGTAAATCATTGCTATATTGCCCCTCACTTACAGAAACATTATTTTTGAATTCTGAAAATTCTTGATTTAAAAACCAATCCCTTTAACTCAATAAATAAATAAATAAATAAATTAATAAATAAATAAATAAATAAAAGAATTTTTTTTTAAAAAACTGACTCAAGAAATGATGGCAATGAATCATAGTTTTATTGTATCTTACCCGTTTTTTCTGAATCAATGCCGTTTTCAAAAATTCAAAAACTTGAACATTTGATGTTTTAAGTTTCATTTAGTCCTAATAATTATATTTGTATTTGATTTTTATAGAATTTTTAATCAGATTTCAAAAGTGATAGATGTCACTACAGTTATAAAATTTTGGATTACGCCAAGGTTAGTTTTGAACCATCATCCTTCCATCAAGGCTTGTGTAAATTTTTCATCACCCGAGCGATACGATTGGAGCGATTTACTTGTACCAAGTTTATAATGTTTTATAGAGGTGACTTTGTAACAAGTATTAACATATTAGTTTTCTATGTTATGAAATTTTATAATTTTGACTTTTTTAAATTGAAAGGACTTTCAGTGGTAATTAATATTAACTTTGATATAACCTGTGTGTCCTCTTTATCTTCCTGTTTAATCAGATATGAGTTCGGGTTTTAAGACGGAAATCAACACTATTGTGTTTTATTTTATATACCTGCAATCAAATACCAAATCTAAATTTATACAACTTCTCGACTACCTGTCAATACTCCAAACAGTAAACAGTTTTAAAATTTAAAACTGAAACTTGTTATTAATATTCAAACTTATTTTACTTGTTACAAACATATCCGATTCAAGAACACACTGCGTAACAAGTATTCTAAGTTTACGGGTAAAGATGAGAACCTTTTAACTGTAATTTTATACATATCTTTTCTCTTATTTGAAATGTGCACAATCATACATCAATTTTTGTGAGGTTTAATAGTATTCAAATTTTGGTAAAAATATAGATATCTGTTTAAATGACATTGAGATGACCCCACTCTCTGCCTGACTTCATATTAATACAAAAAGTAAAGACATTTCAGTTTAGGATAAAACTATCAAATGTGTATAAATAAGATCCCTTTCTGTTGTAGATAAATAAATACTGTGTATTTTTTCTTAAATGCAAATAATGTTTTTCTGTATTTTAATGTATCAAAATGTATCAAATGTTTGATGAAATCAAAATTTCAAATATTATATTCAAGGTTTAGAAATATATCTTGCATGACTTTTAAATTTTAACAGAACACAGACTGTAAATCAAAGTATCTTATTTTGGGAAATAGAAAATAACATAATTGTAAAAAAAGAAAAAAAAAATCTCATTTTCTAAATTACAAAATTTAGTACAAAGGTAAATTAAAACTGCGTCTTAATTATTAAGTTAAATTTTGTAACAATAGAAATCAAAAGATTATTTGTATTTTTCTCATTTTTGATATCTTTTAAATGTTTCCAGTTCTTACTGATCAGTAAACTCTAACTTTACATTTTTGCTCTGGGAGTTAAGTGATCATGTAGAATACTTTCCTGTTTAACAAATGTACATGTTAGTTATCATTAAATTTGTACCTATCAAATTGTCGTTAACACCTGTAACTATAGGCTATTATCGTATATAGTACATCATATTACCACATTTTGGAGGTAAATTAGTCAAATACATGCATCTGTATTTAATCTGGCATGCTAGAGATCTGTCAATGTTTATATTTCTGCACAGTTAAATCCACTTCTGTCAGGATAAGTAAAATTCATTATTTCTGACAAGACTTTTTATTTCTACACAACTGTAAAATTGTTGTAAAATTATTTACACAGAAATATTAAAAATGGCTAGATTCCTTTAGCTGTAAATAAAATGTTAGTTGATGGAACAAATACAGGCCCTTTTATACATTTACTTTTTTTCCAGTTCCGATGGAATTTAAAATTTGTTCAGATTTTCTGAAGTATATGATTTTTTTTATTCTAAATCTAAGAGATAAAAATATTCCAACAAAAAATCATCAAGTTTTATTCTTTATATAAGATTCAATGGCTACCCTGAGAAACACATGAAGACTTTTCACAGAAATTTAATACACCCTAAAATAAGCTTATCATACAATAACAAAAAACTGATCAACTTGTGAATAACTGCAGATTTTTAAGAAAATTCCTGGTGCCCATGATAGAACACCCAGAGGTGAGTTATAAAACAAATATATAAAGAATAAAATACTAACGGTGGATTTTTATCAGATAAATTTTTCAGGTACATTTTTTATATACAGGTGTGATATTCTCCCATAAATAGCAAGCCTGGGGTAAGGTGTCACACCATTCTGGGGAATTTTGCCACTTTTATGGTTAAAGATGTGAGAAAGTTAACACTTTGGAAGAAAAAGAGACAAATTATTTGTCAAATTGAGAAAGTGAAAGTTAATCAACTTGTGGTCAAGTTAACAGTAAATAAGGATGTCCAGCTCTGACCACATCGAGCATTCCACGTCACTGGACAGTAAATGACAGACCACAAAATGATGTACTACATGTCAAAATATACTTTATTTACGTGTTGATGTATCACACTTGAACCAATCAAGCTATAACGATCTTAATTTGTTAAATATCGAGGGAAAAAATAAAAAAATAAAAGGTAGATAAAAAAAATTTATGCATGCCAGTATTCTTTAACCAAGTGTATGTATGCACTATATAATGCCTCATTTGGCAGAATTAAACAGGCTATGTGTCATATGACTCGACAATCGTGTATTGTTTTTTACAACGTTGACACCGTGATAGATTAGGCTGTTTTTTATCATTGTATTTTACTTATTAATACAGCTCGGCAGAGTGCATTTAACTTTAAATGCTGTTAACTTTTAACATTCGGCTTTACAATCAAATCTCTCAGGTGTTTGTCAAACTGATGTAGTAAAATTTAAATTTAAAATTACACAATTCATTAAATCCATCAAATTTTTTGTCAATTTCTTAGTAAATGAAAAATAGAAAGGCCGTCGACACTCAATCAGAAAGATAAAGATATTTATATATCTAAATGATGTAACTATTAACACTAAAATATAAATTATCGAAGCATATATAAAAAAATTTCCTTTTTAAAGGCAAATCTGTGAAAAATGAATAAACAAATTTATGGATCTGTTTTCTAAAGTTTAGCAAATAAAATTACTTTACATTAATAGGTAAAACCTTTATTGACATTCTGACCTGTTCACTTCTAATTTTAACATTTTAGCCAAATTAAAAAAAATTAGAACTGAAGTTTTTACTGTTTATGTTTGGTAACAAGTCAAAAAAGTCAAAATATCAACGAATATTCCAGACGTGTAAATGACCACCAGGGGGCACAATTAAACAAAATAATGCTTTTCTAAACACATAACCACTATTAATGATAAAAGCTGTTCGATGATGCAAGTAAATGTTTGACCACTTATCTGGACATATTGGTCATTAGATCTAAGTGATCGGTCAAATAATTTGGCCGTAACTCGATTGATCTTACCTACAACCCCCAGGCCAGTGATCGCAGATAATATTGATTGTCTTTTGATATCTTGAATGAAATGGTCTGTATGATTTTTAATAGTGCAAAAATGCAATACTTTATCTGATTGTATATTCAGATAGTTTAAAGGTTTAAGGGGGTTTTAAGTGTTTTTATACATTTTTGTCACATTTTTTGTAAACATAAAATTTGTTATTTCTTCAGAGAAGTTATAAAAATTAAAATCTGTTTTGTTTTCTGCTGTCAAGGTAATTTGTCATCTTCCCAAATTTTACAGTCGAAGTTTTACCATAAAGACCTATTGTACTGGGTGCTAATAAATTTGTCCCCTTCCTATTTTTGGCTGGGTGCTAGTTAATTTGTTCCCCTACCTATTGTACAGGGTGCTAGTTAACTTGCCCCCTCTCCCTTTTTTACACTACAGTCTGTCCCTCCTTTTGTAAATGGTGTTAGTTAGTATATAGTCTGTCATCATTGTTTTTTCTTCCTTATCTTACTAACCTAGAGGCCATCTAACCTTAAGCTAAATTGTCAAATCTGATATTTAGTAAGAAAACCAGCCTACCCAAATAGATTGTTGTATTATCATACCTTTATGTCAGATTTTGATAATTAAAAAAGGAAAAGAAAAAAGAAAATATTACAAAAAGAACTTTCACATTGTCAATTTATAACATGAATAACCAGATTTCCTAGAAAGCTAATCATGAATTTTACAAGTTTCAATAATATAAAAATGAACAAAATACTTTTGCATGACAAAGACCATGATATAACCAGTCCAACCTATACAGGATTATCAGGACATATATAAGTAAAGTGCAAAATATTATACTAGTATATACCGTTATACAGAATAGCATCTCATTTCAGTGGAAAAAGTTGAAAAAAAATTGTATCAACAGTCGTCAAGGCATCAACAGTCGGATTTTTTTCTTATGTCCATATATTTATGTATTTTTCTAAAACTTGAATTTTCATCACTTGGTATTTAGGCAAATTTATAAGCCAGCATAAAAATCATTTGTTATCAAGACAAAAAGTGGCTAAAGTCACCAAAATAGAAAAAAAAATCCATTCATTTATAAGATCTATAATTCTTTATAAAACCCTAGATGAAATCAATTTCACGTGATCCAATTCTTAAAAAATCTATTATAATGATGGACAAATCCCCTGATCATGTGTCATGGTTTTCATATAAAAATCTAATTTTAACTGCCTCATTGGGTTTTTATTTGTCATTGTCAAGCTAAAATAACGTAAATATATTTTATAAGAAGAATTTCTTTTCACCAAATACAAATAAGATTTATAACATACCTGAATATTTGTGTTCTGACTGGATACACTCAACTTGTCATGGGTGGGCTCAGGAGAGTAGGAACATACAACACCTATCCTCTCCCCGGGAGTGCTGTATGTGGACCCTTTACCATCAGTTATAATATATTGTGCCACTTGAGGATTTGGTGGTTTATTTCCAGCAACTAACACTTCTCCTGAATATTTCTTTTTCTGTTGGTCAAGTCGTCTGATAATGAATATGGTAACAAGTATGGATGCTGAAAGAACCAGTGTTACCACGACAACAGTCACAACTATTGCAACATTGTATGGCTGTTCTTCCATATGTGGTACTGGTGTTACCGAGGTGATATTTTTTAGCACCACATTAATGAAGAATTTTGTAAGTGATGTTTGCCTTGGAGTTCCCTGATCTGAGATTGCGATCTGTAACAAATATTTGTCAATGTTCTTTTCGTTCAACTGTTTAGCTATAATTATCTCCCCTGTTCTACTGTTCAAATTGAAAAAATCAGAGTCATTTCGAGATTTTATATAGTAAACTAATTCTTTGTTTTTACCCTTGTCAATGTCATGAGCTTTCAATACAGCAATGACCGAGTTGAGTCGCATTGAGTAGGAAATAGTAATTGTATCATTTGCTGCATTTGGATATGTAATTACTGGACTATTGTCATTGGCATCTCCGACCATAACCGTCACATCGACTGTATTACTTAAAGGTGGATTTCCTTGATCTCTTGCAATGACACTGAAAATATATTGGCTGATATTTTCTCGATCCAGTTTTGAAGTTGTTTTAATTGTACCATCAGGGAAGACCATAAATGGTATATTTTTATCATATTTCATGGAGAAAGTCACAAAGCCATTCAAATCAAAGTCATGGTCAGTAGCATACACCTTAGTAACATTTGCATCTGGTCGGAGATTCTCCTGAACAGTTGCTTTATAGGCAGTCTGGGTAAATTGTGGTGCATTGTCATTAACATCACTTATCGTTAACACCACTACTGCAGTAGATGTAAGTGGTTCCTTTCCTGCATCCATGGCAAAAACACGAAATTTATACTCTGATTGTATTTCTCTGTCAAACACTTTATTTGTGCGGATAACACCAGTTTCAGGGTGAATAGAAAATGAAGATCCCGCATCACTATGGAGATGATAGGTAATTTTAGCATTTATTCCACTGTCTAAATCTCCAGCATTTACCCTTAAGATTACGGCATCCAGGTTATTATTTTCCTTAATAGATGCATTGTAAATCTCATTTGTAAATTTTGGAGAATGATCGTTTTCATCAAGGACCTCAACTTTAAAACTGGCTCTACTATGTAACGGAGGACTGCCTACATCTCTACAGTATATCGACACAAAATGTTCCGAGATAAGCTCTCTATCCAGTGGATTCTGAACTATGACCTTGTACTCATTGACATCTAGTCTCTGTAACTGAAAGTAACCACTCTGAATATCACAGGTCACCAGTCCGTTCCTACCAGTGTCCTTATCCTCTACTGCCACATGAGCTACAACCGCTCCCATATTTGCATATTCCGTAATTCTTGACATATTTGTATCTGAAAGCAAGTTAATTTTGATTATTGGAGGGTTGTTTTCTGAGTCCAGCACGCTGACATAAACATACGCCTGAGAAACTTTAGGTTGATCGCCTTTATCCAAAGCTTCAACAATAAGTTGATAAGGTTTGTTTAACTCATACATTAGAATCCCGATGACTTTCAATTCTCCAGACGTAGCTTCTATACTGAAAAGTTTCTGAATGTTGATAGGCTGATTTGAACTTATTCTGTATGTAATTTCTCCATTTTTGCCAATATCCAAGTCACTAGCACTTACAACCAGAATTGTTTTGTTAAGTGCAATATCCTCTTGGACAGTGACATTGTAAGAATTTTTACTGAAGACAGGGGGGTTATCGTTGACATCAGTTACCGTAATATTAACTGTGAGTGATCCCGTTTTATTTCCTCCATCTATAGCGATCAGCTGTATTTGGTAATTATCATGTATTTCTCTATCTAAAGCTTTAGAAATTGTCAGCTTCACAACAGATGTTTGATCTAGATTCCGTGTAAATTTAGCTTCGAAAGGTGAACCAGGAGGATCAACTCGGTAGCTTGTAACTGAGTAATTTAGACTATCTCTGTCTGTTGCACCTTCTATATTGAACTCTGACCCTGCATGAGAAGCCTCAGAAATACTTAAATGAAGGAGTGATGATGTGAAGTTTGGATGATTATCATTCATATCAATAATATGGACAGTAATTTGAATTTTCTGAAAGAAAACACCAATGCCTGTTGCTGCTACTTCCAATGAAATATCACATTCATTTGAAAAAGCACAAATTTCTTCACGGTCAATATTTTTGGCCGTTTTTAAATCTCCTGTTTGTTGATCAATTTTAAAATAGTTTGTATATTGGTAACCCTGAGTTAGAAAGTTAAATCGTAATGTTTTGAAATCTTCATTACTAACAGCTGATTGTAAATTGGCATCCACAGCAACATTTCCCAGAAACACATCTTTACCTCTTTCCTCCGCAATACTGTAACTCAATTCTTTCGAAATAATAATCCTGACAAAAATTGTCAGTGAAATAAAAATCTGATGTAACTTATACATTGTAAATGATCACTAAAAATATTAACTTTTAAAATTCCAAATTCTAATTCCCTCCATGTATTACAGAATGTTTTTCACAGTTCATCTCACAATCTTGGCTCTACCTTGCATTGTCTTGTTCTCAATGAGCGAAAATGATCCAATGTCCAGAATGAAATAAACCTGAAAGAAGAATGAACCAAAGATAAAAGATTAAAATTAAATATTTATATTTCAGATTTAAATTCTATTTGATTTAAAACATAGGTTTATATATATTTAAACAGTTTACCTCTTTACACATCCTTCTTTAAGTAAATATGTTAACTAAAACCGTCAAGCTACTTTCTAAATACATACCTTTTAATATAATTAATTTTTTTCCCACAAATTGAACTTATTTTTTCTCTTTACAGAATATGAACACATGTGTACATCTAAATGTTTTCAATTTGCCACAAGTTTTTTTGGCTGTATATATATATATATTACTCCTGTTTATACATTTAGCTATATTACCTATCTCTGCCAATATAAAACATTATTTACTCTTAATCAATAGTATAATAAGCCCCTCCCACCTCAGCTAAGATTTAGACCAATCAGAAAAAAGCTTAAATGCTGAGAAGTGTGATAAGCCTGTCAATCACATCATAGCTCCACCCTCTTTCATGCAGCAGGTAAATCATTTTCTATATCAATTTCCCCTCCACTCAGGTGTTAATGAAATGAAGTAAATCCTCTCTGCAGGGATTCTTATAAATACGGCTTATTTGAATGCTAGGGAATTTCACAGCTACTAGCTGGTTTTTCTGAGTAAAAATGTGGATTTATTTGTTCTCACACTTTGTAATTTTAGGCATGAAATTCCCCAAGCTGAGGAAAATATTCAGGGAGGGAGACTTCAACAGAAAATGGGGTGTCAATTCCTATTCAATTTAAGTTTAACAGTTTTAGAGCAAAATTTTAGGACAAGCTAAATTTCAAAACTTTACAGATTTTAACTAAAACTTTGTTATAAGTCATAAAAATTTTTGTTAAAATTTAATTCTGCATGGAAAAACTATAACATAATTTGTATCTGAAAAGAAATTTTTAGAAATAATAAAACTGAGCCTCCACATTTCTTATATAGCCGCATGTTAAAGATGAAGCTATGGTTGGATTGCCTGGTAAAAAAAAAAAAATTAAAAATTAAATAAATATTGATAATCATTATGCCAGTGTCAAAATACTGTAATTATAATTATTCAGAGATGTATTTGAAGTATTTATATATTGTTGTATCAAATCTTGAGTGAGGTATGAAAGATAGACAGAAAGTAAAATATCAAAAAGATAGACTGAAAGTATTAAAAAGGAGACAGACTGAAAGTAATAAAAAGGAGATAGAATGAAAGTAATAAAAGAGATAGACTAAAAGTAAATTATCAAAAAGATAGACTGAAGATAAAAATATATAAAAGATAGACTGAAAGTAAATTATAAAAAAGGATAGATTGAAAGTAAAATATAAAAAAGATAGACTGAAAGTAAAATATAAAAAAGATAGACTGAAAGTAAACTATAAAAAAAGATAGACTGAAAGTAAATTATAAAAAAGGATAGATTGAAAGTAAAATATAAAAAAGATAGACTGAAAGTAAAATATACAAAAATATAGACTGAAAGAAATTATAAAAAAGAGAGACTGAAAGTAAATTAACTCTCCATTTGACCCGTTAAATAAAACATTAAAATTTGATATCCCCTGTAGTAAACACAAATTAATGTCTAACTCTTCATCAAAAACCAGTTAAGTATAAAATTTAATTGGAATAATTTAATTATCAAAGTATTTAAATAAAAATTCAGTACAAATTTTATGCTATTAGGAACTAAACACCCTTTCATTATTTCTTTTGGTCATTTTTTTTATAAGAAGTGGGGTCATCAAACAAGAATACAGTTGTGGTCAAGCAGAACTTTAACAGCGTTTTATAAAGACCGGTATAATTGAATACTTACCCCTTGTTGATTATAGATTCTGCACTAAAAATTAAAGGTTTCACCATAAAAAACAGAATTGATATTATCATGATTCTGACTGCTATTAAAAGTTTCCACTTTAGATATTAAACAGGCTATTAAATTTCACTGACTATCAAAGATGAACTCCACCCTAAATGTGCACTGTATCATGAAAAACAAGTGTAACCTAATGTAGCAAAATATAAGCTATGAAGCTTGAAGACGGTAAATATTTGTTAAAAAATATAATACTTGTAATAAATTATTTCATTTTTCTAAAATTTAAATTTAAAAAGTTAAAATCATTCGACTGAAATCAAAACAAATAAATTGAAAGTTTGTGTACGTCATTTTAGCATGTTGGTTTGAGAAACCATCTTGAGTTTGTCATATGTACATTTTTCTTGCATTTTCTCTGATTGCTTCAAACATGGACCCAAAAGAAATCATAAAATACAATAATATGATATTTTTGTAAAATAAATAAAATTATTGAAATGGTTGAAAAACATTCATTTAATAAGCTTGAATTTTAGAAAGACATCAGTATGAAAATCTCAGAATTTAGACGACAAAATTAATGAATAATATGAATATTAATAAGAAATTAACTCCTTGATTCTAACAGATCTGTCACTAAGTGGACTTGGGTTAAAGAAATTTTGAAAATGAGAAATTTTAAATTAGTTAAAAGCACTTTATCACTGTCAAAAGTTTGATAAATATATCAATCAGACATTGGTTCTAAATAACATATCAATCGTCTACAAAATCACAGGGGAAGTAATTATATTATAATTAACTCTTAAATTTAATAAATTTTAAATGGGGAAAGAAAAGAGAGGGGAAGGGATGTTTTATATTGGAATAAAAATAAATAAATATTTACTGACAATAACAGATATTTAAATTGTAATTTGTGACAGTTAAAATCAAATATCACCAATAACACACATTTAATATGGACGCTATTGATATTAGAATCAAATATTAGTGCCGTTTACCTGTTGAAATCTTTTGTAAAATGATTGAAACTCTTAAATTCGCTTCATTAAATATTTCATGGGTAATAATTATGTACTAAAGAAAATGTGCACTGACTGAATAGCCATCTTGTAGAAATATGTCTCAATTTTTATTTTTCACGCTATTTCATAAAACGTGCACTGAAATGAAATTGTATCAGTTTAAACATCTCAATTTTAACATTTGATTAAACACAGAGTAACGTTTATTGAAGACATAGAACAGTTTTTCCGTTACATGACCAATTTGTGTTGATAAACGGATGGTCGGGTGCAAAGCCAGACAAGGATCTTATATTCCTATTGAAATGATTGTCAGATAAACAATATATATATAGACTATTGTTTAAAACAACCCATTCTGACTTTAATCATTTAATTGTAACTAGTCATACCCCTTTATATCATACAACAGATAAACGGCATAGCGGGTGGCGTGCTGGCCTAGTAAGCTAGGCGGGTGTGTGCCAACATGTGCGAGGTTAAGTACTGAGTGATTCTAAACAATGTATCAGCAGATCAAGCTGATTGGTACTTGAAGCGTAGACTTTAACCGTTTACAAAATCTAACAACTTTTTTACATGAACAACACCTCGTTTCTTCCTATCACTGAGAACATAAACAGTATAAGGACATAAGGAACTGTATCAGTTACATACAAAGTCAATATCAACTTTTTTGTTTTTATTTTCCTTGTCAGATTATCAATACCTGTCTTTGAATGATACCAAGTCTTTAATTAAGACAGTCAAAACAAAAAACTATTAACAATTTTTTTATTTGATCACAGCACTTCTCAAAGCCTAGGATCAAATCCCATTCAGATAGATCCTGCTGCCATAGATCGGTGGTTTTCTTCTGGTACTCCATTTTTCATCCACCATCCTATAACAGCCTATTCCTATTGGGCGATAATACAATTACTTCACTCTACTTATTTAAATATTTCTACTATAAGTTTATTTTGAATTTTAATCTATTACAGGTGTTGGTTAACATTGTTTTTATATAAGTTGCTACTTAAGCTACAGTTTCAGCAGTACTAATTAAGATTGATTGACAGATTTAATGGGGTTATACATCCAAGTCAAGAATATTTCACTTATATCGAGGTGTCACCAGCTGTAGACGAGTTCCAATTAAGACTAGTTCAACAAGAAAACAAATAAGTCCAGTTACAAAGCAAAAAAAAAAAAAAAAAAAAACACCCAACAACTATAATATATATTATCAAGTCAAGTTCAGTATAAAAGAAGATGTCCTTAGTTATCTGTATGTAACAATGAATCAAAATACCTAACCACACCATCTGGATACCTACCATTTTGTTATTTCCATGTCAGTTAATTTTCACAGATGTATTGTCATATCAAAATATTATTATCTTGTTATATATTTTTTATCATTAGATGATGATCAATGCAAATATCAAAGATAAAAATGGCCAAAATAAAAACTTTTGCATCACTTTATTCTTGTGAATTAATGTGAAAATAAAATTAATGCAAAAAACCCCTAATATACAACATTATTAATTAAAGTGATACCAAGATGGCTAGGTGTGTGCAGCCAATTAATATAAATTCTTAATAATATCACAATGAACAATCTGCTAGTAGACCACATGCAGTCTTTACACTTCTTAGCAATTTCAAATTGACATTCTCCAATATTTTTGAATTGTTTTGCATCATTTTCATGACATTTGCCATATAAAAATATCCAAAAACACATGATCAAACCTTTACTAGGAATGAGAGAAATATTTACAATCAGTAATTCCAAGACTGACCTTTATAAAACCTGTTATATATCTTATTATAAGTAAATCCATATTTGTCTTAAAATAGTTATAAGAGGGTAATATAAGATAATAAGTAGCACTTCTCAAAATAAACATATAGTCTTTAAAAGTTTACAATAAGACTGGAGTAGAGTGAAGATGAGTGAAGGGGAGTAGAGTGGAGTGAAGTGAGGGAGAGGGAAGTGAAATGAAGGAGAGTGAAGTGGAGTGGAGTGATGTTGAGTGGAGTGGAGTGAAGGGGCATGAACTAAAGTGAAGTGAAGGGAAGTGAAGTGAAGGGGGTGAAGTGAAGTAAAGTGGGGTGAAGGGGAGAGTAGTGAAGTGAAGAGAAGGGGAGTGAAGTGGAGTGAAGGGGAGTAAAGTGAAGTGAAGTGGAGTGGAGTGAAATGAAGTAAAAGTGAAGAGAGGTGAGTAAAGCGAAGTGCAGTTAAGTGGAGTGAAGAAATCAATAGTGTTTAACTGCCCAATCAAAATTCTTACGCCAATATAAAGGCAGTCAATTTTGGAATGGTGGAGATATGATATATCCTGAATACCCAGAGAAAACCAATGAACATCAGGAAACCAACTGATAAACTTCACACTTGAATCTTCACCAGTGAGATTCAAACCTAGGACCGTCAGAAACACAGATCGTATAAATGTTTTATCAATAGTTCTCTGGTGGACTTGGAACCACTGCGGTAGCTCAGTTGATTGAGTGCTCGCTCAATAAGTGGAAGGTCATGGGTTCGAACCCTGGCAGGGTCTGACTCAAGACTTGAAAGTGGGTAGTGACTGTTCTTTCGCCAAGCACTCAGCACTACAAAATGAAAGTCACGGTTCTTTCGGATGGGAACTTAAAATGAACGAGGTCCCGTGTCACAGTAGGCATGGCACGATAAAGAACCCTGCTGTATAATGCCATCAGGGTAACGACAGGCAAAATTTCTGCACTTTTGACTATAGCTTGCGACATCTCGATATAAGTGAAATATTCTTGACTGGGACATTAAACACCATTACTCAACTCAACTCAACTCTGGTGAACTTGGAGTGAGATAAAAAGGAGAAAGAACTGTGATCTGTAACACCAATAGGAAAAGTTAAGTTAATGTTGGCCTGGATGAGTAAGTTTCAATGACATGCTAGTAAAAATGTCAGAAGAGAAAATAAATACTGTTTTCCTCAAAAGTCATCAATACTACATAATTTTTTTAACAAACAACTTCTAAGTTTTTCATCTAAACAATGAACACTATGAAAATTCAGAATTTAGCAGTAACTACCTCATTAATATTTTCTTGTACATGTAACAATTTATTTTATAAAGTCATGACTGTTGACGTTATAAGAAAACAAATCAATTTCATGTTTGATCAAAACACACAACAAAATGTCGATTACAAAAAAGCTGTTCCAAGCTCTATGTAAACTTTTCAGTACAATTAAAATGTCGACCAGAAAAAAAAGCTGTTCCAAGCCCTAAGTAAACTTTACAGAACATATAACAAAATGAACTTATTGGTATCAAATTATAGACAACAGCTGCTGTTTGTGAATTTTTATTAAAATAAAAGTAGATTATTGACAGATAACGCAGACAATATAACACAATGGTACCACGCAATAAAAAGTTATATCGTCCTCATGTTAGATATTTGAATTTCAGTTAAAAGTCGTTATCATATCTCAGTTAACAATTGACCGTTAACTGTATCACAGGAACACTACCGACTCTTTGACCAGTAGTAGTAGATACTGACCAGTCCACTTTACTTCAACTTGGAGTCAATGTCAAATCTAATCAAAACCTGGACTTAAATGATAATAATACTCCAATAATCCACGATTTCAATGAGATCAAATGTGATCACAGCATTATCAGAACTATATAAAATAAAAGTGAATTCTCTCCATGATCTTGACAACCAAAGATTCCACGTTTCCACGTCTGTGGTCATCACCCTATCTAGTTGCTAGTATATACAGAGGAAGGACCAATGCTTTAGTGTCCCTCCTTTTGTTTTCATTATTTAGTTATATGTCAAATTTTAAAATTAAAGTTTGTTGGAAATTTAAAATGATGGACAGGTGAGTATGTAATGACGTTTATAAGTTAAAGAAACATGAAGTGATAAATAATGATACCCCAACAAACAGGTGTCCGATTTTTCAATTAAGGAACAGATAATATTGCTCTTTTAAGTCATACACAAGATATGATTAAATTTGATGACAAAAAGAAGTAAATTTATAGAAGCTGAAAAGTTTAAATTTTGTGTAGAAACAGTTATCATACTTTTATAAGGATTATCTTATTTAAAGGACTCAAAATTCTTCCTAATATGACCAATGAGGCAAGAATTTCTGGGCCAAAATTAAACTGTAAAATTCAATTATTCTCAGAATATTTCACTGATAAGTGGTTAGCTGTAAAGTTTTAAACCAATGGTGAACAAAATTACTATGATGTATATTTAATTTTGGTACTCTTTTTTAGGAGTACAACTTTGTATATTATAATAAGAATGTTTAAAAAAAGATACCCGGTATCTAAGATGTCTATACCTTATAAGGATGACACACAATTTGTGAAGCATTCCTTAAATATCAAAAAGTGACTTTTAAGTAAACTTATTGTTTGTAACTTAATGTTTTTACAATGACATTACCTACATGGTATATTACTGTAGATATATTTTTTAATTATTATCTTATTACCTTTCAGGATTGTCATCTTTAACTTTCAAATAATCACCACAAAATTTCGTTATTTAAATATAAGAATTGTTAATTTTCTATTTCTCTGATCTGTTCAGTTCATAATAGATTTGAATAAGTTGGACAAGTTGTAAAATGTAATACAATTCTGAAAATCTTTTCAAAAAAAAAAAAAAACCAAAAAAAAAAAAAACAATGTGTTTCATAAAATGATTTCAACCAAACAATTAAATGAACTGGCTTATACTAAACATGGTTTAACAAACAACTTGACAATGATCAGTTCAGACATTGAAACATTTCACACATGTCTGTCGAAATCATTAATTAAAAACAGTCAATTAGTTTTATATGGTAAGGTCATAAAATTCATTATCTATCTGTCTGATAGGGGAATCTTTGAGTTTGTTAACTTTTCTTTGTTAGTAGAACACATCTTCACTTTATGAGGGACCATAAACCTCAAATGACATACACATGACATGGTTGTCATAAAGAGTTCACAAGTCTGGTTAATCAAAACGGTGGGGGGATAAGTTTATAGTGTCTGGCTTGTAACCTCCAAATCCAAGAAGTGGGGGAACACAAAGTTAACTGATTATAGAATATGTATTTTGATAACCTTGATACAGGAGACCAGGCATGTGAACCAGAATGGGATAGACAGATACCCTGCTGCAGTTATTTCTGTCCTGCAGAGTTTTGGAAAATGAAAACACTAACATAATCAAGAATATGAAGCCTGATGTACTTTCATAAAAAAAATTCTGAGTTTTAAATGTTGAAAAAATACTTTATTTTACCAAACAAATAACTTAATACAAATAATTCTTAAATTACATCTTGAAACACTTGCAGACTGATTTATGCTCTGAACTTAAATTCAAAGCCATCTGTAAAGAAAAACTTTGAAATTCATTTTAGATTTTTATAGCTTTAAATGGAAAATGTATGCTTAACTCTAATTTTATTTTTGAAATTATCTATAATTTCATATTATAAAACAAAGTTGATAAACAAAAACAGTAGATTTTCATACTTTATAAAGTATTGAAAAATTCACCACTTCCTTAAGATGGTAAATGGTCGGCATAGCAACAATCCTAGAACAGTAGAGACATCTGTAGGAGTGCAAAGGGAATCAGGGGACCAGGTACAAAGTTTTATTACAAGTATTACAGTAATATTCCTCTGTTTTATTTATTTTTAATAAAGTATGTCAAAAACAAAGATAATATTTAATTAAATCAAGGCAAATTTAATATATATATATAATAATCCAAACAATTTAATATATAAAACTAGATGTACTGTAAACCCCCATAGATACTGCCTTAATACCTGTAAATCCCGGGGATTTGTACAGCAAATGATAGTCAATTATTTCTCACTTCCTCTGTAATATCGACAAGACATCGATGGCAGGTATATTAATATTGATATACAGTAAACATTTAAATAATTCAAGCAAAAAATAAACATATTTTGGAATACAAAGTTTTTATAAATTAATCGTCCATTACAGAAAACCTATCTCCAAAATTTAAAGATGTCCGAAGTTCTTGTATACATTGTGTAAATTCTGCTTTATTTCTGTGAAAACATTTATGAATTAGATCAGGAATAGAATATTAATTAAGTTCAAATTTCATGTTAAAACATTAACCACCTGGTAAATGATGTTTTTTGCTAAACAAGAATTCAAAATTTTGAGAATAACACACGTGGTCAATACACGACAATAACTGATCCTGATCTATCTGTATCAGTAATATTATCTTGTGTTTGTCTTATTACTGTTCGTATTAAGATGCTTCGATCATTAGAAAGTTTACAACTTACAGACTTTTAATTAGCCGTTACAACCAGATAATGAGAGCCGTTGATCAGGTAATGCAGCCATTATTGATTTTCCGATCACCAGTAAACGCATCAGGTTTTATTATTATAAATAATGACATCATACCAGAGGTTATTTATTGTTAACATATTAAGGTATTTATGTAAATATGTGTCCATCTAATTAATACTAATTACCTGACAGACAGACAGGCTAATTTTATAAACTTGACCAGTATGATGACCATAGTACTGGACATAACAAAACTATGATAGTTTATTGGACATTATTCTAATTTTCAGTTTCTCAATTTCACTGATCTTCAGAAAAAACAAATATTAAAACTTTGAGAATATGAATGTAAATAAAAGTTACTGTTACTCAATTAATTTTAGGCATTCATCCCAGAGTTGAGTAATGGTGTTAAAAGTCCCAGCCAAGAATATTTAACTTATATCGGGACGTTGCGAGCTATAGGCAAAAGTGCAAAAATTTTGGCTGTGCAATGTGCTGTTGGCATTATACAGCAGAGTTCTTTAACGTGCCAGACCTGTCGTGACATGGGACCTCATTAATTATAAGTTCCCATCCAAAAGAACCGTGACTTTCATTTCGTAATGCCGAGTGCTTAGCAAAGGAACAGTCACTATCCACTTTCAAGTCTTGGGTCAGACCCAGTAGGGGTTCGAACCCATGACCTCCCACTTACGGAGCAAGCACTCTACCAACTGAGCTACTGCAGTGATGCATTCCTCACTGTGGTTACATATTTTAATGTCTGATATTACAAGATCAATTTAACCTCACATATCTTTTTATGAAGAACTTAAAAAATCCAGCATTTTTATTGGATAAAAATAAATTTGAAAATTTAAGAATGACCCAGGATAGGCTTACATCTTTTATATCATCTGGATTTTAGAACAGGAATTGAGCAGATGGATTGTATGCTAATGTAAGTTTAACATTGATCCAGAATAAAAATTTGAAGTTTCAGATAACAAACTCCCTTAGTTATCATGAACCAAGTTTGTAAACAAGACTTGATCATCAAATAATGTATAGAAAATACTTCAACGATCTTCCATAACATTTTCCTTGATGTAACAAGCTGAATGTTGCACTAACTAATAAAACTGCTTGCATGACCAAATAACAAAACAATTATAATTTTTATTTTCTATACAATGATTTATTTATACAACATCCCCTTAAACATATTCTGAGAGAATTGAAATTCAATCTTGTTACAAAAACATCATATTGACCAAATTAGAGAGAAAAGATGAAAATATTGTTACCAGGTACGTAACAATGACAGTGAGTCAGAGTATATTATAATTCTCACCTTTGACCAAACATCAAAGGTTAAACGGAACAATTAACACAAATAATCATCTCTATATATTACTACATATATATAATAATTATATTTTTCACACATTTTATTATTCTGATAAAACACCTGAAATTCCACCTTAATGACCAAAAACAAATAGCCACTCTTTGATCTCTTTTTGTCCTCACACTTACAGAACCCCCTCCCCAAAATAAATCACCCTCCCTAATTACACATATTAACAGATTAAAGAAAATATTTTGTAAGTTTTGAACAATGAAATTATCTAGGGCAATTTATAGTTATCTAGGGATCAAACACAAGGGAGATAATCTGCCTTCAAGGTTAAATAAGACACCCCTGGACACCATTAAATTCAGCAAGGTGCCCCTGGGCTCTCAGTAGAATGTTTGATGTGAATCTCCTGAACTTGTTAGCTCTCCTATGGGTTATGAGACACACACAGCAGTTTTATAAAAAGACTGTCTGGTTACAAATAATGTGATAGAATATTAGCCAGTTTAATTTCAAATCATGCTGGTTCTGTTAAAAGGTGAAGAAGTGTGAAATTATATGTCAGAATTGACCAAAAACTCCCTGACCATGATGTATTTATTCATGTAATAGATACCCAGCATAAAGACTGGGTGATAATAATTTTCTATAGATTTTAAAGAAAAGAAATGGAGGGGGTTTACTTATTTTACAATTTGAAATAAATATAAATAGACAATTTACAGATTATCTTTAATCAGATGTAAACATCTGAAAATGATTAGGTAATTTTAGGGTCAAAGGTAAACAAGAAATGATTCATAGTTATGTGGAAAAAAAAGTTGAATTTCTAAAGCCAAAATATGACAACCACAGTAGCACTAAATCCTATTAAAATACTGTTCAAAATACTGCAATTGAGTATTTACAAATCATGGAAATTGAAATGATTCATTCACATTTACTCATGTTTATTTATAATGAGTAGAGTTGAGTAATGGTGTTTAACATCCCAGTCAATAATATTTCACTTATATGGAGAAGTCGCCTGTTAAAGGTGAAAGTACAGAAATTTTGCCTTTGCATTGTGCTGATGGCATTATAAAGCAAGGTTCTTTACAGTGCCATGCCCACTGTGATACAGGACTTCGTTTTTTTAAAGTTCCCATCTGAAAGAACTGTGACTTTCATTTCATAATGCCGAGTGCTTAGTGAAAGAAGAGTCATTACCCACAAGTCTTGGGTCAGACCTGGTTGGGGTTTGAACCCACAACCTCCCACTTATGAAGTGAGCACTCTACCAACTGATCTGGCTGAGCAGGCTTTAAAACTTAGTGAGAGGCTCTGTGATCATTAAGCATGCACTTTATACCACTTGGCCACCAAATCTTCTTTGATTAAAATATAGCTTTCAGATTATGTTGGTTTACAAGGATAGAGGGCAGTGTAGGACAAAGTGAGATTGAAAGTCAGAGAAATCAGTCACATGTACATGTTTCATAAAGTGAGACTGAAAGTGACAGTATCAGTCACATGTTTCATAGCAAGATAATGATTAAGTTGGTGTTTACAATTTAATTTTGAAGTACAGATTATATAAATTGTTTTGTAATTTTTTTGTAAGTTGATTTACTTGGCACTAAACAGATATGGAATGATACCAAACTCTAGTTTAATAATGTTTATATATTATCAATGGGTAAATCCTTGCTCTTAAAACGAACCATCAAACCCCATTATAATTAAATAAAGTACATCCAAAATATAAAAAAGTGCTGAGTAATTGTGTTTATGATATAACAATATTTATCCTCTTTAAATATTGGTATACATAATTTATATATCATCATAATATAATAATAATTTATTTTTATTTATCTCTTCTGGAATTCCAGATATCTCAGTAATGTTTGACTGTGTGCCGGAGAGAGAACTACAGGGTGTCACAAACACTGGGCACCTGTCTGTTTGTTGCAGACATAGTGGGGTATCTTATAAAATAGAGCTTTTAGAATTTTGAGCTTATGTTTATATATAAGCCATTTGCACTTTGAAGAGATACAGTGAAACTTCCGTAAACCGACACTCCACGGGACCGGTCATTTTGGTCGGTTTACAGAGGTGTCGGTTTTCAGAAGTTTGAAAAAACGGATTCGAATCCGGTTCGTTCCAGTCCGTTACCAGAATTTAGTCAGTTACCGGATATGGCTATTATAATGTATTCATGTGTGTGCATTCGATCGTGTTTGTTAACACTTACATCGTGTAAAGTGATATTTTAAATGTTATTTATATTTTATTTTTATCTTATACAAATTGAACAATAAAACAATGTGCATAAATTGTCATCGTAGTTGTAATACGTAGTTCTTATCGTCTACCAAGATCGGGCCCTGCTAACAGTACTCAAGTTTGTGTTATTTTATTTTATTTTTCTCGCCCGAGAAGAAGAGGTCATATCAATCATTCAGATTAAAAAAAAAAAAACAAGGAAAAAAAAGAAAAAAAGAAAATAGAACATGATTTATTTAAGTTCAAAGCTGTATTGTTTTGCCTTGCATCTAAAAACATCACGAAGCTTTTCAGCATCCGACTTCTGTTTTTTTAAATATAAACAACGCACATTTTAATAAAACGTTTTAAACACGTTTGTTTATTTTAAAATTACATATGATACAGATACATAATAATAATAATTATAATTAATAAGTTAATGTATTTAGTAAACATCGACCGTAGGTAAACGGGTGTTATACATAGCCCGCGGTAATATGAGTTCTCATCACGTGCAGTCATTCGTGACCATTCAAACATTATTTGTTCCACGATTTGGGCTGACAAATTATGTCGGTGTTCGGAATACGGAGGTGTCGGTTTTCAGAAGTTTTTATTACATCATTTATATAAGAATAAATCCGTCCCGGGCAGACAATGTCGGTTTATGGAGGTTGTCGGTATTTAGAGGTGTCGGTTTTCGGAAGTTACACTGTATAAGGAATTGAGGGTTCAGAGGATCCAGGTATTTAATGTTTTGGGGTATGACAATTTTGTCTTCCAGAAATTTTCATGCATAAAAAATTATGACCAATTTAAAATCCTTGGCTTTCCTTTTTTTTCTCTAAAAAATGTTTTATAAATCTCAATAACTTCATGTATAAAATTGACCAATATGTCTGACTATCATATTTAAATACATGCCATACAATAATTAAGTCATAGAATCAAGGTTGTGAAGAAACTTCTAAATAAAGCTGAATCACAATGCATCTGCTAAACAAATATTACACCTTTTTATATAGAAACCTAATTATCTGAGAAAAAACAAACTTTTTATTTTTAACTTCAATAGCTGAGTTTGTTGATTTTTAATTTTTGAAATGGTTCTGGCCAGATGGTTAACAAAGCATCTATGTGACCCTGAAGCTTGTTGGTCACCCTGAATATAAACATGTACAACAAGTGTTTTTTATTGTTATGAGATTTTTATCAGCAATTTGAATTGGAAATAAAAACTGGACAATAACAGAGCTGTAGAAGCATTTAAAAATTCTCTAAGGCTGTTATCCTGAAATATGAGACAATAAAATATCAAAAAGGTGATCTTAATGATGGAGGGATCTCATGTTATCTGATACAAGTAACAGCTTGACCAGTTTATGTAGAAATCTAAATAAAAATAGTCTTTTGTATATTTCAAACAATACAAACTTGTAAAATGTCTAAAAACAGAATTTTTAGGACATAATTTCATGGGAAAATAATTCTATGTACAGTTTAAATGTATTTATTTTATATATTCTTAAATGGTGAACTTTGGTAGACATCAATTTATAAACACAAACAAATGAAGAGTGTTCAGGAAAAAAATGAAAAATAATTGCATACATCTGAAGTAAGTTACCATGACTGCAGAAAAACCTTTAATTATGGACAATTATTGCCAACTTACATTTTGTTTACTCAATGCAGTTTAATATCATGTATCTGACGATATCCTGAACAACCAAGTTTGGTAAAAACAAAATAAATTAACAAACAAGAAGAAATAAGACACAATATGAAAACACACCCACAGTCAGGTACTGATGGCTCTGATAAATGACTACTTAGTAAATACAAAACAATTTATGCAGATTTATAAATATTTCATGTTTTGCGTAATACAGGTGCATTTGTAAATTTTATTGATGCATATATTGCATGTCAAATGCTGCAGTAAAATTTTAAATATGAAACAGCTATGATGAAAATCTAATGAATGGTATCAAATGATGTGCATGTTTATATCATAACCATGGAAACTGTTTCTACAGATTTCAGGAATCATGATCTTTTCTAAAAGAATACCAATTAAGGCAAAACTGCTGCATCATGTGTTATAAATTAGCTCAGCTTTTTACAAGGAAATTAGCACTGATGAATTAGTATTAAATGTATATTTAATCTATCTAGATAAATATAAGTACCAAGAATATAAGTCGCCATAGTAACAAAAATCTTGACCAATCTTTGGCCACTTAAACACGTGCAACACCTGAATTATGTTTTATTATCCTCTTATCATTAGTTATAACAATGGCCAAAACAAAACAATAAAATAAAAACTTTCTCTGAATGACCAACTGACTGACCACTGACTGACCATGAATAATGTTTATCTTATACTTGTTATATTTAACAATGGTCCAAATCTAAACTTATACAAACTAATCCTGGGATCAGCCAAGGATAAAATGAATTAGCCATTGAGAAGATTAATTATATATATATATATATATATATATATATATATACCTGTTATCCCATCATTAGTATGAGTGTCCCCCCCCCCCCCCCCCAATTACCCTTAATTTTAAAGAAGTACACATTAACCACATGAAGGGGGTCATGAGGTATGGGGGGGGTTAGGGGTATCAGTGTCACTACATAAATACGTCTCTGTATGATAACAGATATAACATATTTAGACAGAGATATATATTATAATTTCTCAGATTTTTTATAACAGCACAATGACCTTGAGTTATAATCCTAATAATTTTGGGATTTTTTGGATAAATGTCACATACACTGGATTAAATTTAAACCAGAAATATGACTTCTCTGTCCATGATGGACAGTTAATTTTATATTTTCTAAAATATATCTAATATTTACAATAATAACATCTGTGTATCTAAAACCAATTTTCTCCTGATCCACATATGTCCCTCCCATCAAAAATGTTTATTATAAAACATACTTGTTTTGATTGTAAAGTCGTCATAGTAAGTTGGACTCTAAGTAGGAGTTCTATGAGAAAATAATAGTTTAGGTGAATTGGAGATTTCATAGTGACAGACTAGATGAACATTTCCAATAAAGCAAGAGATAGTAAGATTTCATAGTGGCAGACTAGATGAACATTTCCAATAAAGCAAGAGATAGTAAGATTTCATAGTGGCAGACTAGATGAGCATTTCCAATAAAGCAAGATAGTAAGATTTCATAGTGGCAGAATAGATGAACATCTCCAATTAAATGAGATGGTTATCCATTTGTTCTAGTTTTTGTTCTAGAACATTTTCATTTTAATATTCCTAAGTTATTCCTACTGTATTGAAATCAATAAAAATAGTTTTATACTAGTATTTTGTTTAAAACAGAATATATTTGTATTATGATTTCTGTTTCCAACACTGGTTCATAATCGCTGGAGATTTCATGACTTCAAACTTTTTAGGAGTAGAACCCAATTTGGTCTTGCTGAAAAACTCACTAAGGCTTCATAGTGTCACAGTTAGAAACTGCTCATAAATGCCGTGTTGAAGTAACAATAATGTTGTTACATTGCAAAGAGAAGTTAAAATGTAGTATTATCTGGATTAAAGGATTACCAACCAGTTTATAGGTGGTACTTAGGTTTAAATGGATTTTCATAAATTAAAAGTGTTAGTCATTTGCAAGTTTGCTGAATATCCAAACAGGTTAATAATCCTTCCTCACGGCAAGGATCATGGTCAGGGAATCAAAATGACAAGTACACCTACAAAAGACTCTAAAGTCAGTTGTCATCACACACATGCAAAAAGTGTTCACAAAAACTGTGTAATTCCTGTGAAAATGTTTGGGAATTTTTGTTCTAATGATAAAATAAAATTGACAGTTTTATGATTAATTTCTGTTTAAAATTAAAAATCCTTTTAAAAACATTTAAAAATTCTGGTGAAGTCTTAAATGGATACAAATTTAAGACACCATTTTAGACACCACAGACCAAAATGAAATAATGTAAAATGTTTGTCTAAATGAAATTTTGCTATTTTTATGGATTAGAAATTAATATCAAATTTAATATCAATAAAATCTGTCCATATCCAATACTCCCATTTGATTTCATTTTTATATGACACAATTTGACAATTCCAGGAATCTTCCTTTCAAGATTTTCTTTAAATGACAATGCTATATAATTAAAACCAAGAAATTTTTACCCCAAGAATATTAAGGATCTTATGATGAATAACAAAAAACAGGAGAGTGGAGAGACAGTGTGTTACATACAGACAAGATTTCTTCATTTATACACTCTGTCAGTTCACGGGTGGTGATACAGTGTCCAAAGATAACAACTTTTGGCAAGCTACTAGAATCTGCCCAAAGTAGGATACAAACCTAGGTGATGAGAGGGGATGTGACCAATATGCACAAAATTTAAACCACTTGGCCTTGAGACAAATATTAGGACAATCAGTTACAAAACTGAATACTTTGCAATGGCACCACAAACAAGTGTCCAGTAATGTTGTTACAATACAAAACTGAATACTTTGCAATGGCACCACAAACAAGTGTCCAGTAATGATGTTACAATACAAAACTGAATACTTTGCAATGGCACCACAAACAAGTGTCCAGTAATGTTGTTACAATACAAAATTGAATACTTTGCAATGGCACCACAAACAAGTGTCCAGTAATGTTGTTACAATACAAAATTGAATACTTTGCAATGGCACCACAAACAAGTGTCCAGTAATGTTGTAACAATACAAAACTGAATACTTTGCAATGGCACCACAAACAAGTGTCCAGTAATGTTGTTACAATACAAAAGTGAATACTTTGCAATGGCACCACAAACAAGTGTCCAGTAATGTTGTTACAATACAAAAGTGAATACTTTGCAATGGCACCACAAACAAGTGTCCAGTAATGTTGTTACAATACAAAAGTGAATACTTTGCAATTGCACCACAAACAAGTGTCCAGTAATGTTGTAACAATACAAAACTGAATACTTTGCAATGGCACCACAAACAAGTGTCCAGTAATGTTGTTACAATACAAAAGTGAATACTTTGCAATGGCACCACAAACAAGTGTCAAGTAATGTTGTTACAATACCTACATAGGATACTTAAACCACAACAACATTTAGAAGTGTTTAACCAGTTTTTATAATATACGTAGGATATACACGTATATATAACATTGAACTAGTATGAAATTTATATATTTTGAAATTAAGAAAAAAAAAAAATCATAATAATAAAATTTTATAATACATGTAATTCCATAATCAAAATTAATAATTCTTATCTTTTAATAATCAGATATAACTAAAAACTTACCCATAAAATTTACATTTATCTGATATTTTTCACACTTCATCTTTAAAATTCTACAAAAACAGTCAAAAAGGTGTTTGTTAGAGGTAGGGATAGGTGAATAACACTGTTCTGAACAAAAACTAAGTCATTTTATCACATGACTAATAGGTTCTTAATATCTGTAAAAACATCTTTACCAACGAAATACAATACTAAAAAAACCCACAATGCACTTTGATATGTGCCATTTTTATCAATTAACATCTACACATTGACGCACATATAAAAAACCTCATTAATTCGTGAAAAAAAAGACAGATTAATTCCGAATAAAAATTCTTAATTTTACAAAGTTGAGTTTTTTAATTGAAGGTTTATCTTCTGAAATAATTATTTCATTTTTTTAAAAAATGAAAAAAAAAAAACCCAAAAAAAAAACAACATTTTTTTAAATTTTAACTGTTATATTTTTAACCGTCAGTATTGAACTATAAAGGAAGATATTATAAGATCTATATCAGCTTTATATACAGAAATACAATACTTTATATCCAAAAATAAGTCAGCTAGTAGTCAACCATATAACATATAATTGTGTCTGTTCAAGTGATACAATTTTAACCAAATGACCCATCAAAAGAAAAAAAAAACATTAAAAAAATTACAATCTTTAGAATTTTATTTTGACTTAATTTTTATTTTATTATTTTATCTATTTATTTTATTTATCTATTTTTTTTCTATTATTTATAACTAGTATTTTATTCATTATTTTCTTTTTCTTTAACTCCTCAGAATAAAACCAGAAAATGGTCCCATGACTGCAGTCTTCGTCTGTCCGCAGATCATATTTCTGATATTTATACCGGTGTTTGATGATCATATAGCTAGTGTCCTTGCCAAGATCTAAAAAATGATAGGTGTTAAATTCCAATTTATTTATACATTGTTTTTTTTAAAGAATTATTTCATGATTGTATCTTTTATAAAGTTGATACTGTGAATATCATTTAAATAAATAAATCAGGACTGACTCGAGTCTTTGTACTCAGAACTTATAAACCACTGCATGATTTAATATTAGCAGTATATCAGCGGATCACTCATACAAGTGTTAGATTCTTATTTGTCATTACGACATTATAAATTCACAAATCAGAGGTTCTTTTTAAAACCGTAAACATCAAATTTTTGATAAAACAATAACAGCCTTTAATTTGATGTGTATCACTAAATGTCTTCAGAAACTACATTTTTGTATTTTAATATAAAATTTACAATAATCCTATCTATTCTTTAAAATCCATCCCACGGGCAGAGTCAATAACAACCCTGACAGGGCGATAAGTTGATGATTACCCGATATAAGTGTGATTCATGCATTAAAATTTAAATTAAATCCAATATTTTAGTGCAGCTTTTCAAGTTTAATGAATTGGAAACAGATAATGGTCAAGCTTCCAGAAGGGGGTTATAACTAACACAGTTGAATCAAACTGGATATATTTTTTACAGATAACCTATTATAAATATTAAATTAAAAATGTATAAAATCTCCATAATCTTATTTCATTTTATTTTAATATCAGTTACAGGGCAACAACAAGACTAATAAATGAACCAATGGTGGTCAGTAGATCTCAGTTATTTTGTGTTCCACGAAATTCTACTGTTGCTAAACCGTAATGAAGACCAACTCAGTTATATATGGAACAAATGATCAGTTTTAAATGTACAACTTATAGATTTTTGTCACAATTAATACATAAAATAGAATAAAATATTCAAGTGTTTAAACTTTAATTTTAATGTATAATAGACATAAATAAATAAATAAATAAATAAAAAAATAAAAAAATAATAATGAATGAATGAATGAATGAATGAATGAAAATATTGTCTATTCTGTTCTATTTAAAATATTAAAAATCATCTTCATACTTTCAAATTTATTGCAATTTTTAATATATTTTTTTGTCTTTGTTAATGACTTGAAAAAATAACAGGTGAATAAAATATTATTGCTCATATTTATTATGTAAGGAATAGATTTTAAAAGAAAGGCAACCCAATTAAATATGAATATCATGAAAACTCATTATAATTAAATTTGTTTCCACAGCAATAAACTGAAGAGAGTGGAAAAAACAGGAAAATGAGAGACAAAAATAAATAAATAATTAAAATACAAATAAAATAAAATAAAATAAAATAAAATAAAATAAATAAAATAAAATAAAATAAAATAAAATAAAATAAAATAAAATAAAATAAAATAAAATAAAATAAAATATAAAATAAAATAGAATAAAATAAAATAAAATAAAAAAATAAAAAAATAAATAAATAAATAAATGAAGAGTTATTTCTCATGTAAATAAGATTATGAATATCTTATCAGACGAAAGTAGATTTAAAATTGAAATAATAACTGATAACATCTTTTAATTTCATAAACATTAAAAATTCCATAATAATAATAATAATAATAATAATAATAATAATAATAAGAAGAAGAAGAAGAAGAAGAAGAATATTAATAGAATTATGTTTCAACAGAAACATATTCCATTTTTAAAGCTGGAATCACTAAAACAATTTCTAAAATAGAAAAGTAATTTATAATTGGCAGTTTGTAATGACTGAGAATGGTTTATATTTTCCCATCATAGGAAGGGTACAGATGTAGGATCATGTTCTGAGGGCTGCAAGAAGTCAAGTCATTACAGTTTTACTATGTCAATATATGAAAGGGAACCTACCAACGGAGCCACCCAACTGAGTTAAACTCTAACAACTGACTGTTACTTTTTTATTTTATTGTAAAATACAATAGTCAAATAATGTTGCTAAAACTGTCAGGTTCATAACAACAATACTGTTTGTCAAATTTCAATTCTACTAAAACTGACACATATAATTAGTTTATTGTAAATACAGGGATATCATGATGTGAATAATATAAAAATTTACAATGCCACAGAACTCCCACAAGGCACCATTGCAGGATGCAACAACCTATTATATTTGACCCCAGTCTATCTGAACCAATCTCAGTGGATACTGATTATGATAATATCGAGTACTGTCTATATAAATGTAACTATACTTGTATTTGTTGAATTCTGTTTATACAAGATCTCAATATTTAATTTTACATTTCACAGATTCTGAAAACACAAGTTTTAAACCTCTTTTCTTCCACTGAATTACCATCCCGATTGATTTTTCATGAACAAAAAAGTTAATAATATTTGAATTATTTGAGAGTAATAACTGTTCTATTTCTTTTTGAATTAAAATAAATAACTTCAAATAAAATGTCACATTGAACTTGACACCAGATATTAGATATCCCTGGCTGCAGCTGATGTCATTTTACTACAGATATGGATTATTCAATCTGGAGATGTGAATTCTAGTTTCATGTGAAAAAACACTCATCTGATAAAAATCTGCTAAAATTTAGAAATTTAACACATTTACAAATTAGCAGAATTGAGTGATATAGTGTTAAATGTTCCAGTCAAGAGTATTTAACTTGTTCCAAGATGGTCAATTCTGGGATGGTAGAGGAAACAGGAGTGGTCAGTGAGAGCCATGTCCATATACAGATAAACTAGAAACTGTCTAGGATATACCATGAGTAAGGTTCAAACCTAAGCTGTAAGAGTCAATGTACTCTACTAAGTTATAATACCCTGGTTATAAAGGATAAATAAAGCATTATGTTTTTGAGAAATCTTCACAATCTGGTTTGCTGAGAAAAAAATCAAATTATAGTGAAATCTATTAATCAGACTTAATGAAGGTCATAGAAGCTGTAATGAAAAAACATTCAACCTACAACTTGTACGTGAATGACAAAAAGCCTTTTTTGTAACACAGAATTCTGTGTGAACAAGGAACATTTTATTTTTTTCGAATGAAAATTATAACCTTGGTAAAACAACTAAAGAGAGTAAAAATGGCTGAAAGATTAAATCTTCTAGATGAAAAAAACCCATTACAGACAAAATGAGATAGATATATATATATATGTGTATAATGGACAAGATTGAAGTAAAACTAAAATTAAACACCAGGAAAATAAAAATGGAGAAGTTTATATACTTTGTGATATTGGAGAAGATTATAAAGTCTATCCAATATTGTCAGTTAATAAATCTATATATTGTATATGTTAACATATCTACCTCAAATAAACCAGGTAAAAAAATAAAATTATAATTCAGTCTGATAAAAAAAAGGTACATCAGATCTCCATTACCTCCTGGGGTACATCAACATAATTTACATATTACAGGTATTTTAACACCTAAGATAAGCTAATGTAGTCACATATAGTCTTGGATTACACTATTAACTATTTAAATGTAAAATTAAAACTGTCAGTTCTCTTGTTATTAGAAATAAAAGATGCAAATGACTTTTTGATTGTTATCTAGAGGCCAGTCAAGGTGACAATAAATATGATATGAAATTTCCATGGCAATAGGTATCAAAGAAATCACACCTTTTTTCTACCAAATTTCAAACATTTTTTTTTATTATGCCAAGTTTGGTCCATTCAATGAATTTGGTAATTTTAATTTTCTAAATAAGGTTTATATTTTCAAACATGTTCAGTTTTCCTCATCTCTGCACATGGCCTCCACAAAGAAACCGCACACCATTGCTATCTAGTCATTAGTTCTAAAATTTCACCTGTATCACCTGATTGTCTCTTTAATGCCATCATTACAATATACAGGTATGCTGTAAGAAGTAGTACCTGTCTGTCATCTTGAAGCCAAGGTGACTTTGTTACAGAGGAAGTATGACAGGAAACCAGTCTGGTCCGTTGATTAGGATTCTAGTTAAACAAACAGCTTAACATGTATGTGCTCTGCATATGTAGACAAGCAGGCCCCACAAACATTGTCATGCACCAGATTTTCAATCCCATGATCCCTGTTTCTAAAGCATCATCAATCTTTGTCAGTCCAGGACAATGCTCTGGAGATTCTGTAATTATAGCCTATTTAGTCTTATGAAAGATCATTAAAATCTTCACTTAGCAAATGGTGTTTCAAGTAGTTAATCTTGACAATGGAGTCAAGATATCTGGTTTCAGCTTTTTGTGTAAAACCTTAAAAATGGTATATTTTACAGAATTTTGTAAGAGGGTTTTCAATCATACAAATAACAAACCTATATTTAGCTTACTTTATAAATGAAGCTCTAAAGCAGAAGATGAATTGAACAGTCTCCAGATACAGTCTAATTTACTCTGGGTTGACTGGTACCCATTACTGAATTATTTCATCACATCAACACACTATTTAAAATTGCTCCATCATCTTTTTTTTTTTTAGAAATGCAATACTGTATTTTAAACTTTAATTAACATTTGATCTCCATAGAAATGGTGATGCAAACACCTAAGAATTTTATAAATAAGAAGTAAATTAAATTGTGATAGGTATGTCTGGATTATCCTACAGTTATCAATGAACAGTATAGTGGGTCAAAGTATAAGGCAAAAGGATCCAAACCCTACTTACCAATATGGATTGACGATGTATTCCATCTTTAAATCATATACAGAGAATTTATTGAATAACTTGAGATCTCTATTGTATTATGTATGAACTGTATAATGCTTGTATATGAGATGTTATTTCCAAAAAAAGTTTCCTATATATTAAAAAATATAATTAATAATTACATGAGAAATTGCACATAGTATATTTATCATATGGTATATTAATACTTCTGGTGCATGCAGTACATTGTATATATAAATGGGAAAGAATTTCATTATCTCAATTATCATTAAAACATGATGTTAGTAACTGAGAGACTGTGTCAATGCAAAATCATTTCAAAATTATAAGTAAGACCACACAGAGAATGTTGATTATCAGACTTCAGACAGTCACCAAATATTATGTAATGTGTACTCAGACTTCAGACAGTCACCAGATATTATACAATGTGTCCAGGTGTGGTTTAAATGCTGTTGTAGCTGGCCCTAATTTGTCCCAGTACAACATCATCCAAAGACTTGTTAAATGCTATAAAATATTCTGACCACTGATTATAACACTACCTACTTTAGGTGGAAACTGGACACAATGGCACTAACACCATAATCATCAATTTTCTTTTTTTTTTTTTTGTTTAGAAAAATTGTACAAGTTAACTGTACATTTGGAAAAATGCAAACAAATAGACATGATCTAAAATTATTGTCAAGCACTGGGTTCCATGTATATCTATTCACTGCTGATATATAGATTGGGTACAGGGGATAACTATACATCACTGATATATAGATTTGGTACAGGGTATATCTATACATATATATTGGTTACAGGGAATCACTGATATATAGATTGGGTACAGGGTATATCTATACATATAGATTGGTTACAGGGAATCACTGATATATAGATTGGGTACAGGGTATATCTATAC
The DNA here is from genome assembly GCA_029721355.1 of Tegillarca granosa. Lineage (NCBI taxonomy): Eukaryota > Metazoa > Mollusca > Bivalvia > Arcoida > Arcidae > Tegillarca > Tegillarca granosa. The sequence continues at coordinate 42,501,006 of CM056604.1, forward strand.
ATATAGATTGGTAACAGGGAATCACTGATATATAGATTGGGTACAGGGTATATCTATACATATAGATTGGTAACAGGGAATCACTGATATATAGATTGGGTACAGGGTATATCTATACATATAGATTGGTAACAGGGAATCACTGATATATAGATTGGGTACAGGGGATAACTATACATAACTGATATATAGATTGGGTACAGGGTATATCTATACATATAGATTGGTTACAGGGAATCACTGATATATAGATTGGGTACAGGGTATATCTATACATATAGATTGGTTACAGGGAATCACTGATATATAGATTGGGTACAGGGTATATCTATACATATAGATTGGTTACAGGGAATCACTGATATATAGATTGGGTACAGGGTATATCTATACATATAGATTGGTTACAGGGAATCACTGATATATAGATTGGGTACAGGGTATATCTATACATATAGATTGGTTACAGGGAATCGCTGATATATAGATTGGGTACAGGGTATATCTATACATATAGATTGGTTACAGGAAATCACTGATATATAGATTGGGTACAGGGTATATCTATACATATAGATTGGTTACAGGGAATCGCTGATATATAGATTGGGTACAGGGTATATCTATACATATAGATTGGTTACAGGAAATCGCTGATATATAGATTGGGTACAGGGTATATCTATACATATAGATTGGTTACAGGAAATCACTGATATATAGATTGGGTACAGGGTATATCTATACATATAGATTGGTTACAGGAAATCACTGATATATAGATTGGGTACAGGGTATATCTATACATATAGATTGGTTACAGGAAATCACTGATATATAGATTGGGTACAGGGTATATCTATACATATAGATTGGTTACAGGGAATCACTGATATATAGATTGGGTACAGGGTATATCTATACATATAGATTGGTTACAGGAAATCACTGATATATAGATTGGGTACAGGGGATAACTATACATCACTGATATATAGATTGGGTACAGGGATATCAATACATCATTGATATATAGATTGGGTACGGGAATATCTATACATCACCGAAATATAGATAGAGTACAGGGGATATCTATACATCACTGATATATAGATTGTGTACAGGGGATATCTATACATCACTGGTATTAGATTGGGTACAGGAGATATCTATACATCACTGATAAAAAAATTGGGTACAGGAGATAACTATATATCACTGATATATATATATATATATATATATATATATATTGGATAACAATACATCACTGATATATAGATTAAGTACAGGGGTTAATAAACAGCACTGATTGTGATTGGGTACAGGGAATATCTAAACATTACCGATAAATATAGATAGGGTACAGGGGATAACTGTAAATCACTGATATATGGATTGTGTACAGGGGATATCTATACATCAGTGATATAAATTGGCTACAGGAGATATCTATATGTCACCGATATAAAGTGTACAGAAACTATTGATTACTGATGTACAGTCAGGGTACTAGGGATAACTATCCATTTTTTTTAAGATTTATTTCTTGTTGATATTAGGTTTCTCAGTGAAGTACTTAGATGCTCTAATGAGAGTTTCAAATTGTCCACTTACAAAGGAAATAAAGAGAAAAAGAAATAAAATCTATCTACATGAAAGGTAAATTTTACACAGGTGTGACATAGTTTATAGATAATAATTATACTGTTTAAGAGACACACATATATATATTTTATATATATTTCAAAATTGTTAAAAATCAATTAAATATCCCTTACACTAATTAAAAAAAGCCCCCTATATCAATTACAGATGCCAAGGACGAGATGACTGATGGAGAAGCCGTCACATTGTTAGATCTTTAACTGAAATATTACCAGAAAATAGCAAACAACTAATAATATTACCCTTTCAGTGTGAAATATAATATGAATATTTCAGGCTTGTGTTACCCCAGATCTATCAAAAAATGACTTTAAATTGTCTCTGATGAATGTGTGTACTTTAAATCTCTGTCTTCAATGGAGGAGGGTTGTACAATAGAAATGTACATCAAATATAACAGTTACTGTGTATCAGTATACAGAGGGGTTTTTATTTATTTTTTCAGCGAGATAGAAAAAAAAACCTGACTAATAAAGTCATATTTTACAGATTTTCAAATCTTTATAGCACTTTGTGCTCCAGTTTAAATTATGTTTTTTCATTTCAATTTATTTGGTTTTTTGATACCAAGTCTTGTAAAATCATTAAAACGTCCACACAAGTGGCTACTAAACAATACTAGTATTACATTTCATAACCAATACAATTTTGAGCATAACTGTATCATTATGAGTTAAAATAAATATAAATAAAAGTCAAGGGATGTCTTTTATTTGTACCTTAACAAAAATTTAAATATTGACTGAAAAAGCCAAAACAACTGAATAAAGAAATTCTAAACATTTCTGTATATAATAATTTTAAATGTATAAATATCTTGGTAATAATTATTAGTTAATAAACATAAATAGCACATGAGGTAGGGGCAGGAAAGCCTACAACATCAATAATTCTAATTTATGCCCGTAACTTTTGAATAGTTCCAATAACATTTTATTAACTTTGAAGAACTTTGTAAAACGACTTGTTGATTATTGGTGTTGACAAGAAAACACTCTCAATATTAAAAACAGATTTAAAATTTGTAAAATGGTTGAGTTATATAGATGAACTTGGTCAACTTGTGAGGTATCAAAACAGATTTCTTACTTTAAAATTTACAATCACTTCAAATAGTCACATAAACTTTTTTAATATGGCAGGTGGTAAAATCATGATCTTCTACAAGTGTAGAGAATTATGTAAGATTACCATTGATAAAAACGTTATAATGAACATGATGTTATAGAGACTTAAACATGCAATATTGGAACAAACAATATATAAAAGGCCACAAACATGTTCAAGATTAACTTTATCAGGATTCAACTGTTAGTAATACAGTATAGGATATTCAAAACATGAATATTGTTACAAATTTTTATGTAAAGAAACTAAACAAACTTACTATAACTTTTAGTTTATTTGAAATTTAATTGCCAGCAATAATGAATTTAAATTATAAACAACATGACCATTACTGAACTGACTTGGTTAAAGAGAGAACTGACTTGGTTAAAGAGAGAAGCTCAGTGACAAATATGTACCAAAGACTGATAAAACTGTGATTTCAAATTTCAATTTCTGTATTTCGTAAGAATATCAATTATCCAGCTGTTTATTCCAGTTTTTTGTTTTTAATTAATTTTTTAAAATATTTTACATGTTAATGCGTAGTTAGAAGAATTTCATTCACCTCAACAATGTTTATTCTTGCTAACCAAATATTTCAAGCAAAATTTGAACAGCTCAAAAATATTCTGTAAATTGAATATTTATATAGATTTATAAAAATAATCCCAACTCAATCAAGCTGTATTTTTTGTGTAATATTTGCACAAACATATATCTGTAATTAAAAGCTGTTTAACATCAAATACAAATGCAGGATAGTTAAGTCAACATAAAAAACTCCAAACATTATTTGATAGCATTTTGTCATGACAAACAGTGACCATACAAAGTCAAGATTTTTATTATCAGTGGTTTCAAAATGTATACCACTTGTCTTGTTCTCTTTATTTCGTGTGTTTGTTTTTACTTTTTCTTGGTTGCATTAAAAGTTAACACTTAGCATGCAGTTTTCAGCTGAAGATAGCTTCATTCCATTTTCACATTAATTACAAATAAATTTAAAAGTTCAAACCTGAAGAATAAAGTATCAAGTAAAAAATGTGATCCAAAAGCAACAATCTGGAAAAATTAAACTCTCCTCCATAGATCAACAGTTAGAAAAAAATCTAATTTTAAAAAAATTGTTCAAGTACCTGTCATCTGAAGTAAAATGTGTGTTGTATTAACATCAGCGTGTGTCAATGAAAAATCCACTGATCTAAATTTGATTGTAATGTGTATGATGAAGTATTCAGTATGGTATTGTACTGACTGAGATGGGCCGGTATTAATCCCCAGTGACAGGGGCGGCTATATTGATGAGGTTTTGATGAGACTAAACATGTGGTCCAGGTCAAACATTAAAAGACGACCATTTTATATTTGACTAGTAGGACATGTTTTATTCTTTGTAGTGTAAACTTTTGTAATAATCAAACTTGACATATATTTGCTTGCTATATCTTGTGTGTGACAGCAAGTGTAATTTTAATTATTAGCACAGCAATAAAACATTAAACATCAAAATCTATTTTATTTGATGACTTTTATCTGCAGTAATTTTGTCTTCATTATTCTTTATAGATTTGTCAAGACATTACATAACTTTGTATTTTCATACTTTAAAGCATTTCTCTGACTTTGTTTTATTACACAACTTTACATCATTGTATGTCAGAGTGACATTATCCACATGTTAATACCTAGATGTACGATAGGTGTGACCGGTCGTACAGGTGTTGTTTGGTGCATTTTTGCGATTTCTCAGCTGATTTAAACTGACTTTTATTAGAGATAACAAGTTTCTTAACATTTCCTTTTCGGAGTAAAGAACAATGCCAGAGGTAAAGCTTGTCATGCAGTCATCATGTACATACAGAAAACTAAATATATATCCCATACTTTGTACAGACAAAAGAAATTACGGATGTTATTGAGCTCCCAGAGCTTGTACAGGTACCAGACATTAGGGATATTATTGGGCTCCGAGAGTTTGTACAGGTACCAGACATTAGGGATATTATTGGGCTCCCAGAGTTTGTACAGGTGCCAGACATTTGGGATATTACTGAGCTCCCAGACTTTATACAGGCACCAGACATTAGGGATATTATTGGGCTCCCAGAGTTTTTACAGGTACCAGACATTAGGGATATTATTGGGCTCCCAGAGTTTGTACAGGTGCCAGAAATTTGGGGTATTATTATTGAGCTCCCAGACTTTGTACAGGTACCAGACATGAGGGATATTATTGGGCTCCCAGAGTTTGTACAGGTGACAGACATTTGGGATATCATTGAGCTCTAATACTTTGCATAGTCACCACACAATATGGATTTAATTGCGCGCCAAGACTTTGCACAGGCACCAGACATTAGTGATATTATTGAGCTCCCAGACTTTGTACAGGAACCACACAACAGGGATATTTTTCAGCTACCAGACTCTGTACAGGCACCAGATATTAGGGATATTATTGAGCTTCCAACTTTGTACAGGAACCACACAACAGGCCTATTTTTGAGCTACCAGACTCTGTACAGGCACCAGACATTATGGATATTATTGAGCTTCCGACTTTGTACAGGCACCAGGCATTAGAGATAGTTATTAGCTCCCAGACTTTGTACAGGCACCAGACATTAATTATATTATTGAGCTCTCAACTTTGTACAGGCACCAGACATTAGCGATACTATTGAGCTCCCAGACTTTATACAGGCATCAGACAACAGGGATACTATTGAGCTCCCAGAGTTTGTACAGGCATCAGACAACAGGGATATTATTGAGCTCCCAGAGTTTGTACAGGCACTAGACAACAGGGATATTATTGAGCAACCAGATTTTTTAAGGGTCCCAGACAACAGGGATATTATTAAGCTTTCCAACTTTGTACAGGCACCACACAACATTATTACTGATATTACTGAATTCCCAGACTTTACAAAGGCACCACAAACAACAGGGATATTACTGAGCACCCAGGCTTTATACAGGCACAAGACAACAGGGATATTACTGAGCCCCCAGACTTTACACAGATACCAGACAACAGGGACATTACTGAGCTTCCAGACTTTCCTTAGGCACCACACAACAGGGATATTACTGAGCTCCCAGACTTTACACAGGCACCAGACAACAGGGATATTACTGAGCACCCAGACTTAACACAGGCACCACACAACAGGGATATTACTGAGCTCCCAGACTTTGCACAGGCACCAGACTACAGGGATATTACTGAACACCCAGACTTAACACAGGCACCACACAACAGGGATATTACTGAGCTCCCAGACTTTGTACAGGTACCAGACATGAGGGATATTATTGGGCTCCCAGAGTTTGTACAGGTGCCAGATATTTGGGATATCATTGAGCTCTAATACTTTGCATAGTCACCACACAATATGGATTTAATTGCGCGCCAAGACTTTGCACAGGCACCAGACATTAGTGATATTATTGAGCTCCCAGACTTTGTACAGGAACCACAAAACAGGGATATTTTTCAGCTACCAGACTCTGTACAGGCACCAGATATTAGGGATATTATTGAGCTTCCAACTTTGTACAGGAACCACACAACAGGCCTATTTTTGAGCTACCAGACTCTGTAAAGGCACCAGACATTATGGATATTATTGAGCTTCCGACTTTGTACAGGCACCAGGCATTAGAGATAGTTTTGAGCTCCCAGACTTTGTACAGGCACCAGACATTAATTATATTATTGAGCTCTCAACTTTGTACAGGCACCAGACATTAGCGATACTATTGAGCTCCCAGACTTTATACAGGCATCAGACAACAGGGATATTATTGAGCTCCCAGAGTTTGTACAGGCACCAGACAACAGGGATATTATTGAGCACCCATATTTTTGTACAGGCACCAAACAACAGGGATATTATTGAGCTCCCAGAGTTTGTACAGGCACCAGACAACAGGGATATTATTGAGCACCCATATTTTTGTACAGGCACCAAACAACAGGGATATTATTGAGCTCCCAGAGTTTGTACAGGCACTAGACAACAGGGATATTATTGAGCAACCAGATTTTTTAAGGGTCCCAGACAACAGGGATATTATTAAGCTTTCCAACTTTGTACAGGCACCACACAACATTATTACTGATATTACTGAATTCCCAGACTTTACAAAGGCACCACAAACAACAGGGATATTACTGAGCACCCAGGCTTTATACAGGCACAAGACAACAGGGATATTACTGAGCCCCCAGACTTTACACAGATACCAGACAACAGGGACATTACTGAGCTTCCAGACTTTCCTTAGGCACCACACAACAGGGATATTATTGGGCTCCCAGACTTTACACAGGCACCAGACAACAGGGATATTACTGAGCACCCAGACTTAACACAGGCACCACACAACAGGGATATTACTGAGCTCCCAGACTTTGCACAGGCACCAGACTACAGGGATATTACTGAACACCCAGACTTAACACAGGCACCACACAACAGGGATATTACTGAGCTCCCAGACTTTGTACAGGCATTAGACAACAGAGATATTACTGAGCTCCCAGACTTTGTACAGGCACCAGACATTATCTTAATTATCTTATCACCTCCAATTATCAGGCAACCTATTTTTAAACTGTACAAAGTGGCTCTAGAATGCATAGGGATGCTGAGCCTCACTTTCAAGTTTCATCAAGGTTTTTTAACAGGTCTAGTGTAGACAAGAGATGGGGTTCAAAACAATATCTTGTGTTCGAAAGCCTGACTGTAACACTACTACCTGACCATGTTCCTAAACTGACTATGTCCATCAACTGACCATGTCCATTAACTGATTATGTCCATCAACTGACCATGTCCATCAACTGACATTAGACCTATTTCAAAAAGGTAAAGATTTTGTCCTTGTAACAAAAAATCTCACATTTAAAACTTGAAAACAACCAAATAACATGTAAAGAAAGTGATAAAAGCTTCATAATGTCCACACATCACCATATTAAATGACACCAGTACATAATTCCATAAATGTATGATCCCCCCCCCCCCCCCCCCATAACTATATAAAATGATATGAATTTTTTTCACAGAAATGTTCAAATAAATAAATATAATTATTTTTAGACTTTTTCAGTGAAAGTTAATTTTTGGGGGTACAAATGAAAGTCCATCTTTAATTAATAAATATAGCAGCTACCTTAATTAATCTTTATTTTGATACCAATTTTATTATAAAATGAGATTTTTACCACAAACAATAAATAAGTCTATCCACATAAAAGTCAGGTAGAGAAAACTTATTGAGTTAAATAACAGTGACTTATTAAGTAAAAAACCTTAAAGATTGTAAAGTTCTGAACAAATTTCTTCTCAATAACAAAATTAGATAAGGGACAACAAGCCCAATAAGGATGAAATTTAGTAATAAAGAATCATGGTTTCTTTATTAATACAGAAAGCCAAAAATCTGCTTACCCTCTAAATCCAATCAGATAGTAAATTTTTTGGACAAATTTTGGAATGACTGGACGAACCATGCATGAACATAAACCAGGTGTCTGCTTCATTACTAGTTGCATCAAATACAATCAAAATACTTTACAATCATGGGCGGAGTTAAAAAATACATTATTAAATCGCCATAAAAGTACAGTAGTTTGCAGTTACAGATTACGACAAGAAGATTTGCATAATCAATACTTAATTAGCATAAAATATTCACAATTTAATTACCATACCACTTGAGGATCTATAGAAGATTCTGTAGTATTAAGGGCGATTCAGATTTTATAGATTTTCTACTCCTTCAGGAATTTTAAATTAAATTCTTACCCTTATTATAATAGTCTTCAACTATCTATTTTTAATCAGATCAAATTCTCAGTTTTTTGCAATTTAAATGACCTGCATTAAAATGTACAATTATACCTCCAGTATACACATGACAATTATCATACCTTTTGGCATAGTTTTTTTTTTTCAGATGATCACCTCAGAAGATGAGACAAGATTACACACAAAGATTTAAGCATTTCTACATTTTAAGAGCAACTCTTGCTCATTTTTCTGCATTCCTTGGAATTATGAACTCTAGAAAATTTTAAAATTTTAAAAAGTACCTCTTCATTCTAAAACACTCGCTGTCTTTTAATTTGCAAAAAATATTACACAATAGAAAAAAGTTGTTTTTTTCTTAAATTTGATACATATATAATTACTTTTTCAGTTTGTTGTTTTTTTCCTAATGCAAATTAATGAATTAATCATGAATATATCACATGTTAATTACACAATTTTAATCATTTTATGAAGTGAGTTCCTTTATATTCAATAAGGAGAATATGCTATTTTTTATTTAAACCATAATTAACAATTTTGTGGCGACTGGCTGGCTGACCGGTCATCAGTTTCTCAATCCTTATTTAAAACAAGTTACTTAATTCACCTGCAGTTTAAGTCAGGTGAGTGTTGTTCCTAATTATATACATTCAGGTAATAATTTAATGGTTAATGAAGTTGACTAAAACCACAAATTATTACTTATTTTATCTAATATATATAATTTTGTACATTTTTGTGAGATTTTTACACACTAGATGTTCATCTTTGTTTTCTGTTAAATAATTTTGTCTTTGGTTTCAGACTTTGTTTACAAGTCAAATAACAAAACCAAAATACCTGCAGACAAAACGGAAGAAAATAAAAGTAATGTGCCTTTCCATTCTGAATTTATGCTTCAATGATTCTGTACATGCTTATTATTAAGCTGCAAATGAGAAGTTGCTATTCACTAATTATGGTTAAATATCAGTATCACTTTCTTAATTATCAACTAGGGACTTTCTCATGGATACTGAACTATCAGGGACACTGATAACCAGAAAAAAAATCACTTATTTTTGTTAATTCTCTCCTATATCCAGCTGTTTTAAAACTGATTTAGATGATAAAATTGTCAAGATTTGAGCATCTGTTTTCATCCACTGAAAGTTTATCCCTGCAGGAGATTGTAAAATTGTAATTAGGTTGGTGAAAGGAGAATCTGTTCATCAAAATAATTACCAAAATATAGAGATCTATACACAGAGCTGTAGGTAAAGGTATTGTCATATATATTGTAAGCCATTAATAAATAATTATCCTTTTTATATACAGGGGTGGGATTTGATTTATTTAAAAGGTTTTTTTTTAGAAGAAGGATATTAGAAGAACATTGTGCCACTTGACAACCCAGGATAAGGACCATAAATTCCAAAATAAAATTACAATCATCTACATGGAAAATGTTCAGAACAAACATTAAATATAACACCTAAAATAAGATGAAGATCTGTGCTTTTTTTCTCTTTTGTTTAATGTTTCAGCATAAAATGCAGTAAGGTCATAAATTGACAGGTTGATAATTACAGGGCATAAAACTGTAGATGATATAGCTGTCTGACCAATCACATTCATTGTAACTCGTCAAAGATCCAAGGGCATTATAGATGATACAGCTGGCTGACCAATCATATTCATTGTAACAAGTCAAAGACCAAGGGCATTTTAGATGATACAACTGGCTGACCAATCACATTCATTGTAACAAGTCAAAGATCAAGGGCATTATAGATGATACAACTGTCTGACCAATCACCTTCATTATAAAAGTCTACAATCCAATCAAGGCTACAAGTACTGTTTTCAATCTAAAGGAGGAGTTATTGTTTTTCATGCCCCAGTCAAGATTTTTTACTTATACATCTTTTACTCAAGATGGTCAGCTCTTGAATACGTAAGAATGCAAAGGGTCCATAGAAAACCACAGAGCTTCAGCAAGCAAACCCAAGTCAATATTTATTTCACTTAAATAAATACTGCCAGCTGTTTGAAGGAGGAAACCAAACTGCAAAGAGAAAACCTTCAACTTTTTGAAAGCAAAATGATAAACTTTCTGATACTTGGCCACTGGGGTCTTACATTATAATAAACCTATGGTTGGCATACAGTGGAAATATGGACATTCAGTAACTCTAAGTTAAAATTTTGTCTCAAATACTTTTCTCTAACAACTTTGAAAAACGATAATCTGGACACTATAACTTAAAATGATTGACCAAGTTCTCAATGAACTTACAGCTACCAAGGTTTTATAAAAATGGCCTCTTTGATTGATAAATTAAAAATCATGTTTAAATATAGAAGCACTTGACACTTATATAATATTTCTTATTTAATTATGACCTACTGGTATATCATAATATTTACCAAAGAGTTTTAATAAAGCCCAATAAATTCTAAATCTACACGAAACATAACAAAAACTTCCTTTTATATTTTTCTGAGCAGCCATAAAGATTCAACAAAACTAAATCAATATTTGATTTGATTTGAAGTTTGGAGGGTGTACCAGTCAAACAAATTCTGATGACATTTGTAACAGGGCTTCTGATTGGATGATTAGTTATGTTAAAATAAAAAATTCTATAGAACTAAAAGATTTAAAAATAAGTTGAACTGGATTTTAGACTTTGATGTTTTTGCACTGATTTGAATGAAGACTATCAGATTTCTGTCTAAAACCATAAAAGTAGACAAAAGTATAGGTAAACTAATCTTAATAAAAACATTTAATTATTAAACTTAAATCACTGTTTGATTTGGTATCATTTCGCAATAAAGGTCAAAATATTTAAAGTTTTCCTTGATCCAGTATAAAAGACGGAAATATTGATAGAGTAAACAGAATTAATCTTATATAGGATTTATACTTAAAATAAATGAAGGTGTTATATTTAAAGAGAAATCATATCAAGTTAAGGAGAACTCAGACATATCCTCATATTTCAAAGAATTTTAAATTCAAATACCAGAACTACAGGCTGGCCTTCTAAAGAAGTCATGTCATGTTTCATCTAAGGATTAACTTGTTTTCAATATCTGGAGTTAGTGGGTGGCTGCATTCATCAGATCTCCTGGTGGCTGTTTTGTCCAAAGGAAGTCCTTTTTTCAGGATGACCACTAGTCACCTGTTATTATCTTATTATCTTTTTCAATGACTCATACTTTAGTTACTTGACCACAATATGTATGGAACATGTTGGACTGTAATTAATCCAAGTGTTACTAGTAAAATTGTTGGCCTTGGTGTTTAAACTAAAGCCACTTATCAACAGTCAATGTTACAATGAAGAAACAAATTCAAAACAAATATCTTCTTTTGTGCCCTTTAAAATTAAATATTTATTTTGACCAAAAAGTTATTTCTGAATATTTCTGTGCAAAACAATAATACATGTATTCAATTTTTTTATACGGAATCTGTTTGGGTTACAAAAGGAAGTCCTAGCTATCTCAAAAATTCTTACACTGTATTGTATTTATCTTGCAAGGAAAGGGAAGTCTAGTCGCACACTGTAGATTTAATTTTTGGGATTTCTATTGAAGATTTGACATTGTCTAGTATTATACAACATGGTAAAATGTATTGTTCCTGCCCATTAATTTTTTTTAGAACCTTTCTATAAGTAGTACTGAAGTTCTCGGGGTCCATGCCTAATTCAACATGATAGTATTTTTTATATGGGTTTTATTTTAAAGTTGTTATGGTGAAGTAATCAATATAACTAAAAAATAAATAAAGTACTAAAGCAGTAACAATATAAACAAGAGTACTACCAATGGTACATTATATTCCCATTACTACTTAGACACTAAGATATTTATTGTAAGAATGCATAACCCTTTTTTCCATGTATTTTCATGAAATGAGCAAATTACGGACTGAAGACCATGGACCATTAAAAAAATTATATATATCACACTAGTATCAAATTACATATATCACACTAGTATCAAATTACATATATCACACTAGTATCAAATTATATATACATGTATCACACTATTATCAAATTATATATACATGTATCACACTATTATCAAATTACATATATCACACTATTATCAAATTACATATATCACACTATTATCAAATTACATATATCACACTAGTATCAAATTACATATATCACACTAGTATCAAATTACATATATCATATCTATCATATCACACTAGTATCTAATTTTGTATCCAATTAATTACAGAAAAAAGAAATATTATAGATTGTTTCAGTCTGAAATAAAACCAAGAAATAGATGATATATATATATATATATATATATGTTTATATAATGTCAGGGATGAAGTACTTTATACTTCATACACCTTCATCCCTGCAGATCCACATAAAGATATTTACAGCACCATCTATCAATTTTAAGGCAATGAACTTATACTTTACTCATTTAATGTCAGGGATGACTAAATCTCTAACTTACACAATATATTTGACAGACAAAAGGACACACAGACAGAACTCTACCATAATTAACAATTGAACTGTTTTAAAATGGTGTTCATTGTCAGTATGAAGGCAACAACTTTGCAAGCAAACTGTTCATAACGCGCTAATGCGCGTTATTCCGTTTGCTTGCAAGGTTGTTTCCTTCAATTGTTATATTTTTGTTTAATATTTTTTAAGAAAATTTATTCATTTATTGTAAGAAAAAAAATTCCCATCTATAACTCATGCACATCGGGGGGAGTCCAGTAGACTCAACAGCTGAATTTAAGACCAAGAACGACACATTATTAATCCGCAATATTTTTAATGTGGGGTAACAACGGGGAGTTTTGGTTTGAAAAATTATAGTGTTATCTGGTATTTTGATGGTATTTTCTCGATTTTTCATTAACATAATGAATTTTTTTAGAATATTGGATATAAATAATATATATAAAAATTGAATATCAACGATAAATGTGTTGTTATTTGTGGACTATATTTCAGTCGACAATCAGGTGCACCTGTTTGGCCCAATTTCAATTTGCAAAGAAGTTTGGAGTAAAAGATTGCTGGCTAAATGTTGGAAGTGAAATTTGTGAATCTGAAACGGGAAGGGGGAACTGTAGCTGAGGGATAATTTTCAATGGCCAAGCATTTGGGTTTCGAATCTGTGATATGTGAGTAGACAGGGATTTACCGAGATATTTCTTCTGGAATGTCGACATTGTTAGGTTGAGATTCACTCTAACATAATGTGCCGAGCTTCATACTCGGTATCATTCAAATGTAGACAGCAAAGCAGTGAGAAGTATACTTTTCTTTACGGCAGGTGTGGTGCCAATATCTCTCAAAGTTTAGAAAATTATCGTTTTAAGGTTAGCAAGAAGTTGTGTAGTACTTAAACCATGTATTGTACTTTTGAGGAGTTCCTATTGTATTCCTTGTAAATTGATTAAAAGCATGTAGATGATTTTTCAGTTTTTCCGATCAACAAACACAGCATGTGAAACGGGACAATTTTCACTGGATGTGGCATACATGCGTGAATCTAATTCCGATTGAAATTTACATCACTTGAAATTTACATCCGGCCGCAAGACACAAACTTGATTGACAAGTTGTACCATTACACATTGTCTCAAAATAATAGGGTATATAGCAGCTTTGTCAAGGTAGGAAGAATTTTTTAAAGATCCGATTGTTCAAAAATTTTTTGTGGTTTGATGGTTTTGACTGATCTAGATCTGTTGTTGTCTGTTCTTTTAACAGGCCATCAAAAACACCACACTGTCTCTCACAATGTCAATATTATGATGAATATCAGCCAGGTGCCTATATATGTTATTAAAATATTATTTTATTAATTTCTTTGATTTTACTTTGTAATATCTCGTAAATGTGTTTTTCAGTCTCGTCTCGAATGTAAACAAATGTGACGTGACAGTCCTGTTTGTTTACCTATGTTAATGTAGTTCTGGATTGTGTATTGCATTTTTTATGTATTCATACGTGGAGTGACAAAATTTTCGGCATTCATTGTCAGTAATAATTACAACGGCTCTCAAGCTTGCAGCTATGGGAATTTCACAAGGCAAATGAAAATATAACATCAAACCTGCCATAGAAAGTCTTACTGAGCTTTATAAACAGGTGCTTGTAAATAACAGGTGCTTGTAACTAACAGGTGATTGTTTTTTATAAGTATACAACTTTACTGTCATGGCATCTATCAGTAACCCAAGTGTAGCGGGACTGAGCTAGTCGTGGTGTTTGTGTATATTGTAGGTATAATAGAGTGATTTACTGCCGGACTATATGGTCCGGATCTTTTAGCCTTGACGTAGAGCGCTCTCTTAACATGTTCGATCCTCAGCCGGGGCACTCAGTGATGGTGTTTTTTTTTTTTTGTTTTTTTCAGGTGTCTCCTCCCTCCTGTTACACAAGTATTTACATTTAGTCATTCTAATGAATAAGATCATTTTTGAGAAAATAAAACAAAACATGGACAAATCAACTATTATATTGTTTTTATTCAAGTTTGAACCAGCTTTGAAAATTAAAATCATAAAATGTAAATTTCCCTGTCAAATGCTAACCTTATTTTATTTCTGAAATCTGTATACATTTGTATTATGTAATTACAAAAACAAATTTTAATGTATCCATGGTAACAAGAACGAGCATGTAAACAAATGGACAAACATTTATCAATTTGTTTCTGTATTCATTTGGATTTATGAAGTTAAAAAGTATATAAATTACAGTAAAATCAAAGTATATACATCTTTAACAAGTTACAACAAACACCTGATACTGTTTGACTTAAGGTTATCTGTTGTTAAATAAAGGGAGATAACCCATTTCAAAAACTGAATGCAAACACTTTTTTTTTTAAATATTAAAAAATAAAATCTTTTTATTCAGGAATCCTAAAATACAAATGATGTAAAATATGACCATGACTAAAATTATAAAATTATATTGAGGCTATGTTAATTTTGAATATATTATTTGATATTAAATCAGTGTTAAAAAGGGCAACAAGTTAGCCCCAGAGTATATTCTTTTTACATTTATCATATGTTTCTCTTTCTTCAGTGTTTTATTCATCTTTGTTATTCCACAATATTATTACTTCATAATACTAAAGAGTTCAGTCAGAATTTTCTCTTGCGGGATTAAATTCAAATTTGTAAAAGCTCAAATTACACAAAATTTTACAGTTGAGAATCTTAGTATCATTTGAGACTGAATGGATTTTGAGAAGTTAAGACCTAATTCTAAAAATTCTTAAGCTCCAACAAGTTTGCAATAAAGTTTAACAAAAAACTTACACAAGTAGACAAAGTTCCCAGGGGCCTTGGTAGCCAAACGATCTAAAGCTTATGATTACGAATTTCAGTGCTTCTCACTACCAAGATTCCTATCACATTTGAGCAGTCTATGTATAAGAAAATATGTCAGTCAGTTTGTCGGAGTTGGGAATTTTCCTCCAGGTACTCAGGTTTCCTCTATCATCCCATAACTGACCGCCTCAATACAGGGAAGGTAAGAATGTTGTCTAGGGCATAAAACTACATTTCTCAACTTGAAAGTTTTCATGTAAAAAAACAAAATTTAAAAGACACATTTAGATAACCCATATTTTTTTAAGGTCCAGGATTCTAACCAAAATTTCCATAGATAAGTTACTGCAGTAGCACAGTTGGTAGAGTGCTCACTCTGTAAGAGGGAGGTTGTGGGTTCGAACCCAGACCGGGTCTGACCCAAGAATTGGAAGTGGGTAGTGACTGTTCTTTCGCCAAGCACTCTACATTATGGTTCTTTTGGATGGAAACATAAAATAAATGAGGTCCTGTGTCACGGTAGGTATGGCAATGATAAAGAACTCTGCTGTATAATGCCATCAGTGTAATGCGCGGGCAAAATTTTTGCACTTTTGTCTATAGCTGGTGATGTCTCTACATAAAAGAAATATTTTTGACTGGGACGTTAAACACCATTACTCAACTCAACTTCATAGATAGGTTGATTATCATGATGTGGGAATTAAGGGACAATTATCTTTATGTTTCTGAATTCATAAAAATCAAAGTACAGGAAGTCTTTGGGTGACGGTGAAAATGTTACTAAAATACACAAGATCCTAGCTACAGAATCATTTTCTGAAAAATCTAAAAAATTCACTTAAATTAAGTTCAGAAAACTTTTTTAGATAAGAATAATTGTACGTAGAAAAAGGTCAGAAACTATCATTTACAGAACACAAAATGTCTTATATACTGTAAGATGTATGTATGGCTGTTACTATAATTAACATTTTTACATAACATTACATGGTACATATAAGACATAAAAAATTTCTTTCTTTTTATTTATTTATTTTGTGTGTGGTAAAATGCTTTATAATTCTTTGACAAACTGCTGTAAACAAGTGTAAAATCCCGTTAAAAATGTGGCTTAAAAATAAAGATAAAAGCAAAACTTCCTTAACGAGCTTTCAAGCAATGGTGAGAAAAAAAAAACATTACCAAAAAAATTATTTTTGTTTCTGCTCCATCAACTCAGCATAAGCATGAAATGTAAAACAAGTTTTTATGTGATGAAAACATTTTAAAGATGCAGAAGATGATTTATAAGTGTTAAGTAGTTTATGACAACAAACATCAAACAAATATCGTTGTCAGCGGTAACAGTTGTAGTGTTAATGTAGAGTAAATAGAAAGCATGAAAGACAAAATGTTGATATAACATTAACTATGGTAACCTATAACTTGTGACAGATTTTACTGTCTGAAAGAAAAACATGAATTGTTCTGGATTTTTTTTTTTTTTTTTTTCGAAGAGGGGGGGGGGGGGGGGATTGACTGCTTTATCTGAAAAAATTAAATCAACAGATAAGATTATGTAGTGGTTTGCTTGAAATATTACAAATGAAATTAAATAATGAAACTCTTTTTTTTTTCTTGTAAATAACATCAAAATTTTCAAACTTAACGATAATTTGAAATAAAAAATTAGTTAATATGATCTGAGAAAATTATAGTGATAAAAAATATTATCTATAATTTTTACCCATTTTCTTTATTAGTGTGAAATACTAAAAAATTTACATTCAAAAAATTATTTGAAATATAATTTCTAAGTTTCAGTAAATATTTTTTTGGAAGTAAAAAATAGTTTTGAATTTAAACAAGAAATTACCTATGTTGTAATAGTTTTGCATAATGAAAGCATGTATAATCTACATGTCACACTTTTTTTTATTGAATTTTTATATACAATATATTTTAATTCAAATTTTATTAGAGTACTAGAGTACTTAATATTCTAAAATACATCTGTTCCTAAGAAACACATCTGAACTATTCAATTAAGTTATGTTTTAAAACAAGGGTTATAGAATAGGTGATTTCATTACTATGTACTGATTTGAAAACTAATGGGATCCAAAAATGGACTAAATTGCCTAGACTATAAATGCTTAGCAACAGGCACAAGTACATCCATTATTACTTCTGTAAAGTTTCAAAAAAATAAACAAACAAAAATTTGCAACTAACATTCTTGACAAAAGTTAAAACAGAAGTGGAAGAAGAAAATACAAAGCAAAAAACAATTTGTTATAAGTTGGGAGCTAAAAATTTGATAAAAACAGGGAAAAAATCGTGTAAAATTGCAAAACTGTCTGGAAATAACCAAACTACTGAAATAATTAAAGCAATATCCTTTTTTGACATGACTGGAACTAAGGACAACACACGGCAGACAAAGATGGATAGCAATAGCTCAGGTGAGCTAAAATATTGAGAATATCTAAACCACTAAATTATTAAAGCAATATCCTTTGATATGGCTGGAACTAAGGACAACAAACGACAGACAAAGATGGATAGCAATAGCTCAGGTGAGCTAAAAATATTGAGAATATCTAAACCACTAAATTATTAAAGCAATATCCTTTGATATGGCTGGAACTAAGGACAACACACGGCGGACGAAGATGGATAGCAATAGCTCAGGTGAGCTAAAAATATTGAGAATATCTAAACCACTAAATTATTAAAGCAATATCCTTTGATATGGCTGGAACTAAGGACAACACACAGCGGACAAAGATGGATAGCAATAGCTCAGGTGAGCTAAAAATATTGAGAATATCTAAACCACTAAATTATTAAAGCAATATCCTTTGATATGGCTGGAACTAAGGACAACACACAGCGGATGAAGATGGTTAGCAATAGCTCAGGTGAGCTAAAAATATTGAGAATATCTAAACCACTAAATTATTAAAGCAAGATCCTTTGATATGGCTGGAACTCAGGACAACACACGGCGGACGAAGATGGATAGCCTTATAGCTCAGGTGAGCTAAAAATATTGAGAATATCTAAACCACTAAATTATTAAAGCAATATCCTTTGATATGGCTGGAACTCAGGACAACACACGGCGGACGAAGATGGATAGCAATAGCTCAGGTGAGCTAAAAATATTGAGAATATCTAAACCACTAAATAATTAAAGCTATATCCTTTGACATGACTGGAATTACCAGTATGTCAATCCAATATCTGTTATCTTAACAACAGCAGAGAAAACAGAGTGCCAAGTCAAAGGTTCCATCTTTTATATCCACGTTAAGAAAGTGATTTACAAACTGAGATACCCAAGACTTTAATAGTTGATTTTTATAATATTTTATCTCTCTCTTATTTTATCCCAAATTATTTTTTTTAAATCAACAATGTCAAATTTAAATAAACTACATCAAAAATCTGGACAATGTCAATAAGAATTATCAATAAAAATTTCAAGAAATATTGAAAATCTTGGAAGAACCTGAAACACCAAAAACTTACTAAAGAAATTTCGTGAGGACAAAATTACTGAATTTCTAAAGGCAGATGCTAGAGAGACCTAAATATTTGTAAATTATAAAAAAAGATCATATTTCTGAAGTTTTTATTGATAGATAAAACTGTGGATGCATCAAGTCATTATCTCTTTAAATGGGGACATATCTCCAAATAATTAACTTCCCAATGAAAACTGGACATCATTTGTTTGTGCATGAATTCACATAAATAATGACATGCACCAATAAATGGTCGATTTTACACATCATAAAACTGAATGAATCAGTTTATAGTTGTAAAATTAACTGAAGATGATTTTATCATAACATAAATATACAAAAGAAAAGAAATTAACAGTCCACAAAGTGATAAAAAAATAAGTATCAAGTATTGACAAATAAAAAAAATTATTAATGAAAAAAATGAGTTCTCTTCACAGCTTCTTTTTCATATTTAGAAGATAAATGTATAAATAATAATTACAAGATTAATACTACTGGTTAAATGTAAAGTAAGTTGGTTTTTAATTAGACAACACAGGGTCAGTATATAAAGATGCCAGCAGTTATCATAAAATGGCTTGTGGGTTGGTACATAATGGACTGGTGGGTCAGTACATAAAATTGCCAGCAGTTAGCATGAAATGTACTGGTGGGTAAGTACATAATTTTGCATGCAGTTATCAGGAAACAGACTGGTGGGTCAGTAGATACACTTGCCAGTCAGTACCTCATCTAAAACTTGAGAGTGCAAATCTTGGTGGGTTTTTATCAAATTTGTTGGAATTTTTAACTGCAATTATTTGAGTTTGATCAATTTTTTAGCGGTGTCAAATTTTTTTAACAAACTTAAGAAAATCAAACATCAATAAGTATTCAAAAATCAACAGGTACTGCTACATGGGAGGTATTTGAATTACCTGTACCATACCTGTACTTTAACAGGTATCATTTGAATTACCTGTACCATACCTGTAATTTAACAGGTATCATTTGAATTACCTGTACCATACCTGTAATTTAACAGGTATCATTTGAATTACCTGTATCATACCTGTAATTTAACAGGTACCATTTGAATTACCTGTACCATACCTGTTATTTAACAGGTATCATTTGAATTACCTGTACCATACCTGTAATTTAACAGGTATCATTTGAATTACCTGTATCATACCTGTAATTTAACAGGTATAATTTCAGGTACTGTGAAATTAAAATCAAACTTGGTAGTATCTCAGGTATTACTATCTGTTTAAATCAAATCTTTTCATGTTAATCTTAATAAAAAATATTTTACTAGCCATGAACTAATAAAAATTTCTGAAAGTAAAAGCAAAGTAATAAAAAAACTGCAGTTGGCATGGCGATATTTGATCAGAATAATCAATGTCACGCTGTGTTTGTAATATAAATCACGCATCATTAACCATGACAAACCTCAGTTTAAAAAAAAATTACTATAAACTCTCACACATGAATATAGAAGATAATTAATCTACAATTTGTTGTAATATTATCCAGAAATTACAAGATGAGAAATAGCATAAAAATCTGTATACATACAAATAATTGTATAATACAGTGTGAAATAAAAACATTTATATTGTTATTGAAATGTAATGGACATTAATGTAATACATGTATAAAAAAACATGAACATTTTATCTATGAAGAAATGTTTTAATTTCATTTTAGTTCAGTCAAGTAAGACCCCATCTTTATATAAACAGCATCTTCTTATTTGACCTTTTTGTGGTAGATACTTTGGTTATGGAATTTGACCTTTTTGTGGTAGATACTTTGGTTATGGAATTTGAACTTTTTGTGGTAGATACTTTGGTTATGGAATTCGACCTTTTTGTGGTAGATACTTTGGTTATGGAATTTGACCTTTTTGTGGTAGATACTTTGGTTATGGAATTGGACCTTTTTGTGGTAGATACTTTGGTTATGGAATTGGACCTTTTTGTGGTAGATACTTTGGTTATGGAATTCGACCTTTTTGTGGTAGATACTTTGGTTATGGAATTCGACCTTTTGTGGTAGATACTTTGGTTATGGAATTCGACCTTTTTGTGGTAGATACTTTGGTTATGGAATTTGACCTTTTTGTGGTAGATACTTTGGTTATGGAATTTGACCTTTTTGTGGTAGATACTTTGGTTATGGAATTTGACCTTTTTGTGGTAGATACTTTGGTTATGGAATTCGACCTTTTCTCAAAATAACTAGAGAATAACATATTGTAAACCATTGAAATTTAATTAATATCTGTAAGATGTCCAACTAATTCAAGTGACCATGTAGTAAATATGATATGTCCATTTAAGGCAGGACAATTCATGATTGTAGCTGGCTATATAAATCTGCTTTAGTAGTGCTTGCATTGCATTGCCTGGCAGAATCTCACTTTGCATCATCCCTGGCTGCAAATACAGAGATTAGTACTGGTTTCCTGTCCCTGAATTCTCTGCTTGTTACAAATATGTTGTACTGGTAACCATTTAATGACAGAAAAATTCAGAGCAGTGAACCAGTACTACTATGATATAATCTATACATAGAAATGTTTGAGTCCAGCATCATATTGTAATGTGTTTGAAAGTATTTTAAAGATGAAGATCAGGGTTTTTTCTGAGTAATGCTTAAGAAATATTTGATTCAAACTTTATACATGTATACTGTTTTATAAAATGCATAGATTTTTCAGGGCTTCAATTATTCACTCGTCCACTCGTCCTGACGAGTGAAATGTGTACTTGGATGAGTGATGCTGTTATTGCCACTCGTCATGTTGCCGAGTTAAATTTATCAGATATATATTTCAGGAAAGTCATGTATAAGGATGTCAATTGTAACAAGTCCCTTTCTAATCATCATGCCGTTCTGTTACAAGCGTGAATCAACAGAATCATTTAAACGTTTGCATCATATGCGCAAACCTATTACCGTAATCCTTCGATGTATTCGGACCCTCTATGTTTTCAGACACCCTAATTTTTAAATTTTAATAATTTTTAAATTTCCTCTAATTTCGGACGGCAATTTTTTACCTCTAAATCCGGACACGTTTTTGCTGAAACTCAGTTGCAGGATGTTATGCAGAGCGCTTGAAATAAAGATTTAATAAAATCAAGAAGAAACTTTGTTGTTTTCAATTATTTTAACTATTAATTGTTGCTTTCACACGTTTATTTCATTGTGTATTGGTGCCATTGCATCCTAACGTGAAACAGGTATGTGCAATGTATTAACGTTTTTATGTAAACTAAATAAAATCATACCTTTGATAAGTGCTTTAATTTTCTATGAAAGTGAAAGTTGATTATAATTAATGTTCACTGCCGAGAAAATCGTGTAAGACAGAATCTTGTCGGTACATTAGTTCAACATCAAAGACATTTTTTCTGATAAAAACAGGAAGTGACGTTTTTCACTTATTCTCATTTAGTGTTTGTTATGGGAATTCCAAAAACGACCGTGTGATTGTTCCAGTCGACAGAAGCGAAAAAACTGTTTTCCAAGATAAAAATGACATAAAAATATGTTTGAAATATGATTTGAAATAATTTAATTTTTAACCTTTGATTTGCGGAAGTCGGGAGTCGGGACTTTTTCTATCTTTGCATTGTCATTTCTTAAAATGTACACACATACGCATGGTAAAATATTGAGTACTTGATTAAAACGAAATTCTCTGAACTTGATCCACAAATAATGCAACACACGATGTATAATAATAATTTGATTGCAGACAATTACAAGTAGAAAGCGGCATGTTGGTGCACCTCAAACATTGGGAGTTAATGAAAAAAGTCACGTTGTTTACTTGTAAACAAAATGGCGACCTCGATGTGTATTACTTAGAGAATTGTGATTATTGATCAACAAACGCTTTAAAAAACAATAATTAATGAAATAAACAACACAAAAGGTAACTTTTACTTTTATTTTAATAAACATTTTACTTTATCATTGATTTATGCGTGGATATCGCTGTTGATAATGTCTTAAAATATCAAGAGGAAACCGGGACCCAAAATCGGCTCCAAAATGTCTCTAATTTTTCGGACACTCTAAATATTTGGACACCCCCAATTTTCAAGATATTTAATTTTCAAATTTCCTCTAAATTCCCGGACACTTGAAAATGAAATTATTAAAATCTGTCCGAATACATAGAAGGATTACGGTACTTCGCAATCAGAATTCACTTAGTATAACGTAAAATCCAACCAATGTTCCGAGTGTTTAAATACTTGTCAGTCCGGTAAAGCATGTAAAAGAAAAGTAAACAAACTGTTTCGTTTGACTTTGTAAATTAAAAAGAATGAAGCAGCTGATAAAAAAGTTTTTGAAGACACTGACTGAGCAGACTACCGCTGATTCTGACGACAAACCAGTTTCAGGTGAAAGCATTTCTAAACATGCCATTTCAATACGAAAGTTACCGGTTACTTAAAGCAGAAAATCCGAAGTTCGTGAATAGCCCAAGAAGAAAGTCGGAAAACTAATTTATTGGTACAGGCTTAGGCAGTACTTTAAGAAAAGAAAGTCTCGTTTTTCATGTGGTGACTGTGCCGACTTAAATTTCCAAGTGCCGGGTGGTTTTCTTCTTCAACTAGGCACTGGGCCAAATGGCATTAAAAATTCTATCTAAGGCCTGTTTTTATACCAAGTTTTTGTGTATAAAAAAGATCACAAAATTGTGAAAATTATGACAAATGCTTAAAAGTAAAAATTTTAAAAAGGTACAAGTGAAGAATAAAGTGAGAAATTTCAAAATAAATTCTAAGTGAGTAAGGACACATGGTTTTATGTCCAAGTCCAGATTATAAAACTGAATTCCAAACAATACTTTAAGATAAACTTGTCAAAAACAGAATATCAAAATCTTAACGCCCAGACAAAATGTTTGTATCAATGTTTCTAATGTTGATTTAATTAATAAAATATAGAGCCTAGTTACCTGTATCCTCAAGTTTATCAGATTTACTTTAAAGTTTCTCATCTCCCAGATTCCGATATAAATACTGGAATGTGTGAAGATCTTCAACCTTATCAGGGAACTAACATTTACCTTAGAGAGAAAAACAAACATAATAGTTAATTACTGATAATATACTATATATAAAACAACAGGTAACAGGTATATGTCACAGTAATAAACATAAAATTGCAATTAAGACTACAGGTATATGATAATGATGCAATCAATTACATGTCAAATATACACAGTATTATTTATATTGTATCAAGAATCGCCACAAGTTTTGGAAGGAGGGTTGGACAGTTTGGTGCTTTTGGAGGGCAACTGTGACAGTCTCCTGTGTTTTGAGGACAGTTTCGTGTTAGGAAGGAACATGTGACAAGTGTGGGGTATATAGAAGGTGGGTAGGCCAGTATGGTGTTTGGAGGTTAGATGTGACAGTTTGGTGTATTTAGAGGCTGGATGGGACAGTTTGGTATGTACAAAGGGTGGGTAGGACATTTTGGTGTATTTGGTAGGTGGGTGTGGCAGTTTGGTTTATTTGATAGGTGAGTGGGACAGTTTGGTGTATTTGGGAGGAGGGTGGGACAGTTTGGTGTATTTGGTAGGTGGGTATGGCAGTTTGGTTTATTTGGTAGGTGGGCATGTGGCAGTTTGGTGTATTTTGAGGGTGGATGGGACAGTTTGGTATGTACAAAGGGTGGATGTTGCAGTTTGGTGTATTTGGTAGGTGGGTGTGGCAGTTTGGTTTATTTGGTAGGTGGGTGTGGCAGTTTAATTTATTTGGTAGGTGGGCGTGTGGCAGTTTGGTGTATTTAGAGGCTGGATGGGACAGTTTGGTATGTACAAAGGGTGGATGTGGCAGTTTAGTGTATTTGGTAGGTGGGTGTGGCAGTTTGGTTTATTTGGTAGGTGAGTGGGACAGTTTGGTGTATTTGGGAGGAGGGTGGGACATTTTGGTGTATTTGGTAGGTGGATGGGACAGTTTGGTTTATTTGGTAGGTGGGTGTGGCAGTTTGGTTTATTTGGTAGGTGGGCGTGTGGCAGTTTGGTGTATTTTGAGGGTGGACGCCACTGGACGGGACAGTTTGGTATGTATAGAGGGTGGGTAAGAAAGTTTAGTGTTTGAAGGTTAGGCTTGGCAGTTTGGTGTTTGTAGGGTGGGTGTCACAGTTTGGTGTGAGGGGAAGGGCAGAGCTATAATTTTTATTTTTAGTTATCCAGCTGTTACAATGTAGCACTTACAACCTTTCCCTAGCTGGATAAATCTTGATATAAGTTATATAACCTTGACTGGAATGTTTATACTTTATGTAATATATTCAACACTTTAGCACTCACAGATAAAGTTGGCAGAAATTTATATCTCTGTATCATTCTTATGGCAACAAATGAATGAATGAATAAATACATATGTGAACAAAAAATGCAAAAATAAATGCACAGACAAATACCGGTATATCCACATAAACATCTTTAACCTCCCACTTCCAGATCAAAGTATATCAACCCCCCCCCCACCCCCCCTTTTTTTAGAGGCAAAATGTGGCACTCACAGATAAAGTTGGCAGAAATTTATATCTCTGTAGCATTCTTATGGCAACAAATGGATGAATGAATAAATACATGTGTGAACAAAAAATGCAAAAATAAATGCAAAGACAAATACCGGTATATCCACATAAACATCTTTAACCTCCCACTTCCAGATCAAAGTATATCAACCCCCCCCCCCCCCTTTTTTTTAAAGGCAAAATGTGGCACTCACAGATAAAGTTGGCAGAAATTTATATCTCTGTAGCATTCTTATGGCAACAAATGAATGAATGAATAAATACATGTGTGAACAAAAAATGCAAAAATAAATGCACAGACAAATACTGGTGTATCCACATAAACATCTTTAACCTCCCACTTCCAGATCAAAGTAGATCACCCCCCCCCCCTTTTTTTAGAGGCAAAATGCGAACCTTGGAGAACTTATCAGATCTATCCAAGCTGATCAGAAACTACATAATTCCTATAAAAAATGCAAATATGTGGACCTTGACTTTTCCCCAATTTAAAGAAAAGTTATACTTAAACAAATAACTGAAACCCCTAGCTAGCCTAACATCAAACTGACCATCAGATTAACCCAGACTGACAGTAAACCTAGCTAACATCAAACTGACCCCAAATTAACCCAGACTGACAGTAAACCTAGCTAACATCAAACTGACCGCAAATTAACCCAGACTGACAGTAAAACTAGCTAACATCAAACTGACCACAGATAAACCCAGACTGACAGTAAAACTAGCTAACATCAAACTGACCACAGATAAACCCAGACTGACAGTAAAACTAGCTAACATCAAACTGACCACAGATAAACCCAGACTGACAGTAAACCTAGCTAACATCAAACTGATGGCAGATTAACCCAGACTGACAGTAAAACTAGCTAACATCAAACTGACCTCAGATAAACCCAGACTGAGTGTTAACCTAACTAACATCAAACTGACTGCAAATTAACCCAGACTGACAGTAAACCTAGCTAACATCAAACTAACCACAGATTAACCCAGACTGACTGTTAACCTAGCTAACATCAAACTAACCACAGATTTACCTAGACTGAGAGTTAACCCAACTTATATCAAACTGACCACAGATAAACCCAGACTGACAGTAAACCTAGCTAACATCAAACTAACCACAGATTAACCCAGACTGACAGTTAACCTAGCTAACATCAAACTGACTGCAGATTTACCTAGACTGAGAGTTAACCCAACTTATATCAAACTGACCACAGATAAACCCAGACTGACAGTAAACCTAGCTAACATCAAACTGATGGCAGATTAACCCAGACTGACAGTAAAACTAGCTAACATCAAACTGACCTCAGATAAACCCAGACTGAGTGTTAACCTAACTAACATCAAACTGACTGCAAATTAACCCAGACTGACAGTAAACCTAGCTAACACCAAACTGACCACAGATAAACCCAGACTGATAGTTAACCTAGCTAACATCAAACTAACCACAGATTAACCCAGACTGACAGTTAACCTAGCTAACATCAAACTGACCACAGATTTACCTAGACTGAGAGTTAACCCAACTTATATCAAACTAACCACAGATTAACCCAGACTGACAGTTAACCTAGCTAACATCAAACTAACCACAGATTTACCTAGACTGAGAGTTAACCCAACTAATATCAAACTAACCACAGATAAACCCAGACTGAGAGTTAACCTAGCTAACATCAAACTTACCACAGATAAACCCAGACTGACAGTAAACCTAGCTAACATCAAACTGACCACAGATAAACCCAAACTGACAGTAAACCTAGCTAACATCAAACTGACCACAGAGTAACCCAGACAGACAGTAAACCTAGCTAACATCAAACTGACCTCAGATAAACCCAGACTGAGTGTTAACCTAGCTAACATCAAACTGACTGCAAATTAACCCAGACTGACAGTAAACCTAGCTAACACCAAACTGACCACAGATAAACCCAGACTGATAGTTAACCTAGCTAACATCAAACTAACCACAGATTAACCCAGACTGACAGTTAACCTAGCTAACATCAAACTGACCACAGATTTACCTAGACTGAGAGTTAACCCAACTTATATCAAACTAACCACAGATTAACCCAGACTGACAGTTAACCTAGCTAACATCAAACTAACCACAGATTTACCTAGACTGAGAGTTAACCCAACTAATATCAAACTAACCACAGATAAACCCAGACTGAGAGTTAACCTAGCTAACATCAAACTAACCACAGATAAACCCAGACTGACAGTAAACCTAGCTAACATCAAACTGACCACAGATAAACCCAAACTGACAGTAAACCTAGCTAACATCAAACTGACCACAGAGTAACCCAGACAGACAGTAAACCTAGCTAACATCAAACTGACCTCAGATAAACCCAGACTGAGTGTTAACCTAACTAACATCAAACTGACTGCAAATTAACCCAGACTGACAGTAAACCTAGCTAACACCAAACTGACCACAGATAAACCCAGACTGATAGTTAACCTAGCTAACATCAAACTAACCACAGATTAACCCAGACTGACAGTTAACCTAGCTAACATCAAACTGACCACAGATTTACCTAGACTGAGAGTTAACCCAACTTATATCAAACTAACCACAGATTAACCCAGACTGACAGTTAACCTAGCTAACATCAAACTAACCACAGATTTACCTAGACTGAGAGTTAACCCAACTAATATCAAACTAACCACAGATAAACCCAGACTGAGAGTTAACCTAGCTAACATCAAACTAACCACAGATAAACCCAGACTGAGAGTTAACCTAGCTAACATCAAACTGACCACAGATTAACCCAGACTGACAGTAAACCCAACTAACATCAAACTGATGGCAGATTAACCCAGACTGACAATAAACCTAGCTAACATCAAACTGACCACAGATTAACCCAGACTGACAGTTAACCTAGCTAACATCAAACTGACCACAGATTAACCCAGACTGACAGTTAACCTAGCTAACATCAAACTGACCACAGATTAACCCAGACTGACAGTAAACCTAGCTAACATCAAACTGACCACAGATTAACCCAGACTGATAGTAAACCTAGCTAACATCAAACTGACCACAGATTAACCCAGACTGACAGTAAACCCAACTAACATCAAACTGATGGCAGATTAACCCAGACTGACAATAAACCTAGCTAACATCAAACTGACCACAGATTAACCCAGACTGACAGTTAACCTAGCTAACATCAAACTGACCACAGATTAACCCAGACTGACATTAACCTAGCTAACATCAAACTGACCACAGATTAACCCAGACTGACAGTAAACCTAGCTAACATCAAACTGACCACAGATTAACCCAGACTGATAGTAAACCTAGCTAACATCAAACTGACCACAGATTAACCCAGACTGACAGTAAACCTAGCTAACATCAAACTGACCACAGATTTACCTAGACTGAGAGTTAAACCAACTTACATCAAACTGACCACAAGTTAACCCGGACTGACAAGAAAACACTTTGTTATTTTATCTTAAACCTAAAGAGGGAAGCCATCAAATTACATTCAATATAAAAGTACATAAAATTTGTGAATAATAAAGTTTTAGTAAAATAATGTATTTTAAATGATACCAATATTACTGGTAGTCATTAAATCCCGGACATTTATTGTTCCTTTGGATATGGAGTTAAATCTTCAAACAAATAAACTGAAATCTAAAACTCTAATCCAAACAAAAATCATAATGATTTCCTATCGTCATTGATTTTAATGCTTCAATTCCTAAATTATTAAAACTGTTTAAAATAAATATAATTCATTATAACATTTATGTGTGAAATTATACATAACTGTCTTTAACACCCAAGGAGTTTGACCAGCCACTTGCAATGCTTTGTTTAAGAGAAAAATAAATATAATATAAAAATAAAAAGAAGTTAGTTATATGACAAGTAACTGAGGAAAGATTTTTAATATTTAAAACCACTGTATAAAAATATTGACATATTTAGTTAAATATTTATCAGAGTAAATAAATAGTCAAGATAATGAATTAATTAGCGCGATTATCTTGACAGATATATAAATATATTTATACTATAGGTTTTAGTAACACTTTCAGTTTGTTCTTGACCTTTATTAATAAAATAATAGATTTACAGTTAAGTATTAAATTTGCTGTGGTGAATATTTATTTATAGAATAAAGTCCATATTTAAACTCATCAAAACAATTTCAGTGGCTTCATTCATTAACAAACATTCTTATTTCAATTGAGTACCACCACAACTTCAATGATTAAAATGATTTGTTGAGAGAACAAAATCAATATTACAACTAAAAATGGTAATAAAGAGCAATTTGAGAGTACTGCATAACAATTAATAGTCTGTACCCTTCTGTATAAAATATCTTTAGACTGAATATAATGAAAATGTCTTTCCTAATGTTATAGGTTACCATGGTGAAAAATCCTAAGAAATCAGTATTGCAATCCAAAAATGCAAAATAAGTCTGAATACTACTAATTCAGTAAGGGCATATCTCCTGAAATGTTTTTTCCTTGCAGTAGTATCTGTCAAACCAACAGACATAAACATGGCAGTGTCTAAAAAACATCAATTTTAAAGACATAAAATGTAGTGATGTCGCGATTATCGTCGTTGTCAGGGCAGCAGTCCTAATAATCGATCACAAGATAAATAATTGATCATCCATGACATCGGCGAATAGTTTCCAGATTGTAGTGAGGTCTGTTTCCTTTCCAGTTCTTGCTATAAAATACAACAATGGCGATCGGAAATATATCTGTATCCAGACACATTTTACACCAGTGAGATGCTTTGGCCAGTGTCTGTCTGTCAAGGCAAGGGGCTATCTGACCTTCAACTCACAATCACTAAGCAAAAACACTTGGCTTTCACAATAAAAGTATTTTTATTCAGCTTTACTTTTTTACTCAATACTGATGTACAATCACTAAGTAATTCCGATTTTTAATCAATTAATTGAATGATTATGCCTCTCCAATTATCGATTATTAATTTTTGTCTGATTGGACATCACTAATAAAATTTTAGTTTCTAAATCCTTAATTTTTACGGAGTAATTTTGACTGAGGTAAAAAATATGCAATTTGCAACAATACCAGACTTTAGCGCATCTTTTTTCTTTATCTATTTATATATGTTTACTTTATTTTATTTATTTATTCATTTAATTATTTTTATTTATTTATTCATTTATTATTTATTTTTGAAATCGTGATTATTGAAACATTCAGTAATCATACCTTGTTACACTACCATTAGTTCCCATGTCATGATATAGCGGGTAAAGTATGACTAAACAGTCCAAAATGTGAAAATTCAGTATCTCTTGAAATTAAAAAGTGTAAATCTAAACCTCATGAGTTAAATGATGAGGCGTTGTCGGAGTGATGCCGTTTTTTTTTTGTTGTTTTCTTTACAATGACCTAGTTAATCACAAACGTTTTTACTAGGGATTCCTATGGTCATTCGGAGTCTTCTGTCTATGTAAATCTTATAAGCATGCTTTATCAACTTACGTTTAGATATCTTGTTAAAAACACGTGCAGAAACATAAAAGACAATTCGGGATGTTGCAAAAGATTGAAAAAAGCAAAATTGAAAGACGGACAATATCAATACGGCTCGGAGGGAAGAGAGACTTTCGAATGAAATCAGCGATTTTAAAAGACAAATCAAAGAAGAAGTTTTAAAATTCATTTATTAAACCATCGCGGCAGATCACTTTTAGAACTATGGTTTGCATATATCTATGTTAAAAGGGAAATAACTCTTCTTAACACTGCATAAGTGTTATAGGACTCAGATAGACCTTTGTTGTAAGAAAACGTCATTTTCTTGGGTTGATGTCAGTATTCAAAGAATTTCTGGCAATTTTCATTAACTTGTTCTATTCATTCCAGAAGACTTTTTTATAACTTCTCAATCCTAAATATAGCTCAGAAAGTAATTTGGTGAAAGTTTTATTATCATAATAATAATATCAAAATAATGTTCAACAACAACAACAACAACAACAATAATAATAATAATAATAATTTTATAATAATATAAACGACTTTCACGACAAACCACGGACGATTGACAGCTACCACAAGAAACAACTTGCTGAGTATCAAATGTCAAACTAACAAAATAAAAATCCAGCATAAAGTACTTGAGAAAAAAAACAGTAGCAAAACTCAATACTCTTTCATCTTGTTGATTAAAATTGAAGAAAAGGAATTAAAGAAAATTTCATTTCATAATATTAAAACAGTTCAATAGAAAAAAAACAGATCAATAAACCAATGAAAAGATTAAAATTCTACGTTCAAAGGGAAATAACTCTTGTAATTTTACTTTCTTTTTTTCAACAATTTAATTAGTGTCTTTCGACAGTTAAGGATATTATAATTATCAGTGATCAAGTGTCTGCCGACAGTTAAAAAATATAAACAGTTATCCAGTGCCCGTCAAAAAATTGGGAATATACATTTAGCGCCATGATCCAGCGCCTGCCAACAGTCGTGGATTCAATTATCAGTAACTGAGTGCCTGTAAAGAGTTGAGAATTTTATAATCAATGATCCAATGCCAACAGTTGGGATTTAATCCTCAGCGATCAAGTGCTTACCATTAGTCGGGAATTTTATAATTAACAATCCTGTCGGCAGTTTAGAATTTTATAATCAGTGGCCCAGTGCTTGGCAACAGTCGGAAATTTTAAAATCAGTGGAACAGTGCCTATCAACATTCGGGGATTTTATATTCAGTCGTACAGAGCCCATCAACAGTCGGGGATTTTATAATCAGTGGTACAGTGCCTACCAACAGTCGGAGATTTTATAATCAGTGGTACAGTGCCTATCAAAAGTCGGGGATTTTAAAATCAGTGGTACAGTGCCTATCAACAGTCGGGGATTTTATAATCAGTGGTCAGTGCCTATCAACAGTCGGGGATTTTATAATCAGTTATCCAGTGCCTGTCAACAGTCGGGGATGTAATAATCAGTGGTACAGTGCCTATCAACAGTCGGGGATTTTATAATCAGTGGTCAGTGCCTATCAACAGTCGGGGATTTTATAATCAGTGATCCAGTGCCTATCAAGTCGGGGATGTAATAATCAGTGGCACAGTGCCTATCAACAGTCGGGGATGTAATAATCAGTGGTACAATGCCTATCAACAGTCGGGGATTTTATAATCAGTGGTACAGTGGCTATCAACAGTCGGGGATTTTATAATCAGTGGTACAGTGGCTATCAACAGTCGGGGATTTTATAATCAGTGGTCCAGTGCCTATCAACAGTCGGAAATTTTATAATCAGTGGTCCAGTGCCTATCAAATGTCGGGGATTTTATAATCAGTTATCCAGTGCCTGTCAACAGTCGGGGATGTAATAATCAGTGGCACAGTGCACATCAACAGTCGGAGATTTTATAATCAGTGATCCAGTGCCTATCAACAGTCAGGGATTTTATAATCAGTGGTACAGTGCCTATCAACAGTCGGGGATTTTATAATCAGTGGTACAGTGCCTATCAACAGTCGGGGATTTTATAATCAGTGATCCAGTGCCTATCAAGTCGGGGATGTAATAATCAGTGGCACAGTGCCTATCAACAGTGGGGATGTAATAATCAGTGGCACAGTGCCTATCAACAGTCGGGGATTTTATAATCAGTGGTACAGTGCCTATCAACAGTCGGGGATGTAATAATCATCGGTACAGTGGCTATCAACAGGTCGGAAATTTTATAATCAGTGGTCCAGTGCCTATCAAAAGTCGGGAATTTTATATTCAGTGGTACAGTGCCTATCACCAGTCGGGGATTTTATAATCAGTGATCCAGTGCCTATCAACAGTCGGGGATTTCATAATCAGTGGAGCATTGCCTATCAACAGTCGGGGATTTTATAATCAATAATCCAGTGCCTATCAACAGTCGGGGATTTTATAATCAGTGGCACAGTGCCTATCAACAGTCGGGGATTTTATAATCATGGTACACTGCCTATCAACAGTCGGAGATTTTATAATCAGTGGTCCAGTGCCTATCAACAGTCGGTGATGTAGTTAGCAGTGGCACATTCCTATCAACAGTCGGGGATGTGATAATCAGTGGTCCAGTGCCTGTCAACAGTCAGGAATTTTATAATCAGTGGTACAGTGCCTATCAACAGTCGGTGATTTTATAATCAGTGGTTCAGTGTGTATCAACAGTCGGGGATTTCATAATCAGTGGAGCATTGCCTATCAACAGTCGGGGATTTTATAATCAATAATCCAGTGCCTATCAACAGTCGGGGATTTTATAATCAGTGGCACAGTGTCTATCAACAGTCAGGAATTTTATAATCAGTGGTACAGTGTCCTATCAACAGTCGGGGATTTTATAATCAGTGGTACAGTGTCTATCAACAGTCGGGGATTTTATAATCAGTGGTCCAGTGCCTATCAACAGTCGGAAATTTTATAATCAGTGGTCCAGTGCCTATCAAAAGTCGGGAATTTTATATTCAGTGTTACAGTGCCTATCACCAGTCGGGGATTTTATAATCAGTGATCCAGTGCCTATCAACAGTCGGGGATTTCATAATCAGTGGAGCATTGCCTATCAACAGTCGGGGATTTTATAATCAATAATCCAGTGCCTATCAACAGTCGGGGATTTTATAATCAGTGGCACAGTGCCTATCAACAGTCGGGGATTTTATAATCATGGTACACTGCCTATCAACAGTCGGAGATTTTATAATCAGTGGTCCAGTGCCTATCAACAGTCGGTGATGTAGTTAGCAGTGGCACATTCCTATCAACAGTCGGGGATGTGATAATCAGTGGTCCAGTGCCTGTCAACAGTCAGGAATTTTATAATCAGTGGTACAGTGCCTATCAACTGTCGGTGATTTTATAATCAGTGGTACAGTGTGTATCAACAGTCGGGGATTTTATAATCAGTGGTACAGTGTCTATCAACAGTCAGGAATTTTATAATCAGTGGCACAGTGTCTATCAACAGTCAGGAATTTTATAATCAGTGGTACAGTGTCTATCAACAGTCGGGGATTTTATAATCAGTGGTACAGTGTCTATCAACAGTCCGGAGGGATTTCATATTCAGTGGTACAGTGCCTATCAACAGTCGGGGATTTTATAATCATGGTACACTACCTATCAACAGTCGGAGATTTTATAACCAGTGGTACAGTGTGATGAAAAACGATGTGTTATAGTCAATTTTTTCGACTTACTTAAGACGGATCGCACTCGGGTAAAAAGTGATGTATTATAGTTGATACATCATCAGGAATTATTTAAATGTAAAAAAGTCTAGATAATTTTATTAAATTGCCCAGAAAACAAATATCCAAGAAGAGGGGGGGGGGGTACCCGTCCCCAAGTACCTGTGATCACTTTGCGAAACATTGTCAAGACAACATTTAGTGCATTATATGCAAGTCGACATCACATTATTCTGTTCTTCATGTTGATAATTATGTAAACAAGCAAAATCAAAGAGCTGACAAGAAGCATGGCGAGGAGGTACACGTAAGTTCCCGATGTACTGACATTTGTTGCGTTTCTTAACTTTACAGGAAAATCTTACACTAGGATAATACAAGTTTGTATTTACTCCCAAGTGAACCCGAAAATGTAATAAGTATTTCGTATTGTTAGAGTGCCAGAGCAATCGGAGAGCTCTCTTTTTGACAGTCTCACGGTAAATCGCTTGCCGACCTAATACCTTGCCCGTTAGCCATGGCTGATTATGGGTTATTAGTTGAAGAAATTCATAATAAAATTCAGCTAAATTTATCACCAATTGTAGAATGTGACAATATACCTGACAATCATGCGGAAATTCTAATACCTGACACTGCTCTCATTTTCCTCACATTCACGACATCGCTAATCGCCTGTTTCCATATGGTAGTTGTATGACAATCACTCTTCTCATAGGCCGCGACATACCGGAAGCCCACCATATCATCGAATAGAGGATAGGCGCACCTAGATCAACTTTCGCACAGAGATCATCCCTCGGGTGGACTATCATCGGTGACGTATACCTTTCAGGACAACAACGTTCATCCTTATTCATTACACGTAATACCTTCATTACCGATAATGGCCGACCTACAAGTATGGAACTATGTGAACAAGTCGTGCGAGTCAGTAACACTTTTGTTAGCAACGATAGATCTCAGTTAACAAACCTGAACGTGTTTGAAACCACAAGTGATGACAACAAACCTGGGATATCTATTGAAGGTAGAAAGTTTCTCAAAATCATGGACGAGGAACTTGTCTTGGGTGCAGAGGGAAAATCGGTCGCCCCTTTACCCTTTGGCGAGCCGCACAAAGCTATGCCCGACAATTACAAACTCACTTTTCATCGTGCCAAATGCTTAGACATATCACTTCAAAAAATTGAAACTTAGGAACAGCATTTTCTAGAATTTATACAGAAAATCATAGAAAAAACATGCGGAGATTGCGCAATATCTACCACCCAATAAAGAACGATGGTATCTCCCGGTCTTTGGGCTATTCGATTCAGGAAGAACATGATCGGAATCGTTGCTGACGTCATTCGTTCCTTGTTCAAGAAAATCAACATGACTTTTTAAAATTTCTTCGACACAAAGACAATATGCAAGAAAATTCTCTTGTTACTCACCGTATGCGAGTACACGTGTTCGGTAATCGTCCTTTACCGTCTGTTGCAATGTATGGCCTTCGTCGAATTTGAAACTTGGCAGGTGAAACACATGGGAAAGACGTCAAAGAGTTTATTTTCAAAGACTTCTACGCAGATGGCTTGAAGTCCTGTCCGAACAAGTGAAGCTGCCACAAGTTTTATTAGCTGAACTCGGGAAACAACATGGAGATTTGCGCTTACACAGGTTTGCGTCGAATAGCAAAGAGGTTATGGATGCATTCGAACCGGAAGGTCTTGTTCTCTAAAACACAGAGAAGCTTGGGTTTGGTATGGGACTTGAGTTAAAACACTTTCAAGTTTATTATCTCTACTCAAACTAAATCTTTGACCCGTTGGGGTATATCATCCGTTGTAAACATTCTGTATGGCCACATGGGATTTATAGCAACAGTTACTTTACATGGCAATGACATGAAACGATTCTATATTTACGTAGTCAATCGTGTAGCAAAGTTTAGGAATTACAGCAAACCGTCTCAGTGGAACTACATTCGTTCCGAGAAGATTCAAGCAGATGTAGGAACAATGAGTACTCAGCCTTGCGATCTACAAGAAAGGGCATGGTTATGTGGTTCTATAGCGAGTATGATTCTGACACGTCTACAGATACGTCACACTTTCAATTAGCCGCACCAGAAAACGATGTCGAGATACGGAAAAATAAGTCAAATATTCAGGAAGTGAAATCAAGTCATGGTTTTTGCTCTAGGACAATTGAGAAGTTTTCTGATTGGAATCGATTAAGTATAGGTCTTGTTACAATCCGTAAATCTATTCAATTAAGTAGGAAAAGTTCAAGATCATGGAAATGTTGTGTACAACTGAATATCAAATTCTTAGAAAAATACAATCTGAAACATTTAAGGATCGACTTGCTTAAAACCGCTAAATAAGCAATGTTCTTTTTACAGTCTGGACTCATTTATCAATGAAAATGGTCTTCGCGTTGGAGGTCGCTTGTCAAATCTAAATTCAAATACTGTAAATGTACTTATTTTCGCGCAATCAAATT
This sequence comes from Tegillarca granosa, assembly GCA_029721355.1. Taxonomy (NCBI): domain Eukaryota; kingdom Metazoa; phylum Mollusca; class Bivalvia; order Arcoida; family Arcidae; genus Tegillarca; species Tegillarca granosa. The sequence continues at coordinate 42,538,793 of CM056604.1, forward strand.
TTAGCCAAATGACATGTTGGCACTTATTCGCGCAATCATAAATTAGCGCACTCACGGTTGGTAGAGTGCGACTGCTCTTAAACCTCCTGTTATCTTATCAGAAAAACACAATTTTTAACTTCTTATTGTGCGAAAATATCATGAAGATAATCAACACCAGGGGCGACATCTGACGGAAGGTTGCATACGATCAATTGGTCTCGTGATAGTAGGTTGTAAGAGACTGGCATTGTCCGTTATCTACAAATGTGTCACATGCAAACATATCTGTTAATCGTGCAACAATTGGCAACCTCCATTCACTTCCGTAGGTGTTGACATGTTTGTCCCTTCGAAGTTGTTGCTAGACAAACCAGAGGAGGTGCGGTCAACTGTTAGCGATGTGGTGCTCTCTTTACTTGACTAGTCACTCGAGCAGTACATAGAGAGACAGTTAAAGAGGTGTCTACATCATTTTTAAACTCTATGCGGCGTTTTATTGCGATTCGTGGATCGGTTTCTGTGTTTCGGCCCGGCAGAGGGACTAATTTTGTGGACACGGTGAACGAATTGAAACTTAATGCAATTAATATTGAAGACGGATCAATTCAGAATTTTCTACAAAAGCAAAGACTCTTGTATTTCCAACCCTTCACTTTCCTCTTACATGGGAGGAGTGTGGGAGAGGATGATAGGAGTAACCAGTCGTCTTTTAGAAGCGATGCTACACGAACAAAAATCCTGTCAAAGAATTTTTTTACATTCCCTTCGGAAACAAGTTTTTTGCCTCAATTGGCTGTTTTTTACACCAAATTTAATGCATATAAACAACGCTTTCAAACGGACATGTAGAAACTACCTTTATTTATCAACTATTTAATGATTAAATCGACAATAACATTGTCAGTTTTTTCTCCTTTTAATTGATAATGAATTCATTTATTTTCGGTAAACTTATGAGACAAATATTGAAATAAAATTAAAAAATTCATATTAAATAAAGATTTATTGCGGATTTGAGGAACCTGGCTCTTCCGGGTGATAAGCGAGCCTATAAGCTTATAAGACCCAGAACATAAATTCTGCAGTAAATCACTCTATTATATCTACTATATACAACACAACAACATGACTAGCTCAGTCCCACTACACCGGACCAGAAAGTCTGGTAGTAAATGGCTCTATTATATCTATTATATACAACACAACACCATGACTAGATCAGTCCTGCTTCATCGGACCAGAAAGTCTGGTAGTAAATCACTCTATTATATCTATCATATACAACACAACACCATGACTAGCTGAGCCCTGCTACACCGGACCAGAAAGTCTGGTAGTAAATCACTCTATTATATACAACACAACACCATGACTAGCTGAGCCCTGCTACACCGGACCAGAAAGTCTGGTAGTAAATCACTCAGTTATATCTATTGTATACAACACAACACCATGACTAGATCAGTCCCGCTACATCGGACCAGAAAATCTGGTAGTAAATCACTCAGTTATATCTATTGTATACAACACAACACCATGACTAGATCAGTCCTGCTACACCAGACCAGAAAGTCTGGTAGTAAATCACTCTATTATATCTATTATATACAACACAACACCATGACTAGATCAGTCCTGCTACACCGGACCAGAAAGTCTGGTAGTAAATCACTCTATTATATCTATTATATACAACACAACACCATGACTAGCTGAGCCCTGCTACACCGGACCAGAAAGTCTGGTAGTAAATCACTCTATTGTATCTATTATATACAACACATCAACACCGTGATTAGCTCAGTCCTGCTATAAACGCAACTAGTTCAACTGGATCTATCTGTAATATTGTGACAGTGGCATGTTTTCAAAGCACATACTGAACTAAAGACAGAATATTATTATACATTGTTGTAATGATGATAAATATACTGTCAAGTCATATAAGGTCATAATATCAAGTCGTGTAAAGTCATGATTTCAAGTCATATAAGATCCTGATATCAAGTCATATCAGGTCATAATTTCAAGTCATACAAAGACACGATATCCTAAAAGGTTAAGAAATCAAGTCATATAAGGTCATAACATCAAGTCATATAATGTCAAATCATGTAAGGTCATAATATAAAGCCATGTAAGGTCATAATATAAAGTCATATAAGTTCATGATTTAAGTCATATAAGGTCATAATATTAAGTTATATATGGTCATTATTTTAGTCACATAAGGTCATAATACCAAGTCAAAAAAGTTTACAATACCAAGTTATATAAGGCCATGATATCGAGCCACATAAGGTCACACACTTAGTCATATAACTTAGAGTCATAATATCAAGTCATATGAGATCATGCTATCTTTAATTATCAAGATATTAAGTCATGTAAGATCACGATATCCTAAAAGGTCATAATATTAAGTCATATATGGACATGATATCAAGTAATATAAGGTCATAATATCAAACCATATGTCAAGATGTCGTCATATAAGGTCATGATATAAAGTCCTATAAGGTCAAGATATCAAGTCATAAAAGGTCAAAATATCAAGTCATATGAAGTTATAAGATTAATGTAAACATATAACATCAAGTCATATAGGTCAAGAAATTAAGTCATATACTGTCACAACACCAAGTCATATAGGGCCATAATACCAAACCATATAGGTCATAATATCGTCATATAAGGTCAAGATATCTATTCATATAAGGTCATAATATCTAGTCACATCAGGTTATAATATCAAGTCATATAAGGTCATAGTATCGTCAAATAAGGTCAAGATATCTATTCATAAAAGGTCATAATATCTAGTCACATCAGGTTATAATATCTAGTCACATCAGGTTATAATATCTAGTCATATAAGGTCATAAGATCAAGTCATATAGTCATGATATCAAGTCATATAAGGATAAAATTTTACATTATAGTGATTTTGTAATGGTAGATCTACTGATACTGATGTTCTAAGACTAGTATGTAATGTCAGACCGCTTAACTATTCCCGGAATCAAGCTCAAATGAGTTACGTAACTTTCAAAATAGTCATAGGCGTTTCTGTTATTGCTTTGTATTGAATTAATCTATCTCGTGTTAACATTATCTGTACTTGCATTGTTGAAATTCTATATCCTTGCTGTTATGAACGGTTTAACTTTAAAATACAGCCATAGCGTTCCTGTTTTAAATTATTATTTTTTTAGGCAAATGCTGAACTTAGCTGATCCCAGAAGTGTGTCTGACCAGTCATGTCTTCTGTCCATGCAGCATACGTTGTCGAGGTAATAGCAGTGTTTAGAGCACACGTTAAATTTTCATAATTTATCTCTTCTAACATAACTAGCACTAAAACGTCTGTGTGTGTCTTAAAAATTCTATCCATTGAAACGCGTAGTTCAAACTGACACCAACCACTGCGTGTAAAAGCGTTGGAAAGCACTATTATAATTTTTCGACTCTGTTCCATACACTCTACGATGTTGTCCACTACCAGCTTGCCGACTTCAAAGTCTCTTAAATGTATACATAACCTGTACCCAAGCTCTTTCTCCATTTTTTCTAACAGTACCCCGTGTACCCACTGTCTGTCTTCATCACAGTAAACAACAAATCCATCGTACTTGTAATCCTCATTGCCATCTATGGCACTGTAACCATGGCTTTTAGCTCGAAGCAGATAGATCCAATATCTGATATGCCAACGTGCCTTATACAAAATGGTGATCACTATGACAACAGTTACACACACGACTACAGACGATACTATTATAGGTATCATCTGGTTTGGTTCTTTACAACTTTCGGGAGTTGGGTTGTAATCTATCAGGAACTTTCCATTCATTTCTGGTGGGAATTTACATTTATATTCTTTGTACCAGCCATGTAGTTGGACTTGTTTTGGTTGTTTTGTCCAGTCTCTAAACCACATAAGATGGCACGTGCATGAATAATCATTTACAGAAAGATCAATAAATTTAAGGTTCTGTAGCATCATGGGAGGGAAAGATGTCCTGTTAATCAACTTTATATTGTTGCCATTAAGATAAAGCTTTTCTAACCATGTTATATTACCAAACACTAACGGATCGTCGTTCCAGCCACGTATACCATTAATGCTTAGATCCAGTTTTCGTAAGGAGGGGAGATTTGGAAACAGACCCGATGGTATCACGTTTAGCGCCGTGTTTTGTAAAATAAGATTAGTAAGTTTTTTCAAAGGTAAAAATGTTTTGGTGATGAGATTTTCTGGCAGACGGATACGATTGTTTTGTAGGTTAAGATTTTTAAGATTTGGCGTGCTGTTAAATATTTCTGGTGTTTGCATTTGTAATTCGTTATCGGCTAGGTTCAGTGATTTTAATGTACTACTGTTAAAGGCAAGCTTGTAGATTTGCTTCAATGATTTGTGTTGCTGTCTGAGGGAAAGTTTCTCTATTGCTCTCAGGTGAAGAAGAACATTGTCTTTTAATGTATGTATGTGATTTTCGTCCAGATCTAGTTCTTGAAGATTATCTAGACACGCAAACGATGTCTTGTTGATCTTACGTATACGATTATTTTGTAGATTTAACTTAAATATAGAAGGCACTAGGGACGTTTTTCCATCACAAAAGCTTGGAAGCATGTCAAAACTACAGCTACTCAGATCTAGTTTGGTCAAAAATGGCGGGAATCCCTTCAGAGATATAGATTTTAAATGGATATTTGAAGTAAAAATTAATTCTTTTAAATTGCTTAAATTTGAAAACACACGCCCGTCGATATCTGTAAAGTCATTTTTATAAAAAGATAATACTTGAAGAGAACTTCCTTGCAGATCTGTAAACATATTTTGTGGAATATTTCGCCAGTTGTTATTTTTAAAATACAGTTTCCATGGCAGCGATTTGTTCATGTAACGGAATGTTTTTGATATATTTTCTGGAGATATGTCCGTACATTGGTTGATTTCTAGATGTTGTAAATACTTCAGATCTACGAAAGCGTCTGGTTCTATGAGTTTGATTTTACTTTGCTGTAAGGTTAACTTTACAATCGAGTTATAAGTTAAATTAAAAAGCGTTTCCTTGGTAACGTTAGGAAAACGATTTCCTGTAAATGTAAAATTCGTCACATATTCTGGTAACCTTGGTATGTAAGTTAGTTGATGTTTCGTTGGCCTGTTCGCAGTACACATTGCAGTCTTACTCTTCTGATCACATTTACAAAACTCTGGACATTTTATTTCTTTATCTTTGTATGCCAATGGGCTTCCGTAGTTCTGAAGTATGGCTATATAAAGGCAGACGATGTAATACTTAGTCTTCATGTCCAATTAATATCATTCCTTGCTTCTAAAACTGAAAAAAAAAAAATTAAAACACGTAAATAATATATCCCATGCTACACAAAAATATTAATTTAAAATAAATAAATAAATCCAAAAACTTCTTTTAAAACATGGGAGAGTAATCAGATAACATACCCATCATGATTCTTAAAAATCAGAACAATATGACTAGTCAACAGATTTGCGTTAAATTTACATTTCAGGGGCAACAACTCCTACATGGATTATCGTATAGTTTCAAAACTTTCTATTCTGTTATCTCTTGTCATATAAAACATTTTTTTACAATTTATTGTTTCAATCTCTTTATGATAGTTTTCAGGAAATATTCCAAAATGACAATTCATGGCCAAACACTCCTACATAAACTGGCATGTGCTGATTTTGAATTTCTATTAAAATAATGCATTCAAATCAGCAAATTTTAATAAAAATTAAAAATTAGCACATGACAAAACTATCATAACGTTACACAACTTGCTACTTTGTAAGATCTTAACATGCTGATCATTTTCGCATTTTATTGTTTTATCTGTAATAGTTTTCAAGAAAATAGTTTAAAAAACAACTATTTATAATGCAACGAATTAACATTTCAGAGGCAACAAATCCTGCATGGGTTATCATATAGTTACAAAACTTTCTACTCTATTAGATCTTGTGATGTTGACCATGCTTGCATTGTATTGTTTTTATCTATCAATAATAGTGTTCAAGATAATATTCAACCAAATTCGCAAAGAATTGACATAATGGGGAAATAACTCCTACACGGATTCTCGTGTAGTAACTAAATGTGATACGAATCTAAATTGTACCAGTCGAATTGAAATTTGACCCGTGGTTTCAAAAGTGGGTTTGAAAATGTGTAGTAAACACACGCGCGCGAGCTGTGTCATACCAAAGTTCACATGCGAGCTGTAGACCTTGGGAATCTAATTTTAAAACATGGTTACGTACTAGTAAAAAAAACCTATCATGTAAACACAATAAATTAAACACAAAATTTCATTAAATTTGTCATTTGTGACTTTGTAAGGGATAAATAACATCCTTGCTAATACATTTGGATATTAATGACGGACAATTAATGTTATTTATGTTGGGTTTCCCCTTTGATTCATTCGACTTTACTTTTCAATTATTGTACAAATGGTTAAATATGACAGAAGATTAGAAACTCTTTCAGAAGTGCTATTGTATACAATAAGAATTTACATGACTGTGGGACACATATATGGTATTTATCTGTTGTTTATATTTTGGATAAACTTAACATCTCTAACTTATTTATTGATAAAGGCTTCAGAATTTAGTTAAAGAAAAATTAAAAACAAGTTTTGAGAGATATTGGTTTAATACTAGAAATTATAATATCATTTCAGATAATTGCAAATTGTATTCCTACTTTACGATTAAGCAGAATTTTGGCAAAGAAAATTATTTATCCTTAAAACGTTTCAAATTGAGACAAGCTATAACAAAATTGAGGATAAGTGCTCATAATTTACACATTGAAACAGGCAGATATCAGAAATTAAGTAACAAATTAGAAAGAAGCCAGGTATATGTCATTTTTGTAACCTAAATTCTGTCATTTTATTCTAACTTGTCCTTTATACAATGATGTAAGAAAAGATCTTGTTGTTTATAATACTTGTACAAATTTTAACAATCTCTCTACTGAAGACAAATTTTTCTGGCTTATTACAAATGAAGATCTGGCCCCGGTTTTACAATCATTCACTCAGTTGAGTGTACACTCAACCCATATTCTGGAATATTTCAATGTCAGTTTTTAAGACATGACACTGTCAAAATTGAATATCTAATATTATATTTAAATTGTTTGATGTAGGTTTGTTGAACAAAATCAGACATTGCCTCATAAAACCTAAAACTTTTAAAATATGAATGAGAGAAAAATTGAAATATTTGAGTTGAGAGTACACTCAATTGAGTGAATGATGGTGAAACTGGGTTCTGATTATATTAACAAAGCTTGGTCAGTATATTATCAATGCCTTAAATAGACGACAGAACTATCAAATCAATAAACGATGAATACCATGGACTGTTACTTAAAACAGAAATGTTTATTATCATTATTACTGTCATATACACTTTTTAATTTAATCATAAAATACATTCAAAAAGTGGTATATGTCAATAATACCACTTTTTGAATGTATTTTTATGATTAAATTCAAATAGTGATATATGACATTACTATACATATCTTTATCAATATTTATATTATAATGTGCATTATGTAGCAATTTTCTTAAGATGAAGATGTGGTATTTGCTGGGAATGTCTGGTTCAGGAAAACTGCTATACTGTAGTGTAAAAGTACATTTTATTTATAACAAATGTTTCAATAAATGTTTAATTTTAGTTAAATTTGAGGTTCTACCTCATTGATCTTGATGCTCCTGCGTGGGCCCTTAACTGGTTAAATAAAGATTATTATTATTAATAAAAATGTTTATTTTCAGAAAATTGAACCAATTCAGAAAATTGAAAAACTTCATGCAGCTTTAACGTAATTTGCATTTTTATAAACTTAAAACGATAACCTACCATAACTCTGTAACTCTAGTCTTCGTGTTTAGAAATTATTTTATTATTATTATTTTTTTTTTTACAATTAAACTTTCCTTAAACGCGGAATAGGTTTTTGTCAAAAGTTTTATTATTTGGCAGTTTTTCAAACTTTTTAGAATTACAAACCTTGAAAGTGTAACATAAATTCACTTCCGGGTACCAAAATAGATGAGGACGTGCAGGGAGGAAATGATATTTTACACCAAAATTAAGACTTTTTAAATTTATTTATTTATTTATTTATTTACATAACGGCCCGTTTTAAATGTCGCTGTGTAAAGGATGTCGGGGGCCTTGATGTAGTTAATCACCGAGTACACTAATTAGCAAATTAATCGTTTGCGGGACAATTTGGTTATTTCCATTCAACAAACTGTCAACAAACTTACCTGTCAATACTAGAACTTATTAATTAAAAATCTTATCATCAATGAATGCATGAGTGAATAATATACACTAAGTGAAAAAGAAACCGTAGTAAAAATCACATTTAGAGAGAGAGAGAGAGAGAGAGAGAGAGAGAGAGAGAGAGAGAGAGAGAGAGAGAGAGAGTTTCTTCGATTTTAAGGCAAATTAATTGTGAAAATAATTAAAATTATAATGATAATTAAAATTTATAATATTTTGTTCTTTTTTGTCTTCCTTGTATTTTGTTTTAGCTGAAGATGATAGGGGATGAGTAAAACCGTTGTGATCCGTGACGGCTAACATAACAACAATTATAAATAAAATATAGGATTAAAACCTCGAAAAACGGACGGACGAATGAACGAACGATGTACATAGGCAGATACTGAGTCGATCGAAAGACAATATTGTCATGTGCTTCTTTTGATTTTTCATAAACAATATAATTCAACAGTAGCATATGAAGCACTTTTTGAATTGTATTATAAAAAAATCAAAACGGTAGCACATGGCAATATAAAAAAATAATCATGTTACACATAATGATCTAAATAGTATTATATGTAGTACGTACCTTGTAACGACTGTACATAACTAGGGGATATAAACATATGATAATCGCTAAAGAAGTTGAATACATTTTACCTGACAAAGTTATTTTAAATTCTTCCTGGTCATTTATAAATATAGGTGAGACACTGCATTTACCCTTACACAGTTACACACTTATACGACAGGCCCCAAAAAAATCACCCAATCTAGGTTCCTGATTGATTTTAAACTTTAAATATAGGGCGGTCCAAAAGAAAGTTAAATTCAATAGATTTAAATTGATAGTTGACCACATCCTGTTTTATGGACAGTAAGCCTTAAGGGCAGTTTTAAAGATGAATCAGGTACTTTAATTTTCCCAAATTTACATACAGAATCAAAGTACTGAAGAGCTGAATACCTTTGCCATATTAACTGATTGGAGGGTTTTAAGGTGCACACTTATATTATTCATTTTACTTGAAACAATGTTGAAGCTTAAATGTGAAAAAAATTATAAAATTGTATGAGATATGAATTATTAGTTCATATAGATTTCAGAAAAATCAGTTCAGTCATAAAATGCATAAACTCTAAAATGAGATCATTGCACAGTCTAGACTGCATGATCATCCCCTTAATTCTTAAAATATCTACCGGTACATGTAGTTAAATTTTAAAATTTAAAAAAAGTATTGCAATAAGGGTTTGGAAGGAGACTGAAACTTTAAGTTTCCCCCAAACTTTAAGTTTCTTGTCAATTACATGCACACTTTGAGACAATAAGGGTAATCAAACATTTAGCATTTTGAACCGTCCTATCAGAGGGATTCTACTATACTTGTGCAACAAACCTACACTAAACATTTGAAATACAACCTTAGATATTCAATTCTAACTGTGTAATGTCTTAAAAATTTACATTGAAATATTCCCTTGAGTTGAGTGTACACTTATTTGAGTGAATGATTGTGAATTTGGGGACGTTTGCAACATAACAGTGAGTCAGTGGCAAGTCACACACCAACAACTTTACTTATTTACATGTTAAAAATTGTCATAAAGCATCTCTTATTTTTTTTTTTTTATCGTTATTGTCATGAAGCATTTTCAATGTATTTTACGATAAAATTTAAAATATAGTTTACGACAAAATCATTTTTGAAACCAAACATATTCACAAGGCATTGTCACAGACAATATATCTCTCGCCGATGGGTTCTAATGTTTTCAAGAAGGGCTCAGTTTGAATTTGTGTAGAAGAAAATGAAGGGAAAAGCACTGCTCTGTTTCCCAATAATATCTATCTGAGGTTTGCAGTTGATATGTTCTATACACTGCTATGGGAAACATGAAATAGCCCTGAAACAAAACTCCGATAGATGCACTCTGCCAAAATATCCCCTCAGCTTAAAAAAGGAGTCCAAAAAAGAATACTACTCAATATACACATTGTTTAACTAATTAGAAGCAATAATCCAGAATTAAATTATAATGTGTGTGTCATGATTATTTTTTAAAAAATATAGTGTCCCCCCCGCAATACACACATGCATGTACATGTACTGAGTAGTGTGAAACTAATTCTAATGAGGCAAACTGTAAGTAAAACAAGAGGAATAGAAGCGTCCGAAAGAAAAGAAAACAAAAAACTCACCAGTGAAGATTATTAACATGGGACATTTGTTTTCTTTCACCTCTTAAAACGGCTTAAAAGAACCTTCAAATTTCCTATTACATAACTTGTACAAAAGCACAAGCACAAAGGCATTTATGGCAAACTGACTGGACAGATGTCTTACTAGTTCAGTCAGTAGAGCAACAAATTGGTAAAGGGAGGCTTACGGGTTTGAGTTGTTTTTTGGCCCCTGTATTTCCATTCCCTGTTTCACACTTAAGTTATCTTTTTGCCAAATCCAATTTGAGACAACTGAAGGTGTTACAAAAGAGAAATAATGCACGATTCATATAATAATTTGATAATTTTTTTCGGTTTTGGATTTCTTCTCATGTACACAAGTACATGCGCAAATAATCATGTTGGTCAGTTTGATTGTAAAATTTGGTGACTAGTGGTATAATATGACATCATTCCTCTTCAATTTACTCATTGCAGAATATCTATAAATGTAATTTCTTGATGATTTCTGACAAGGGTAATGAGTTTTTATTTCTATGAAACACTAATCATGGCATTATTGTATACTGTATATTTGTGTAGTCAAGATGAGGGCGATAACAGGTTCCTGTTAGTTTGGCAACATTGGTAATAGAACATGTATTTATTTATTTATTAATTTTATTTATGTATTTATTTTTTGTTTAATATATAATAAATATTGTCATTTCAAAAAGCATTGTAAATTGTATATAGTAATAGTATGGAATAAACCAACTTAGCCACGACATGTTGCAGAATGCTTTTAATGCAATGTAGAACTGTCATGGCGTCTGCAACCAAGTGGTCTACATATTATGCAAATCTTAAAACAAGGTAATACATTCTCAGTTAAAATTTTTAGATATGATTAAAACTGGATAAATACCTGATTCTAACTTAAAATCTAGTTTTGAGTTTTACCTGTGTAACAGTAAATTATATCAATGGTCAACTTAAAATATTTATTTAAATTATACTTAGGAGAGATGTATTGTTATAAAATGACCACAGAAAGTAAAAGATTAAATGTAGCATGAAATTGAATTTTACACGCCCCTTTTTCAAAGTTGGGGCCTGTCGTATAAGTGTACATATGTTTTAAATTTCCTGGTCATCTATAAACATAGGTGAGACAATTGGATTATAAATTTAGATCGGTAAGGTTAACTACTCAGTAACTGGCTACTTGTAGAAGAAAGACTACAGCCCAGCTACAGCCGAACCTCTTAATAACTCGAGTCATGTCATTGACCACGAACGATATCTCTAAAAAAAAAAAAAAGATAAAACATAAAAACAATTCTCTAAGCAAGCTTATTTTAGTTTGTGTGTTGTGCTTATTATTTTCTAAATTTATTCAGTAAGACAAGACGCTTTATATAGCTTGTAGAATATAAACTATTATTTCACTCATAACAATTTATTATTATTATTATTATCATTATTATAAATTGATTTATCACACACATGCGGAAATCGTGACAATCCACTAAGACTTACAAGTGGAGTAAAAATAAACGTGACGCAATTATAAAATGTTGTAATCTTAGTATACACGCTAACATACGTTCCAAACAATATTCATTATTACTTAAACCCCGTTTTTCAAGATTTGTAGCCACATTTTATCTAATTTTACAATTTATTCTAGTGACAATGTTTTTTTTAATGTGACCTATAATGTACAATGTCAGTCTCTGCTTAAAATCTTATTTGGAAAGTCTGCACACTCCGTAAAATTTTCAATTTTACTTCGAACTGAAAATTTACTATGTCCAACAACTCAATCTTTTTATCCTTATAAGGCATGGCCTGTTAAATTTTTCATTAATTATAGTGAGAGGTCAGTTAAATTTGCATAATTAGCACCTCAATGTCTAGAATCAATATTTCATTTTTTACAATGAAAGGAAAATGGCTTGATTAACATTTGTAGATAAATATTGCTTCAGTTACATTTTTTTTAATTTCTGGAGTGCATTTATTGTGTTTTTAAATCCATAATTTTCTGTCTTCGGGGGGGGGGGGGGGGGGGGGGGGGTTGGTTCTGAAATTATGAATTGTCAGGGGCATGAAAAAAATTAGAATAAATTGTAAAATCATGGTCAAGCCTAACCTTAACCCGAACTATCCTTCCAAAACGGGGTTTTATTATTAATGAATATTGTTTTATATCATATGCGACGGGTGGATAACCATTACTGGACTAAACGTTTTTAGCTCACCTGAGCTGAAAGCTCAGATGAGCTATTGCGATGGTTCACCGTCCGTCGTCTGTCGTGCGTCGTCCGTTAACTTTTTACATTTTAATCTTCTCCTCCAAAACCACTAGGCCAAATTTAATGAAACTTGGTAACCATCATGCCTGGCATGGTTCAAGGTCATATGTTGAAAGGTCAAGGTCACAGCTGCAAAAGAAGACTTAAATTGATAATTATCTTGAAAACTATTAACTTTTTGTATAGGCATGTATATTAGAATATTATAGGTATTGCGACAACGATCATTTTGATATATAGTTCAAGGTCATATATTGAAAGGTCAAGGTCACTGCTGCAAAAAAAAAGACTTAAATTGCTAATTATCTTGAAAACTATTAACAGTTTGTATAGGCATGTATATAAGAATATTGTAGATATTTATATCAGGATCATTTGATATATGGTACAAGGTCATATGTTGAAAAGGTGAAGGTCACAGCTGCAAAAGAAGACTTAAATTGCTAATTATCTTGAAAACTATTAACTTTTTGTATAGGCAGTTATATAAGAATATTGTAGGTATTGCGACAACGACCATTATGATATATAGTTCAAGGTCATATGTTGAAAGGTCAAGGTCACAGTTGCAAAAAAAGACTTAAATTGCTCATTATCTTGAAAACTATTAACATTTTGTATAGGCATGTATATAAGAATATTGTAGATATTTATATCAGGATCATTTTGATATATGGTACAAGGTCATATGTTGAAAAGGTCAAGGTCACAGCTGCAAAAGAAGACTTAAATTGCTAATTATCTTGAAAACTATCAACTTTTTGTATAGGCATGTATATTAGAATATTGTAGGTATTGCAAGAATGATCATTTTGATATATGGTTCAAGGTCATATGTTGAAAGGTCAAGAGCACAGCTGCAAAAAAAAAAAAGACTTAAATTGCTTATTATCTTGAAAACTATTAACTTTTTGTATCGGCATGTATATTAGAATATTGTAGGTATTGCGACAACAATCATTATGCTATATGGTACAAGGTCATATGCTGAAAGGTCAAGGTCACAGCTGCAAAAGAAGACTTAAATTGCTAATTATCGTGAACACTATTAATTTTTTGTATCGGCATGTATATTAGAATATTGTAGGTATTGCGACAATGATCATTTTGATATATGGTTCAAGGTCATTTGTTGAAAGATCAAGGTCACAGCTGCAAAAGAAGACTTAAATTACTAATTATCTTGAAAACTAATAACTTTTGGTATAGGTATGTATAATAGAATATTGTAGATATTGCGACAACGATCATTTTGATATATGGTTCAAGGTTATATGTACAATATTATATAAGCTACTTATGAATGAAATGTGAGTGGATATATTTCTGATTAAGTTCTGTGGGAGTTCTTAACTTGAGAAAACTTTTAAAGTTTCTGTACGTAATATATTGTCTATTGCACTTTGCAAACAATATTGGACATATCTTCAGGTGAGCATTAAGGCCCATGGGCCTCTTGTTTACTTAAGCTTCTGTAACTCCGTTTGTTCGGATCTTAACAAAAGGGTATTGCTTTCATGTTGCTTCGCTCTCTGACAGCGAGAAGGTTTTTTTCCCTTCAAAAATCTGTATCTAGCGTTATATTTCCAGATTTTCTATCAGACGAATCAAAAAAGTGTACAAAAATAATAATATAACCCCCAAAACAACCAAAAACCCGTCTACGAGTACTTTTGCCGAAGCACCTGTGTTTTAAAAGCTGACTTACCGGTTGTATATAGAATAGCAAATAGCCTTCATCGCCAATTTGATTGGAGGCCTTCGTTACTTATGACTTAAACATTGATATACTTGATTATAATCTTATTAACCGTTTACAGTCCACAACCTAACGGATGAGAAACAAAATTTAATAAACAAAATACAGTGATGAGATCACCGGATGTACATATTAATACAACATAGTACCACCCTCTTGATTTTAAAAAGACGTCACGGGTATGACTCACATAGTTGTTACCATTACATAATAATTTGTCGAAACAGTCTCTCTCTCTCTCTCTCTCTGATCGGAAAGCAAGATATACACAACACAATTTGTGTTTTACATAGATGCATACCTATTTTCAAAAAAAAAAAATATCATTTTTTAAAAATCTTTAAAAAAGGTGAATCACAACTGCCAAGTATGACACTTGTTTATCATTATATAATATCTTAAACTCTTAAGAGCAAACAACCACGTAACAAACAAGAGGTCTATAGATGGTCCTTATCGCTCACCCGAGGATATGCCAAAAATCGTTT
The DNA here is from genome assembly GCA_029721355.1 of Tegillarca granosa. Classification (NCBI taxonomy): domain Eukaryota; kingdom Metazoa; phylum Mollusca; class Bivalvia; order Arcoida; family Arcidae; genus Tegillarca; species Tegillarca granosa. The sequence continues at coordinate 42,553,848 of CM056604.1, forward strand.
GCACAGTACTATAGACAATAACTGTAATTACAGAAACTTTCCAAGTTTTGGCCAGTTTGGAACTGCCAAAAATAATTAATCAGAAATATTTAGTCAAAGTTCATTTATAAATAGCTAAACACATTAAGGAAAAAAATACAGTGGATAATTTTCAGATAATTAACCATTTCATTATACTGATGCAGGTATGATCTTGACCTTTGAACATATGACCTTGGACCATATTTTTAAATGACCATCATATCAATACCTACAATACTCTAATATATATGCCTACATAATAAGTTATTAGTTTTCAAGATAATTTACAATTTCAATATTCTAATGCAGCTATGGTCTTGACCTCTTGATCGTCATATCAATACCTACAATATTCTAATATACATGTCATAAAAAAGTCAATAGTTTCAAAGATAATTAACACATGCAGCTATGACATTAACCTTTAAAAGTATGACCTTGAACCACATATCAAAATAATCATAATAACAGTATCTACAATATTCAATATTCATCCCTGTACAAAAAAGTAATAGTTTTCGAGATAATTTACAATTTTAGTATTCAAAAGGAGAAATAACTTTCAGGGGCAACAACTCACATGTCATGTGTAGAAGTCTCATTTTAACACTGGCACTTCGTCATTTGTACCTTGATATGACACTCCTTTTACAATGACGTCATTTGTGGCTGTATGTGACTGTCATTTTAACAATGCCCCATCACTTGTATATTGACTAAACACTCACTTTACAACGACACATCATTTTAGATGTATGTCTCATTTTAAGAACAAACCGTCATTCGTTATTTGATATAACTGTCATTTTAAAGTGACACATTATTTGTAGCTGTATGTGACTTATTTCAACAATAACAAATCATTTTAGCTGAATGTGACACTTATTTTACAGATACAAAATTAAAACATGTTGGATCTATGGACAATAAAACACACAGCTGTGGAGCTCTGTGTCACGGGTGTCTAAAACATACATGCTGTTCTGTGTCAAAAGTGTAAACAACTAGATCTAATCTGTTCTAAGTCACATGTCAACAACTAAATCAAATATGTTCTGTGTAACAGGTGTCAACAACTAGAGCAAAGCTTTATTGTGTTGCCATTGTCAACATCCTGATCTAGGCTGTAATACCATCGAAGGTGTCAACAACTAGATCAAAGCTTTATTGTCTAACAGGTGTCAACAACAAGTTACAAGCTGTTATGGTATCATCAACTTGATCCTAGCTGTAATGTATCAATGTGAATAAATAGATCCAGGTAATACTGTCACTGGTGTCAACATCTAGATCTAGGCTGAAATGTATCAGTGTGAATAACTAGATCCAGGTAATACTGTCACTGATGTCAACATCTAGATCTAGGCTGTAATGTATCAGTATGAATAACTAGATCCAGGTAATACTGTCACAGGTGTCAACATCTAGATCTAGGCTGTAATGTATCAATGTGAATAACTAGATCCAAGTAATACTGTCACATGTGTCAACATCTAGATCTAGGCTGTAATGTATCAGTGGGAATAACTAGATCCAGGTAATACTGTCACATGTGTCAACATCTAGAACTAGGCTGTTATGTATCAGTGTGAATAACTAGATCCAGGTAATACTGTCACAGGTGTCAACATCTAGAACTAGGCTGTAATGTATCAGTGTGAATAACTAGATCCAGGTAATACTGTCACTGGTGTAAACATCTAGATCTAGGCTGTTATGTATCAGTGTGAATAACTAAATCCAGGTAATACTGTCACATGTGTCAACATCTAGATCTAGGCTGTAATGTATCAGTGTGAATAACAAGATCCAGGTAATACTGTCACAGGTGTCAACATCTAGATCTAGGCTGTAATGTATCAGTGGGAATAACTAGATCCAGGTAATACTGTCACTGGTGTCAACATCTAGATCTAGGCTTTAATTTATCAGTGTGAATAACTAGATCCAGGTAATACTGTCACATGTGTCAACATCTAGAACTAGGCTGTTATGTATCAGTGTGAATAACTAGATCCAGGTAATACTGTCACAGGTGTCAACATCTAGATCTAGGCTGTAATGTATCAGTGTGAATAACTAGATCCAGGTAATACTGTCACTGGTGTCAACATCTAGATCTAGGCTGTAATTTATCAGTGTGAATAACTAGATCCAGGTAATACTGTCACAGGTGTCAACATCTAGATCTAGGCTGTAATGTATCAGTGTGAATAACTAGATCCAGGTAATACTGTCACAGGTGTCAACATCTAGATCTAGGCTGTAATGTATCAGTGGGAATAACTAGATCCAGGTAATACTGTCACATGTGTCAACATCTAGAACTAGGCTGTTATGTATCAGTGTGAATAACTAGATCCAGGTAATACTGTCACAGGTGTCAACATCTAGATCTAGGCTGTAATGTATCAATGGGAATAACTAGATCCAGGTAATACTGTCACAGGTGTCAACATCTAGATCTAGGCTTTAATTTATCAGTGTGAATAACAAGATCCAGGTAATACTGTCACATGTGTCAACATCTAGAACTAGGCTGTTATGTATCAGTGTGAATAACTAGATCCAGGTAATACTGTCACATGTGTCAACATCTAGAACTAGGCTGTTATGTATCAGTGGGAATAACTAGATCCAGGTAATACTGTCACAGGTGTCAACATCTAGATCTAGGCTGTAATGTATCAATGGGAATAACTAGATCCAGGTAATACTGTCACATGTGTCAACATCTAGAACTAGGCTGTTATGTATCAGTGTGAATAACTAGATCCAGGTAATACTGTCACAGGTGTCAACATCTAGATCTAGGCTGTAATGTATCAGTGGGAATAACTAGATCCAGGTAATACTGTCACATGTGTCAACATCTAGATCTAGGCTTTAATTTATCAGTGTGAATAACTAGATCCAGGTAATACTGTCACATGTGTCAACATCTAGAACTAGGCTGTTATGTATCAGTGTGAATAACTAGATCCAGGTAATACTATCACAGGTGTCAACATCTAGAACTAGGCTGTAATGTATCAGTGTGAATAACTAGATCCAGGTAATACTGTCACTGGTGTAAACATCTAGATCTAGGCTGTAATGTATCAGTGGGAATAACTAGATCCAGGTAATACTGTCACATGTGTCAACATCTAGAACTAGGCTGTTATGTATCAGTGTGAATAACTAGATCCAGGTAATACTGTCACAGGTGTCAACATCTAGATCTAAGCTGTAATTTATCAGTGTGAATAACTAGATCCAGGTAATACTGTCACTGGTGTCAACATCTAGATCTAAACTGTAAAGAATCAGTGAATAACTAGATCCAGGTAATACTGTCACAGGTGTCAACATCTAGATCTAAACTGTAAAGAATCGGCGAATAACTAGATCAAGGTTATACTGTGTCATAGGTATAAGCAACATCTAAAACCAAGAATTTCTGTGTCATAGATGTCAAGATAAAAGCTGCTTCATGTAACAGGTATCAACAACCAGATCCAAGCTGTGGTCAAATAAACATAATTAGATGTTCTGGTTGCTACATATGCAAGTCTGTCAAATGAACATATTATGTATTAAGATGTAATAAAAAACCTTGGGTACTACTAAAGACTCCAAAAATCCTCAATAGATAAACTAAATCTAATTTATTGTTGTCCTGGTTTTACTAACAGTGAGTGATAAGATAGTCTTATTGACTTCACCTTGAATAAAATAAAGACACTTATTTTCCCAGGAATTAGTCTTGATAACAAGATACATTTAGATACATATATATGTATAAAACAAGAGGCCCATAGGTTTTAATGCCCACCTGAGAATATACCCAGAATTGTTTGCAAAGTGCAATAGACAATATATTAAGTACAGAATTTTCCAAGTTTTCTCAAATTTAGAACTGCCACAATACTTATTCATAAATATCTAGTCACACTTCATTTATAAGTACCTAATATGCATGTAGTAACTGTAGTACAATGAATAATTTCCAAATCATTAACCATTTCATTATACTAATGCATCTATGTCCTTGACCCTTGAACCTATTGCCTTGAAACAAAAATCAAAATGAGTGTCATATCAATACCTATAATATTCTTATAAACATGCCTATACATAAAGTTAACAGTTTTCAAGAATTTAGAACTTTAAGTATTGTTATGCAACTATATCCTTGACCTTTGAACATATAATCTTGAATTATATATCAAAATCATCAACATATCAAAACCAACAATATTCAAATAAACACGCCTATACAAAAACAAGAGGCCCATGGGCCTTAAAACTCACCTGAGGATATCTCCAAAATTATTTGGAAAGTGCAGTAGACAATATATCAAGTACAGAAACTTAACAAGTTTTCTCAAGTTAGAAACTCCCACAAAACTTAATCAGAAATATCCAGTCACATTTCATTTATAAGCAGCTAATATGCATGAAGTAACTGTAGTGCAATGAATAATTTCCAAATCATTAACCAATTTCAGTATACTTATGCAGCTATGTCCTTGACCTTTAAACATGTCAATACCTACAATATTCTAATATACTTGCCTATGCATATTAAACAGTTTTCAAGATAATTAACAATTTTAGTCTTCCTATGCTGATATGACCTTGACCTTTTAACACATGAACTTGAACCATATATCAAAATAATCACTATGTCAATACCTACAATATTCTAATAGAAATGCCTAAACAAAAAAGTTCATTGTTTTAAAGATTATTAGCAATTTAAATCTTCTTTTGCAGCTGTGACCTTGGTCTTCGAATATATGACCTTGAACCAATTGCAATATTTCAAAATCATCTTCATATCAATGCCTACAGTATTCTTATATACCTTGAACCTATATTAAAACGATTGTCATATCAATACCTACAATATTTTAATATACATGCCTTTACAAAAAGCTTTTTTAAAGATTATTAGCAATTTAAATCTTCTTTTGCAGCTGTGACCTTGACCTTGAACATATGACCTTGAACCAATGTCAATATATCAAAATCATCTTCATATCAATGCCTACAGTATTCTTATATACATAGTTTTACAAAAAGTTAATAATTTTCAAGATATTTTACCATTTTCAGTTTTCTTTTGCAGTTGTGACCTTGAACTTTGATTTTATGCCCTTGAACCATATAACAAAGTGATCGATGCATCCATACCTACAATATTGTAAGATACATGTCTATACAAGAAGTTAATAGTTTTCAAGTTATATTTACAAATACACATATATTATTTTAAGCAATTTCCCCCTAAGTACCTTGCCATTTCCCCATTTTGAGCCCCATGGCTACCATCTGTGCAAATCTGAAACTAGATGACCTAAGAATATTATACATGAAATAATTAAAGTATATCTCTTCAATCAGAGGAGAAGATTTTAAAGTTTTCACTAATTCCCCCTTTATGGGACCCCAAGGGAACATAACTCCTTTATTTGTGCAAATCTGAAAGGCCTTTACCCAGAAATGATGTTGACCAAGTTTCATAAAATTTGGCAGAGTGGTTTTGGAGGCGAAGATTAATATGTTAAAAGTGTACGCATGGCAGATGAAGATGGATACAATAGCTCATCTGGGCTTTCAGTTCAGGTGAGCTAAAAAACATTACAAACAACAAGTCTGGTCTGCTTTAAGATTTTTATTGTGATTTGTTCACATCCCTAAAGACATGAGAATCATTAAAGGAGAAACAATAAATATATTACTGTAAGCAATTTTTGACAGCCAGCTGGAGATGGTGAAGAAATTTTAGATAAATTACAGAAATTTTATAAGTCATAAACAGAAATATGTACATGTATTTAGTAATACCAGTAATTTGAAAAACATATCAAAGGGCATTATGTTATTCAAGTCTAAGTTAATTAAACTCGTAAAATTATTTTTATAACAAGCATCTCTTATCAAAAAAGTCAACTTTTTATACAGTAAAAACATGGATACAACTAACAAAAAATGGATAAATTTCATCTGTGCTAATCTTAAAAACCATCTTAACCCTAAACATTTCATTCACACAAAAATAAGTCCTTCATTTGTACCAAATCCATGGTTTTTGTTTGGGCCAGTTTTTATTATTTTATAGGTTTATGGTTATTTGTTTAGTGTTACCAAGTGAAAACGAACATCATGTGATAAAAGATAAAAACTGTACACACTAAAAACGAAATATTCTGTCAGAAAGACTTCTACAACTTAAAGCTGGTTTACACCAGTATGTTGTTTATGAATTTTATTCTGTTAATCTTTAGATGCAAATTTTAGGTCTGGTTTCAAATATGTACTATATCTTGTACTGCAAATGAAGGAATTACTTTTGGCATTAATGAAATAATATTATTGAAGCAAATGATCAACTTGGAACCAGCCACATAAACATCTCAAAACCAGCTACATAAAGATTACATAAGAGTTAAACAGTTAATCTTTTCACCTTTATGACACACTTACAATCTCAAAAAGTATAAATTAATTAGGAGTAAAAGATAAAATCTCAACTGGTCAGTTGTTAACTTAACACAAAATAAAAGCAATGAATATTCAAATAATAACTAATTTAACATCCACCTTACTCTATGTAATTTGTACATACATGTATGCATTTTCAATTTTACATGTAGAACACTACTTTTGACAAAAATTGTATTAGACACAGTCTTTGTAAGAATGTCCTGACATTACTGTATAAGTATTTATATTAGCCTGTATTATATTTGACTGCTTCTGAGGGTCTCAAACAATAAGCATGTTTTAATATTGATGATGCCCTCAGACAGGTGAGCTAAAATTAATGTTGAAGTGTATTAATCTTGGCGGATATTCTTTTAACGCCAAAAGCGCCAATATTAATACATAGCCAAAATAAATACTTATACAATATTATTTTTTTAAGATGACACAGGATGATCTGTATAAATTACAGAAAGGTAACTAGACTTTTATAGTTTGTATGATACATTTATCTGTATCAGTTTTTGTACAGTTTAATCAATTGTTAATGTTGTAAGTTGTAAACCACACTAATACACTAGTGTACTAATCTTTTTTGTTTTACCCGAGTTTTTCCTTTTCTCCATCTCTAACCTTTCTAGAAAATACAGCAAACCAGTATTAATAACAAAGCAACATTAAAAGATAAAATACTTAATAAACAAAATTTTTTAAAAAAGAAAGAAAATAAATAAACAATGGTAAATAAAACTAGGTAACAAAACAAAACCCTTGTTGTGAAACTGATATATAGAGTTATTACTTAATGTAGTTGTAATCAGGACAATACTGTATAAGGAAGGTATTAATTAATTATGAAGAAAGGATTAATTACAATTAATTAGTAATATAACTTTAATATGACTTTACACAACTGGATCATGGACGTTTAAATGCTTCTTCAATAAACACAACAGAATTGTTGGATAAATATTCTCAGGCATTGCACATAACATATAGGTAAATGGTGGTAAAAACAAGACTTCAAATTACAATTTTGATCTGAAGTTTTTTGATGTCAAGTTGTCAAATTAGAAAGATCATAGACAAAAGTTTATTCACATTTATGATTACATATTACATTTATTTATAGCTTCCAAGAAAGAAACTTCAAGAAATGCATAGGGTTAAATAAAAAATGTCACTGCCAGAACCAGTTGCCAAGGGAGGCAATTCTAATACAGAATAAGTTATCTGCCAGAAAATGTTACCAACTCGGCAACTGAGGCAATTTCATTAAATTATTTGTTTCTCTGGACCTGTTGCCAATGCAGGCAATTCTGCCAATTTTATAGTTCCAGCATATTAAACCTCCCTTATCAGACTAAACGACGGATTGACTTATGGACTTACACCTATAATAGAGGTCTATAATTCCCTCTGACATCATTCTACATGTGTGTTCTCTAATAATATATAACAAAATATGGCTACACGATATAAAATAAAAAACGTGGCTGGTTGGATTTCTATTAACTAAGCACTATAAACTCTGTTATAATCCAGTATTATAATTCAAAATTAAAAAAGAAAAATTAAAATAATTATACCCAAATAAATAACAAGTTATCTGAATTTTATAATAATAAATATGTCTATACATTAAACATGCATAAATAAATCAAGACTAGAATTTAAATCTGTTAATTATAATCAACTTCTTCTACAATTTGTCTGTCAGTGTCTGTATGTATTTTTGACTTAAGCAAACATCTAATTTTATTATAACACTATTTGTCAAAGTGGGTAATGGGGGGGGGGGGGGGGTTCATACAAGTACAAATATTTAACTTTATGCTGTCAAACATATATAAAAAGTTTGCACCACTGTTTTGGATAAAATGTACAAATTTGGTATATAAAAACCTATACAAAATGGAACAAGAGGCCCAATAGGGCCTGTGATGCTCAACTGGCTGCATATGTAAGACAATGTTTGTTTTTGATTGAAATGCTGTTTAACGTTCAACTCAAGAATATTTCACTTATATGGAGACTGTCAATTTTGGAAATGGTGGAGGACACTGGATTATAGGAGAAAACCACAACCAAGCAGCAAGTTTACTGACAAACTTTCAAAGATGAAGTGCTAGCCCACTTGGCATTAATGCACAATGTCAGGGGTGAAAGGTGCTGTGATTCGTAACATCGAATGTTTAAGACCACACAGCCACTGTGGTGCCTTTAAGACAATGTGATGTGGTTACCATAATTGGTTCATCAGCTTAAGATGGGAAATAAATTGAGCTTATGACCATTTTTGCTTCAATAAAGCCTACTTTGCAACACACACATGCAGGCATGCTTCACTATGCCATAAACTCAGCTTGGTTTAGCCAGTTGAGCTTAGAATAGATCCACAATGGCTTTTTTATATATATATATATATATATCTAGTAACAACAGGCATCTTAGACTGGTTCAAACTTTTTTTAGGCCGATGTAAGAACCTTCCACAGGAAGTTTGGTTCCAATTCGCCCAGTGATTTTAGAGGAAAAGATTTTACTAAATATTACACCTAATTTGCATATTTCTTGAAAATTGGGTCAATAAAAATTTTTTCAGAAAAGAATATCATATATTTTGAATCCCATACAGTATACTTTCTATATTTAAAATTTGAGCTCAATTGGTGGAAAAAAAGATCAACAATGGTCTTTTTTTTTCTATTTTTAGTTATGACGGCCATCTTGGATGTCAGGACGGGTTGCCTGGTACCACCTTTAGTCAGGCTGACATTTGGACCTTCCACACAAAATTTCATTCCACTTGGCCCAGTTGTTTCAGAGGAGAAGATTTTCAAAGATTTCACTAAATATTACACCTTAAGCATAATTCTTGAAAATTGGGTCAACGAAAAAGTTCTCATAAAAACCCTTTAAATATGTTGAATGCCCTGCTATCTACTCTCTACATTTCAAATTTGAACAAAAACGGTTAAAAAATGACTCAGCAATGGCTGTTTATGGGTTTTTGCTATTTATAATAACAGCGGCCATCTTGGATGTCTGGCGGGGTCGCCTGGTACAAACTTTGGTCTACCCCACCAAGGGACCTTCCACATTAAATTTGGTTCCAATTGGCCCAGTGGTTTCAGAGGAGAAGATTTTCAAAGAATTGATTAAATATTACACCTCATTTGCATAATTCGTAAAAATCGGGTCAACGAAAAATTTCTCATAAAAACCCGTTACATATGTTGAATGCCCCGCTATCTACTCTCTACATTTCAAATTTGAACAAAATCGGTTAAAAAATGACTCAGCAATGGCTATTTATGTGTTTTTGCTATTTATAGTAACAGCGGCCATCTTGGATGTCGGGCGGGGTCGCCTGGTACAAACTTTGGTCTACCCCACCTAGGGACCTTCCACACCAAATTTGGTTCCAATTGGCCCAGTGGTTTCAGAGGAGAAGATTTTCAAAGAATTGATTAAATATTACACCTCATTTGCATAATTCGTAAAAATCGGGTCAACGAAAAATTTCTCATAAAAACCCGTTACATATGTTGAATGCCCCGCTATCTACTCTCTACATTTCAAATTTGAACAAAATCGGTTAAAAAATGACTCAGCAATGGCTATTTATGTGTTTTTGCTATTTATAGTAACAGCGGCCATCTTGGATGTCGGGCGGGGTCGCCTGGTACAAACTTTGGTCTACCCCACCTAGGGACCTTCCACACCAAATTTGGTTCCAATTGGCCCAGTGGTTTCAGAGGAGAAGATTAAAGTTTACGCACGCACGCACGGACGCACGGACGCACGGACGCACGCAAAACCATGCCATAAGCTCAGCTGGCTTTAGCCAGTTGAGCTAAAAACAGGTACATATGTATTTCGCCTGTGATATATTTTAATTTCGGGTTCATCTTATGAGAAAACATGACAAATTTACTGATATGACTTGCATTATTAACCCAATACCTTTATAAATAGGGTATCACATGACACAATATACACTTGTCAAAAAGTGATAGACCGACTAATCTTTAAATGAAATGTACAATTCTTCATGAAAAATTAATGGAGAAATATTAACTTCTGAGTTTTGGATATACATACACCTGAATTATGTGATGCAGATTACACTTGAAAACAAGTTAAATATACATTTGTATTATCTCCCTTCTCAAGATGAGCGTGTAAAGCGTACATATTTCAGGCCTGTTAATTAGCTGATGGTGCTAATAAAACAGTAAATTTTGGATTGTAAATTCTAAAGCTGATTTTTTTTTTTTTTTTTAAATCATGAATTTTTCAAGTAAGTATTTTGCTGTATTTAAAAAGAGTCCTCTACAATGGGCCGATAACACTATCGAGTTGTCGTCCCCTTATCCGCTAGAGGGCTACTACTTCCGGGAGTTCACAGTTGTAAACAAATGGTTGCTACTATTATGTATCTATTAAATGCCCGTTGTATTAGTTTAAATGCATCCATTCTTTTATGTAAAAAGTTATACATAGACTTGACTGTTGTTTTAAATAAAATTAATTATCTTTAGTTGTCATTGAAATTTTACAGTGTTAAATACCGATTTTATACGATTTGACGATGCGAATGTTAACCTTATCTGGACACGTGCTCAGTTAATGGGAGAGATACAATATTTAATATTAAACATGAAAACAATTAAAAATTGTAAATTAAAAAAAAATTGTGTCCTATTTATTTACACGATTCACAGTATTTATTTACCAATAAAGGGAAATAATACTTAATTCAATAAAATTAAAAAGTAACGACTACATACAATTAATTTTTGTATTATGATTTGGTTTATTTATCTTTCGTTTTATTATTATTATTATTATTATTATTATTATAAATTTATCTAAACCCTTAATTGTCAGCGTAAGCTATGTCTTACACGACATGCAATAATTATTAAAATCACAGTTTTTAAAAACATAACGATTGGTATTCAAAACAAAGTGAAAACTTTCAACTAAAACAAACAGTAGCAAACAAATTATAAACAAGCCAATTTATTACTATTGGCAAATGTTTTTGCTCTCATGAGAGAGAGAGAGAGAGAGAGAGAGAGAGAGAGATTTAAAATGAAAGCTTATTTTCTGTGGGAAATATTCGAATATAGTGAATATAAGTGATAATAGAAAAAAGAAGTTCGAAGTAATTATGAGTGATAGAGAGAAAAGGGCACATTGTGATTAGAAGTGATAGAGAGAAAAGACTCGTAGCGATTATGACTGATAGAGAGAAAAGGACCTGTAGTGATTATGAGTGATAGAGAGAAAACACAGTAATTATTAGTGATACAGAGAAAAGACCTAGTAATTATTAGTGATACAGAGAAAAGGGATTGTAGAGATTATGACTGACAGAAGAAAAAACGTAGTGATTATGAGTGACAGAGAGAAAAGGACTCGTATTGATTATGGCTGATAGAGAGAAAAGGTATCGTAGTGGTTATGACTGATACAAAGATAAATAATAAGTGGTTTTTAATTACGTTTGAATTTTTATATTAACAATAGTTTTACATGGCTGGTGTAATAATAAAATTTGTTTAAACGGGCTCTTAGTAACTGTGAAATGTGTTAAGATTATCTCAAATTGAATACCAACTATGGTTGTTTACTGTAAACAATTTCCTTCCATCAAATATACAAGTGTCAAAAAGTTCAAGGTATTTTGGGAAAATAAAAACCTTTGATGTATAGAAAGTCGGGATAAGTGTGTATATTAGACCCTGTCAAGATATGGATATACACAGGTATCATCAATACCTGTGTATATTCACCCGTCAATATACATGTTAATTAAAGATTAATGGTTGTATCCTTCTCCCAGAGACAATCTTGTATACATGAAAAGTTTTAAGCATGCAATATATGTTGAATTCCATAGGTCAAGTGTCGAAATTAAGTCAACATAGACTTCAACTCCGATTGCAAAAATCGTTTTTTTACACTGTTTGATTTAAATGACAAGTAGATAAAATAAAAATTAAATACTTTTAATAACAAAAAAACTTCAAAGTTCATATATATGACCATTTTACATAAAACAATCGGTGTATTTTAACTGAAACACCAGCCTTTTAAAACATAAAAGATAGTAGCAAACAAGATGTTTACAACCGTGAACTCCCCGGAAGTAGTATCCCTCTAGCGGATCAGGGGTCGTAACTCGATAGTGTTATCGGCCCATTGATGTTCTGAATAAAACCCTGTACCTATAAAAACTTACAAAAACCACTTGGGAGTCTTTAATCTTTATCAGTCAATCAATATGTTTAGATCAAGTCATTTAAAAAGTGACCATCATTTACCTTTTATCAGGCATCTAATTGCATAAAGCTAATTCTAAATGATGATGACTATGTAACAGGGAATAAATGATGACTTTGTAGGACATGACAATGTAATGGGGCATCACAGTTGACAATGATACACAAATATTTTTAGGACTTGTGTGTCACATACGGCAGGAAGCTATATAAACCACAACCATTAATTATTATCAATACACTTTAAATAATCAATTATTTACATCTAAATTCCATAAACAGTGGTATACAGCACTGCGATATATATATACAGAAACAAGACAAACATATACATATATATATACCGTAAACATATAAAGCTTCAATTGTTTTCTATATAATCTATGTTATACGATATTCTTCTAATGTGTTGTATCTATATACAAAATGTAAAACCCAAACCTTAGAGATTTTGTCTGTCAAACCGTGATTTATATACACATGTTCACCCAAACCTCAGAGATTTTGTCTCTTTCCGTCACAGTGATTCATACACATGTATACCTTAGAGATTTCGTCTCATCTCATCACACTAGTACTGTGATTTATGTACACATGTATACCCAAACCTCAGAGATTTCGTCTCTTCCTTTTACATCGTGACTCATTGTTTCATTCGGACAAACTCTCATTAAATGAATGTTTAAATGATATTTACAGTTTTAGCAATGAAAACTGAGCAAAATGCCACAAAAAATCATTTTAATGAACAAAAATAAAAAAATTCAGTCAATCAATCGGTGAAATATCTTGTCACTTCTTGTTTCTAAAATGCATATAAATTAAAACTAAAAATAAATACTGCCCTACCAATTGCTACCAAAAAAAAATCTATTAACTAATTTCACTGATACACAATTTTGACAAAATCTTTTTTTGAGAAAAATGATGTTTAAATAAATAATGAAATAACCTGATACAATTACTTTTCAAAATACATTAATTACAGATTGCCCAATATCAATGACAAAATGGTCCCTTAAACACAGGAATATAAGATGAATAGGTGTTGCAATAAATATCTCACAATGAACGGTTCATTATATACATCTTCAAAATGTGCTTAAAAGCACATAAAAACTGCATTAGAACATATAATACAGAATATGATTTAATAATTGCAGTTATACTTAACATTTCTCAAAATTTTAAAACCTATATTTACTACACTATAAATGTTTACATAATAAACCATGGAAACATTAACTCCTGTCTGTGTAAACTATTTGATTTAACCAATTCTAGTGTGATAATCTAGTGCTGGAAGATATGTCACAATTCCATCACTGATGAAATATGTATGAGGCAGATTTGTTCAAGTAATCAGGAATATTGCTAAACTGTAACAATTAAAATGTAACATAAAACTTTATGTTATTAATGAAATTAAGCATCCTTAACACTGAAAAAGTTGTTGACGATACTTTCAGTTTGTACTCACACTTCTATATAAGGGTATATCACATGTTGACTACGGTAGTGAATACTAACTGGCTTTTATCAAAATCTATAATTCATTGATTTATCAAAATGTGCTGCTGTGTGATGTAAAATAAAGCATCATCTTATTTCTGAAATCTTGCTGGCAATATCAACATAGATTCTATTAACCTTACTTCTATGACCTAGATAAGAACAAGTTTTGGAAAGGATGGAAATTCCAAATCTTTAATTCATTCTTAATAAAGTTAATTTACATCAAAACTTTGTATTTAAATCATTTACAATAACTATGTAATTACAAAATTTCACATATTTATCAAAATGAAATGCACTTTGTATGAGACTTCAGATTAGCATGCTTAGTGCCTAATGAATTATTCTCCATACATTTTTATAAAAAACAAATTTTGGAAACGTTTACACATAAAGGCATTGCATAGCAGAAAATAAAAGATGATTTATTTATAATAATGACATTCACATTTATATAATAAATAAAACCAGCAGTCTTAAGTGTTTTCATTCATCTCTTCCATGTTGTTGTAAACATCCAAAAATTTACAAAAAACGTAAACTTGTTAAAGTTGTAAGAAAATGTTCCAAAATTCATTGCAACAATACAGACTGCCAATGACAAGAAACAAATAAAATGTACTGGTTCCTCCTCGTAAGCCCAAGGCCCTGAAGGGAATAAGTAAGTAAGATTTGTGCCTTTTATGAGTAGTTTTGTTGTTTATTTACAGAAAGCAATTCACAAGTGAAAAACACTCAGACAAGCCATAAATATTTACACCTGGATTTCAAGTTACTACGACTATTAAAACAAAAACTTTAAAAAGAAACAAAACTTGGACTCTGAAAAAGTATAGACCAATCATTTATCATGTATACTAAATAAGTAATCAACATCTGTCATAATATTTAACCATTACATATATATATTTAAAGGAATTAAAATTAATAAATATAGCTGAATCTTGTTAACTTAAACTCTTCAGGGAAATAAAAAATATTTGTTTAGATAACAAATGATGTGAACAGAAAATAAAGTTTTTTGTTTTTGTTTTGTTTTGTTTTTTTGGGGGGGTAGGGGGTGGGGGTGGGGGTGGGGGTGGGGGTGGGGGTTGGGAGAGGAAACTTATGAAATAAACCCACTGCTAATCTATCTTTACTGCTTTTTGATACAGGAACAAAAACTAATCAACTATGGTAACCATGAGATCAGTGTGAGTAAAAAACAACATAGCAGATAGAAAATAACTGTGCAGAGCTCCATACAATAGTTTTTACCTTATTTTACATTGATCAGAACATATTTAAAACTTTATCAAATTTCAAAAGAAGGAATTATTTTGGGCAAGTAAACCGAAAAACTTTGGTTCAAGTTAACATAGTTTTCATTAAATTTTCATTTGTGGGACAAAAAATAATTTGGTTTATCCATACATTCAAGGGATTCCTGTTTTAAGATAAGCCAACTTATTTTGGATAACTAGAGAGTACCTCGTGCTGAATCATATTTCAGACTAAAATTCAACATTATAATCCAACATATAAACTACATCAGCTTGATGGATGAATTCTTTATATTTTAAAAGTAAATCAGTATTCATATGAAAACAGTACAATAATAATTCTTAAATGTTTTAAGGATATGACATCAGAGAACAATTATGCTGTATGTATTATGATAAAGGGAAATAACTCCCCCAAAGGTAGTTCTTAACAACAGATTTTAATGAGGTAATAAAGTCGGTTGATGTTGAATGCTGTATCAGCTGTTCATGGCTAAGATTTTCAATAGTGCTAACATTTTTTTCTGAATGATAATTATAAATACATTTTTATATGGTTAAAATCCTTATATTTTGGTTATATTTCTATATAAATTTGTTTGGGACTTTGTTGTATCAGTAACACTTTGGTATGAACAATTTTGTTGGTTTTTTTTCAATAAAAAGAAGAAAAATTCTCTTTATCAAGAAAAGATAAAAAGAGAATAATTTTACAGTAATTTGGTTCGATTTAAGATGCGTTTAAGAAGGTAAAGGTAATCCTCTCACTTTTACATTGCACATAAACTGACATTATAATCACTTCAAAGTCCAAAATTAAAATAAAATAACCCTACTATAAGTTAATTGTGGATTGTTTGTCCACTTAAATCATTACTTCATTGTTCTAGCCATGACGGTTTCTCCGTGTTAGGTGCCTTTAATTTAATGTTAAACTGCTTTAAGGTTGCCTCTAATGCTGTATCGTTGCCAGTAAAATATGCTGAGACTGCATTGTGGAACAACAATAACTGTTTATGCATTACCTTAACCTGTAAGTAAAAAGAAAAAAAACTTTCATTTCTTTAAAAAAAAAGATAGATAAACTGGTAAATACAAAGCACAGCAATATAGAGAGTAACTTTATGAGAAAACAGACTTCAAATGGCATGCACAAGATTTGTATTATTTTCTTAGAGATGTCTAGTTTTTTGTCATGTTTTTTTTATGCAAGATGACACATTTTTGTGAGATGTGTGATTTTACAAGGACTTTCTTGAGTAGATATAATGATAAATACAAATGGACAAAGTAATCTAGTAATCAAAGTATGCTGGTTTCCTTCAACATCTCTGAACTGACTGCCTCGATAAGTGTAAGAATATTGACTGTGAAGTTAAACACCACTGCTTCACTCAACTTAACTTAATCAACTATTCACACACTCCATATAAATTATACAGATTAAATATTATTGTTGGAGTTGAGTTGAGTAATGGTGTTTAACGTCCCAGTCATATATCGATACGTTGCCGGCTATAGGCAAAAGTGCAGAAATTTTGTCTGTGTGTTGCTCTGATGACATAATACAGCAGGGTTCTTTATCATGCCATGCCTGCCATGACACGGGACCTCCTTTATTTTAAGTTGCCATCCGAAAGAACCATGACTTTCATTTTGTAATACCGAGTTCTTTGCGGAAGAACAGTCACCACCCACTTTCAAGTCTAGGGTCACACCCAGTCGGGGTTTGAACCCACGACCTTCCACTTACAGAGCAAGCACTCTACCTACTGAGCTACCGCAGTGGCTAAATATTATTGTTGGAAAATATACTTTGACAAATGAGTAATGCTGAACCTTTTGTGTGGAGTATATTTTTACAAACCCTATTTTCATCCAAGAATTTAAGTTTAATTGAAACATCTCCTCGTAGACGTTCAAATTTAACTTTATGTTCCTCAAATTTTCTTTTTGATTCTTCTATTTTGGCTACAGTTGATCCTTCTCTTGGTCCAAGCTGTAAAACATCTAAATCAGATCTATACGCATCAAACTCTAATCTGAAATGACAAAACATGAACATGTTATATGAAGCACAAAACACGTCTTGTTTATCATAAACTATAATCTAATAATTTGTTGATTTATTTATTTATTTAATTTATATTTTGTTTATACTGTCACCATAACATTTTTATGTAATAAAAGTAAATAATTCCAACTGAGTTACATGTTTCTCCTTTTAAACACGAGCACCCCTGAGCGGGGCAATATACGCCCATCAATGTCTATAATTTAAGCAAGAATAATAAGAGAAGGTAAAATGCCATAGAAATGTCCATTATTGGTGATAGTCCAGATTATATGTTTGAGTTATTAAACACACAATTATAACAACAGCTGTCAGAAGACCAGCAAAAAAGCCTGCCTGCACAAACTGTGGGACTAGTTGCACCAACGAGAAATTTGAACACAAAATATTAGAAACTGGATACAAAGTACCATTACTAAAATTTTTAGGAAAGTTGAAACACAACATAAAACCTGTTTTTATATGGAAAACAATATTGCTTCTTTTGGAACCATACCAAATTCGAAAGGTATTAATGAAAATAAAAAAGTTATTGCATTTTCTACATTATGTTGTTATTTGATACTCAAAGGGCCATAACTCCTGAAAAATTTCATCTTCACATGAACCTGATAACACATGCCACATTTCAAAACAATTGGTGGAAAACTGTGGGACTAGTTCAACACACAAGAAAATCAAACACAGGATACCAGAAACTTGAAACAAAAAAAACTAAAGCTCCAATTCTTCAAAAAACTGAAATGCAACACAAAAACCTGTTTTATATGTTTAACATTGCTACTTGTAAATCCATACCAAATTTGAAAGGAATTAAATGAAAAATAAAAAAGTTTTTGCATTTTCTACATTTTTTTGCATTTTGTGACCTTGAGCTTCAATACTCAGACCTAAATGCTACAAAGTACAAAGGCTTTTACATAATACAGGTTTGGGTTAAATTTCATCTTGATACCCTTAACAAGTCGAAAGATATGGACTGGACAAGAAAAATGTTAATATGGACGGACAGACAGATGGACAATGCCTTCCATTAAATGTCCTGTTACATGGGCATATAAAGATATATACATGTATAAATTTCTTTAATATATTTTCAAGATTAAACACAGGATATTTAAAATTTATATTTATCGATGGTAACTTTAACAATTCATAGTTTTGCTGTAGTAGAACAATGCAATAAAGACCTGGTGCTGATGTAAGTAAAACCATGTTTACTAATCAAGGACAAAAATAAACTTTAACAATATTCAGCATCTTTGCTGGTGATTATAAAACATCAATTAACTTTTATATTCTTGTCTATTACAGGTGGTGCTTTAAAAGTCGACTGATCATAAGATCAAAACAACGTTTTTCCTGTAGGTTTCAATTCCATTGGGAATATCATAATGGTGAGAAATTTTGTCATTTTGCTTGCCAAATTTGGTGGTTTTCTTTGAACATTCTAGTTTCCTTCACCATTCCTGAACTGCCCTCCTTGGTAAAAGTGGAGAAATTTGGCTGGGGCATAGATCTCTTAACTCAACTTTACTCTATTAGACAAATTTTTATGGTAATGGTTTTTAAAAATTAACAGATAATGTGTATTAACAAACTGATATTAAAACACAAAATAACATGTACATGTATTACCTGGCTTTTTCATAGTTCCGTACAGTGATTAAAGTGTCTTCCATTGTTTTATTACAAAGTGTGTTAACTGTTGATGTAAAGAAATTCAAAGCACCTGCAATAAACAATAAAATACACAACATTTACATAAAATTATTTTTTAGATTTATAAAATCATATTAACCTAAGTTGCTCTATTTATAAGATCTTAATCATAGCAGATTTAATGTTATAGTTGTAACGTTTTGTTTGTTTCTAATATAAAACCCTCAAATTTTATTTTAGTGGACCATAATTTGATTTCAATTACAATTAGATTAAAGCTGCATTAAGTTTTCCTAGGAAAAAATTCAAAACTGTGCTGATCTAATTAATTATGTTTCTAATGAACAATTTTACATTTGATTCAACGATAAAAGCTCGAATAAATACAAATACAACAATAATTCCCAGCAAGATGCAGCCTGGGGGATCTAATTTTAGAATGTGGTTACGTCATAAAAACTGGGGCATTTAAATACAACTTACAAAATGGTGAAATATGATAATTTAAACACAGAATTTCATTAAATTTGTCATTTGTGACTTTGTAAGGGATGTGTAACTAGGCAATTACGTTTGGATATTAATGACAGACAATTAATACAATTTGTCATGTTTCATCTTCGATTCATTTTAATTTCCGTACATCTGTGCGCATGCTCAGAGCAAATAATTATCATCGTTAAACATTGACCAACCCGTTAGAGGATTCTGTTTATTTACAGCTAATATGAATGAAATTTTAAAAAATGAATCCTACAGATTGTGATTAGAAGTTACCTATTTTTTAAAAAATATATTTTTAGAAAATCAAAAATCAAATCCTGTTATGATAAATGATAAAATAGTTGTGTAAATTTAATTTAATTAAAATAACATATGTTTACCTAACAAAACTTCCCCATTTCTGATAAGTGCTCGCTGAGTTTCACAATTATATGTGAATTCTTCCTGAAGTTCAGGACTTTTTTGTGCTTGTTCAGCAAAAGCTTCTCCTAGAGCCCTCTGTGTCTGCACTACATGATAGAAATGGTTTGTCAAGGCTCGAGCTAGTCTAAGTATATTGGAGTATTTTCTTTGCATGTCTCGTAAAACTTCAATCTGAGCTTCAAGTTCAAGATCAACTGTCTTTGAACCTTTACCAAATCTCTCTGACAAATACTGTTTTGTACATTTAAATGTGTTCATACTCCAGTGTCTAAGCGATTCTAACTTTGTTGATGCTGCCTGCATTGTCTTTGGAATGAAGTCTCCACCACCATTAGCCTGATGATGACCAGTGGACAGTGGAATGTTACTTGTAGCTAGAAAATAAAGATAACTCCTAATCATTATACATGTACATCTATTTACAGCTGGTTAAAGAAATAACTCCTAATCATTATACATGTACATCTATTTACAGCTGGTTAAAGAAATAACTCCTAATCATTATACATGTACATCTACTTACAGATGGTTAAAGAAATAACTCCTAATCATTATACATGTACATCTACTTACAGATGGTTAAAGAAATATATTTTCTATTGATTCCATAAACTTCACACGAAAAAAATCTGTTCAGACAAAATTGCAAAAAATTAACATAAATATTTTTTTACAATAAAATTTAAAGCATGACTACAGTGCACATTTCACTAAAACCTGTTACATTACTTGGTTGACAAAATATAGAAAATAAAATTCCATATAAATGTAAAGATATATGTACATCTAAAATCAGTCAAGTTAATAACATCTAACATTATCATAAAAACCTTAGGACAAAATTAATCTATTAAAAGAGGAGATAAAAAAATAAAAGAAAAAAGACATAAATAAAATAAGTTTAAGCAAAAACACAAAATGCAAAAGGTTGTTAAATGTAAATAAAAAGCCCAAAACAGTAATATGTGTTTATTGTGCAATTTTATTTAATGTAAAGGAAATATAACTAGTTTTTTACCAGTGTTTTGATCATGCCAGCAGTGCAAAGTTGGTTACATAAAGCTAACTATACAGATATGTAGGAAATAACATTATCAAATGTACAAACTTGTGTTGATATTTCTTATATAAAAACATTTCAACTATAAGTGCAAGCAATCTTATATAATAGATGGAGGATGAGAAAGTACCAGGGTGGTGTTAGCAAATTATCTTGCAATCCAGAATATAATAGATCTATACATACCATTATACTAGCATGTGTATTGTGCATGTGATTTTTATGAAGAATACCTCATCAAACCAAAAAAAATTTTCTTTTTCTAGATATGGCTTTGTTTCTTAAATGTGTTTACATTCTTTATATTGATTTTAAAAAATTAAATAAATCTTGATAATCTTAAAATTAACATTTCAGACATTTCTATTAGATATTTAACTTTTAAATCCTAAAATTGGTTTTTAAAGTTTCAATATTGAATTGTTGTAATTTAATAATAAAATAAAAGAGAAAGAAGTTAACACACCAGGAGGCATTGTGAAAGAGCGAGTTAGTCTTGGCTGAGAAGATCCAAAGTTACCCATAGAACCAGCAGTGCTAGCACTGTATGCTGACGTACTGATTATCTTCTGTGGTGATCCACTCTGTACAGTATTACTCATATCATTCAGATCTGGTCCATCCTCTAATATATCCTTTAAATCCTGCTCAAAAGTATCCTCTGATCCACCACCGTTAGCCATGGCTTGATTTTGTTCAGTCATTTTAATTTATTTCTGAAATAAAACATTTATTATCACTAGTCAGTTTGAATACAATGGGTGTACATACAGATAATCATTTGATCCCAAAATAGTGACAACAAATGTTTGTAAATAAGATTCAATTGGAAATATGTAGTTAAGTTGGCAGTGTGGAAAATCAACATCCGTAGGGGTAGGTAAGAATCCAACACTGCTATACTGTATATATATATATAATTTTTTTAACATTGATCGACTTCTGAAATGAAATTTGGATAAAAACATGCCCCAAGACTTTGCAGAGTAGGTGAGCTCCATACAATAAGAGGGACAAACCAGCATTTGAACCTGGGACCTTCCCAATACTAGGGGACCCTGTATATTGTTGGGGCTACCTTGCTAACTTATTAGCCTTGTGTACAAAAAATATAAATTAATAATGTCATTTCTAATCATGCAATATTCCATATTGTACCTCACAAATGTAAAGGAGAATGCATCACACTAAACGCCGACAAACCTCCATCACCCACCAGAATGGAGTTCCTCTCTAGAAGAATGAAATACTTGTACAGAGCATATAGTATATATCTCATAAACAAAAATAATGAGGTCCCGACTGCACTTTACACTTCAAATTAGGACTTGATGTTTCCAAGAAAAAGTCTACATCAAAATGATCTTATTATCTCGTGACAGCGAATAAACGGATTTCAAGCCTCAACTGTCAACACGTCCATAAAAGAATTCTGAAATTTTGACGACAGAAAATTCTTCTAACGAACGAATGTCATTGCATTATCTACATCTTAAATGCTTAACTTGTTTAAATTTACCCTGTATAACGTGTCTGTACACAAACAATGATATTATTTCTGTTTTTCAACGAGACCACATATGTCTGTCTGTGTGTCTTGACAGGCTGTCGCAGGTGACGTCAGATAAAATTCTAAAACGTTTCCGGGCATGGTTTGGACAGGAATCCGAATTTCAAGTAATAAATGATGATTTACACAGAGAGCTGTTGTTTAAAGTCGCGTCATCTTGAATGACAAAAATAGACCATTAAAATGCAAATATTTATTATTCATAGAGGCTCCAAATCAAAATTATAAATTATATGCAAAAGACAGTAATTGTTGTTGTTTCATACACAGGCACGTACTTGTCACAGGCACTTGTTTCGTATACGGGGTCCCCCTACCTATATTTACCACTATAGGTAGGGGGACCCCGTATACGGAACAAGTGCCTGTGGTACTTGTACCTCAATTATGACACACACGAAAGTCTACATCTAAAGCATTTGACTTCAATATTTCTATTATCAACTTTCCATTTTTATGCAACAACATATCTGCTTCTTTTGCTTAAAACGTAATGATTTGTTTCACATTAAATACAGTAAGAGCTTGCAAGTCAGTCCCACCGGCGTGAACGGGAACTGTGTGCAACGAAGCAAGCAGCTTACAAAAGTCGAAAAGTAAAATAAAATCGACGTCAGATCTCTCGGACTAGATTGAATTATGATAATTTTAAAGCAACATCTAAAGACATGTGAAACTGGCAAAATAGTTTTTAAAAATTATTTTTAAAAATTATTTCATTTTCGGTAACTTGAGACTAAGAATTATTATTTATGTTAACACACACACACACACACACACACACACACACACACACACACACACACACGGGGTATGTATACCCGGTAACCAATTATTATCTGATCATTTTAGAAAATGCATTTGGAACTGTTAATTAGTGTATTTTTTAAATTGTACATTATACAATAGGAAGTGTATTAGGTACATGTGTACCTAATTAAAATTTTGCTTAACTTACAGAGTTTACCACCAACGCTTTAAAACAAATAATATATAAAAATGTACACAGAAACTGAATCAAAAACTCTTTCTTATTTAGATATAATCGTCAAATATCATGTTACAACTTGTATCAAGTGCTAGTACAAAGGCGGGAGTTTTTATCTGTTATACCAATGTCAATGTGTACTTTTTTGTCTCAACCAATCATTTGTTGCGTTGCTTTGTTCTCTTTGCATTAGCTGTTGCCCGGTACATGTTTGTCAGATACTTAATTATATTTTGGAATATTTATTGTCCACTTTAGGTAAGTAAGATGTATGATAATGAGTTCATCATTAGATAAGAATATCGTGCTTGTTTACATGCGCACAGACCAAGTTTAGGTCACAGAAGATAAGACTTTAATATCGTGTCAAAGTTTTACAAGACCACACTCGTCATTAACGTAAGGCAAACCAGTCCAGTACTCGCTCAAATATGGCTTTTATAAAACTGTTCATACTCCTAGTAACATCGTCGAGTAAGTAACACTATATTACGTCACTCTGATTTGGTCAAATTTTCTGGATGGTCAAAAACCCGGCGGAAGGTTCTGTTAGAGTGTTTAGCTTCAAGTTTCCTCTTCAAGGATTTGAACTAATTATAATTTCTTATCACGGTATACGCGGTGTAATTGTTATAAGTAAGGCAAGCATTCAAATCTGTTTTTGAAAGCTATACATGTAGCTTAATGGCAAACGGACCGTGACAACCATTTCAGTTCCTAGAAAATGTGGTCGTTCAAAGACAAATATCCAATATTTCTACAAAGTCTTTATCTGTATATTGTATGCTAGTACTATTATCTAAATATATATATCTTGCTTTTGTAAAAACTTTAAATTATAACCATCCTTCAGGTTTGACTACCTGACTAATAAAGCAGTTTAAAACTTTATATCCATTATCTCATTCCCAACAATCTAGACTATAGCTAAAATAGCAAACTGTTGACTCTATCTCAGAAATCTTTGAGTCTGACATGTCTTCACCTGTCAAGTTGTTGACTCTATCTCAGAAATCTTTGAATCTGACATGCCTTCACCTGTCAATTTTTCCAAAAATTCAAACTTTAGTATCAAATATGGGGAAATGAACAAAAATAACAAGTTTTATCACCGATACTCTACAGAGGTGCAGTGTGTTAACTCCAGAAATGTTTCCAAACAGAAATGTTATTCTGTATTTGCTTCAGTTACAACCAGTGGAGTGGAACCATCAAACTCTTATTATTTGAAATATGTAAAAAGTGCTGAAAGAAGCAGTATATGAGAAGACATGTTTACAATACTCTATTAATTCTATTTGTTCACACTATATATACTATATATGTTTCTTCTTATACAGTAATATCAGATGATTTTGCCAAAAACACTCTTGACGAATTCTTTATTATATCCCCTGAATGAATCTTAGAATTAAAATCTATAGACCCCAGATTTCCTACTGAACGATGTCGTAACCTCTTCATCACACTACAGCATGGTGCAGACGCTGCTTTAACGGAGTTGTAAATTCAAAACTCTGTCAATGTGCTCTAGAATCCTGGATCCGTAAATGTATATGGTTTCATCAATTTTATGGATTAAAAAGTTCATTGTCGATAAATATTGCCTATTTGTGCTTATCAATCAACCCTAGTTGTGAAATGTGTAGGATTATTGTGGCCCCTCCCATATTAATATAACCACACCCCTGGATATAAACTTCAGTATCTGTCAATAGTCTCGAGTTATATAATGAGTAGTGTTGTCTATTTTCTTGTCTTGTTTAGATCTTTCTGTCATTTACTTGTATTGTATGTAATCCTGGTTACAGTTGATGTTGTCGAATGAATGTTTTAATTTCAATTTTTCTTCTTTCACAATAACTTAGTTTGATTATTTATAAACAAAACGAATTTATTTTTCCCTAGTATGTTGTGGTCAGTCGTCGTGGTATACGTTTCTCTCCTGTAAATATATAGAACGTACTGACTGTTATACCTACGGAGATTATCCTGAATGTGGAAGTGACGGACGGGAATACAGAAACAGGTAAAATATATAAATATTATTACGTTATGTAAAAGACGATGTTACCTGATGTACCTGTCTACTTATTCTAGCGTAGACAGGAGACCAGATTACATTGATAGTATCGGTGATTGAAAAGTATAAAAACCGTCTACTGTGTAAAATTTCATATATTTGTCATATATCCGTCTTTTATTTTTTTTTAAA
Source organism: Tegillarca granosa (assembly GCA_029721355.1). Lineage (NCBI taxonomy): Eukaryota > Metazoa > Mollusca > Bivalvia > Arcoida > Arcidae > Tegillarca > Tegillarca granosa. Next base: position 42,579,912 of record CM056604.1, read on the forward strand.
ATCTGAAATTCTTAGATGATCTGTCTAAATAAAATATGAGCTAAAATAAAAGACAGAAATTAGTAAATGAAAAAAACATATGTACTCGGCAACAGACAATATTACATAATCAACGTAAAATAAGTAAAAGTGGCCAAATTAACTCCTCAAGATAGTAGGTGGACGGTTTTCTGACTTCTTAAACTAAAATTTTCTCGGTGGAGCATGTCCCCGGACCCCTAGTGATTAGGAATCTTCGTTCCCTCAATTCAGGTCCGAACTCAATTTAGATAACCGTTAAACTTACACATTTTTCGTTTGCTACTGAATGTTAGACACTATTCTAGCCATTTTATCTGTATCATTGTATTGTATTTTTTCTTGTATTTCATTGTATTGTAAATTTTACTTGTGTTTCATTGTATTGTATTTTTTTCTTGTGTTTCATTGTATTGTATTTTTTCTTGTATTTCATTGTATTGTATTTTTTTCTTGTGTTTCATTGTATTGTATTTTTTTCTTGTGTTTCATTGCATTGTATTTTTTTCTTGTGTTTCATTGTATTGTATTTTTTCTTGTATTTCATTGCATTGTATTTTTTCTTGTATTTCATTGCATTGTAGTTTTTCTTGTATTTCATTGCATTGTATTTTTCTTGTGTTTCATTGCATTGTATTTTTTTCTTGTGTTTCATTGCATTGTATTTTTTCTTGTATTTCATTGCATTGTATTTTTTCTTGTATTTCATTGCATTGTATTTTTTCTTGTATTTCATTGCATTGTATTTTTCTTGTGTTTCATTGCATTGTATTTTTTTCTTGTATTTCATTGCATTGTATTTTTTTCTTGTGTTTCATTGCATTGTATTTTTTCTTGTGTTTCATTGTATTGTATTTTTTTCTTGTGTTTCATTGCATTGTATTTTTTTCTTGTATTTCATTGTATTGTATTTTTTCTTGTGTTTCATTGTATTGTATTTTTTTCTTGTGTTTCATTGTATTGTATTTTTCTTGTGTTTCATTGCATTGTATTTTTTCTTGTATTTCATTGCATTGTATTTTTCTTGTGTTTCATTGTATTGTATTTTTTTCTTGTATTTCATTGTATTGTATTTTTTCTTGTGTTTCATTGTATTGAATTTTTTCTTGTGTTTCATTGTATTGTATTTTTTCTTGTGTTTCATTGTATTGTATTTTTTCTTGTGTTTCATTGAATTGTATTTTTTTTTCTTTTGTTTGTTGTTGTATTATTGTATGGTTCAATCCTTATTTGGATATGGATACAACTTTCTCCACAACAACGTGCGACTCCAACTTCCGTAATAGCTGCCTTGTGAAGAAGTTCAGAAGATTTTAAACCACAATCCACCACGACAGAATATCTACATCAATTGTTTTATTTATTTATTTATTTATTTATTTATTTATTTTTCTATTTAGATGTGATTTTTCTAAAGCGCATTGTGAAAACAAAGACTTAAGTATAGTAAACTACGGACCATGTAAACAAACAACAGGAACAACGGCAGCACAGACTACAAAACCAGTTGTCCCGAGTACTACTTACAAGCCATACGTGACTGCTAAACCAACAGAAGATCCAGTATTAGCAGGATCTGAGGCCGTACTCGATTTTTTCTGCTTGGAATTAAGTCACGTTGCATGTGGTACCGATGCGAGTCCTGTATGTGGCAGTGATAAAATCACATATATCAATGAGTAAGTTACTGAGTCACTTTCATCTTATCTAATGAACCTGGAAACAATTACCTAATTAAAAATAACTGCACATGTTTTATGAATCGTAACCGAAGACGACTCTCAATGTTTAAGCTCACTTGGTCAAAGTCCGTCTGTGTGTACGTGTAGCGTGAGTCCGTGCGTTAGTCATAGAACGAACATCTCTGAAACAGCTGGACAAATTTCATTAATACTTAGTCAGAAGCATGTATGTGCCTGTGCAATTCAGCCTGAGTTGTTCATGGCGTTGCCATGGCTCCCATAACAAGGTGACATGGGTGCAAAAGTCTTTAAAAATACTTCGAAACCGGTGATTCGATGTGATATTTGGCTTCTCCAGAGTCTTAAGCCTATAGACTGTTCATTTTGTTAAAGTAGTTCGAAAAATGGTTTAGGTGTTTTTGCGTTTAAATTAAAAATAATTTGACTATTTGAACAGATAATGACATGGGGTTTCAGTTTTGACTGTTTTTAAAGTTACCTTTAAAATGGGGTCAAGTTCAAAAATCAAGGTAATGACCTAGTTTGTGATTTGTGCAGTTGTAAGCTATTATCTTGAAAATCTATATACATGTATAACGATCGGTACTTTGTGCCTAATTGATTGTAGTAATCGCGGCACACGTGCCGGTACTTTGTACTTAATTGATTGCAGTAATCGCGGCACAAGTGCCGGTACTTTGTACTTCATTGATTGTAGAAATCGCGGTACACGTGCCGATACTTAGAGCGTAGAGTCAAATTTACTTAGCATTCATCTGACAGAAATCACATAGTCGCATAACAGTATACCAAACACATTTTCTGTTATTTTTCAGATGTGAATTTGAGAAGGCAAAGTGTACATATAGAGGACTCACCGTGACAGCGTTCGAGGCTTGTACTTCATAGTATTTAACAAAATACAGATGTGATTACTAAACAAAATAAATAAAATGAACATCGTTCAAACCACTGCTGCATCAAGATTACTCTTTTTTATATCCTGACCTCTCTTACAAATTGAAAATATCCAACACCCCCCCCCCCCCCCTTTCTATCTCTCTCGTTTCGAACAGTGTGCTTTTATGGGCAGTAAGGCAACAAACGGCTGGTATATTACGCAGGTCTTTTCAAAAATGGTTTAAGGACTGGCAAAGTAATAATAAAAAAAACTGTGATAAATGAACAAAATTTTTATTTTTTAAAAAACATGCAATCTTCTAACAACAAATACACAGTCTGCTAACAACAAATATACAGTCTGCTAACATAAATTGTACAAAACGATGTCTATTTGTTTCTAGAGACTTTAAAAAATATACACATTGGTAATCAATTTTACAGTATCATTCCAATCATTATATATATATAAACAGTTACAGTTACTTTTTATTCAAACATACAATGTAGGATATAGACAAACAAAATATTTATAAACAATATAACTAGATAATTGACTGTAGTAATGTCGGTAACTGTTCAGCTTTTAGCACTATTACAACATTGTGGTACTATTAGTCTGTTATTCCTATATCAAACTTATTATGACATCATATTGGTATCCGATATTACGAGTTTCCTATCATTCTTCGGATCTTGGAACCCGAGATCCGGAGTTTCCTATAAGTCTGTGGATATTGGTACCCGAGATCTGGAGTTTCCTTTAAGTCTATAGATATTGGTATCCAAAATCAGGAGTTCCCTATCAGGATATAGATGATGTTATTCTAGATCTGGAGTTTCCTATCAGTCTACAGATACTGGTATCCGAAATCCGGAATCTCTATCAGTCTTTAGATATTAGTGATAGATGTCAGGAGTTTCTAGATATAATGGTATCCGAGATTTGGAGTTACCCATCAGTTTATAAGATCCTTTGTCAGGAGTTTCCTATAAGCTTCGGATATTGGTATTCTATCTTTAGCCTATATATTTTGAATCCGATATCAGAAGCTTCCTATAAGTCTATATATATTGGTATCAAATCAGGAGTAGCCTTTATCTTTAAAATAACCTGAAATATATAAAAAAAAAATTAAATTAATAAAAGTAATTTATCGGTTTCAGCGACAATCGAAAGGTCACATGAATTTTTTAGAGTATAGTGTTTCTGTATACTATCTACCCATATCAATCCAGACATGTTAGGCAAACAAGATTATGATGTGAACAAAGTAACATACACCAGGTATGATCTGATGATTGATGAACAAAGTAACATACACCAGGTATGATCTGATGATTGATGAACAACTTCATTTACCCCGAGAATTTGGTTTACATTATAAACTACGAAAGCTTGTTAGTGCCAAATTTTAAAAGTAAAGAAACAAATTTAAATCGTACAAACGATTTTCTAAATCGTACTAATGGTTTTTAAAATCATTTAAAAGTTTTTTAAATCGGTTTTTTTATGAATCGTTTGTACGATCTAAAAAAATATGTTTTACTTTAAAAAATGGCACTAACAAGCTTTCGTAATAAACCATGGTCCTTGTCTTAGTTACAATCTTCTAGAGCCTCCTAGCAAATTATTTAATTGCCTTAAGTCAAGCTGAGTAATCACTGAATTCGAAATAATCAAAACGTTATTAAAAATATATTAAGAATCTAATTTATGATTTTATACTTTCATATTTATTTGGATGGGTTTAACCCAAGACCAAGAAAAAGGTACGGCGTTCTTACGTTTTCCAGAAGCCGTCCTGTTTCTTTGAAATGACTGTAATAACTTGCAGTAGCCATTATAATCGGAAGTGTTTCCGGTCCGACACAGTCTAAGACAAAATCCCAGCATGCTCTCTTTAATTCTGGAAATTCAAATTTATTAGCTGCGTTCATTAAACCTGAAAAAAAGTAGAAAGAAATACAGAAAATTAAATACTGATGGTTATTATGGTTAACAAATTGTCGGAGATTGAGTTTTCCAGCTGTATGTTTGATAAAAATGGATGCATGTAGGAGGGGGTCCAAACGTCACTGTAAAACTCGGATTCTCCATAAGCACCACACCACTAGATCATAAACTGTTATAAGATCCAGTACTTCTCTCTTTACTTTATTTGGTTCGTTTTGTACTTTTCACTGTAAGTCTTTATTCCGATTAAAATAGATGTTTTTTCAGCCACATCTTGTTTGATTCTGTGCAATTCATTCTGGCAGGCGACCGAATTGACCATTGGTGTTGCTTTTTCAAGATACATTATTCTTCAGATAAATGTTAATCAACATTTCTATGATTATTAAAAGTATTTGCATGGTAAAGTATACGGCCCACAGTGAGTGAATCTTATTACAAGGGGGCGACACTTGTCACCAGATAACTCGATTTAATGTATACGACATTTTATACATACTGCCCATTGCATCATGGGATAGTTAGAGACACTTACCTACAGCAGTTTCCGTATCTACAGATACAATACCACAGTGTACATATCGTATTAATCTCTCAAATACTCTGACATCAAAGCTATCCACCAGTATTGTAATCTTTGGTATACCATCTTTGTTGATATTGTCTGGGATCTTCACCCGGAGTACTTTACACATCTTCTTAAATACTTTCAGAATTTTGGTATTTTTTCTCTTTTCCTCGAGTTTCATTTCAATTTGTCTGGCCATGATATGATGATAAAAAATTCTGTGATAAAATAAATAGAATAAAGTAATATGTAGGTTAAAAACGTGTAGATAATGCTAAGACTTTGGGCGAACGCTGACTATAGCGACAATGTTTTCTAGGTTTGTGGTCAAAGTACTTCTGGCCCGATTCACAATCACTCACTCAGTTGAGTGTACACTCAACCCAAATTCAGGAATATTTCAAAGTCGATTTTTAAGACATTATACACATACAAATTGAATATCTAATGTTATATCTAAATTGTTTTATGTAGGTTTGTGGAACAAAATCAAACATTGCCTCATAAAACTTAAACCTTTTAAAATATGGATAAGTGAAAAATTGAAATATTTGAGTTCAGTGTACACTCAATTGAGTGAATGATTGTGAAACTGGGTCCCTGATTTTCAAACTTAAACTTGAGAACGTAATAGCTAACAAACCAATACAATGTGAAAACAATTATGTACATTGTAGCTAACAAACCAATACAATGTGAAAACAATTATGTACATTATAGCTATCAAACCAATACAATGTGAAAACAATTATGTACATTGTAGCTAACAAACCAATACAATGTGAAAACAATTATGTTCAAACCAAGACAATGTGAGAACAACTATGTAGCTATCAAATCAAGACAATGTGAAAACAACTATGTAGCTATCAAATCAAGACAATGTGAAAACAACTATGTAGCTATCAAACCAAGACAATGTGAGAACAACTCTGAAGCTATCAAACTAAGAAAATGTGAGAACAACTATGTAGCTATCAAACCAATACAATGTGAAAACAATTATGTAGCTATTAAACCAAGACAATGTGAGAACAACTATGTAGCTATCAAACCAAGACAATGTGAAAACAACTATGTAGCTATCAAACCAAGACAATGTGAAAACAACTATGTAGCTATCAAACCAAGAAAATGTGAGAACAACTATGTAGCTATCAAACCAAGAGAGTGTGAAAACAACTATGTAGCTATCAAACCAAGACAATGTGAAAACAACTATGTAGCTATCAAACCAAGACAATGTGAGAACAACTATGTAGCTATCAAACCAAGAGAGTGTGAAAACAACTATGTAGCTATCAAACCAAGACAATGTGAAAACAACTATGTAGCTATCAATGGGTAGGTTAAAACAACGAAATACCTAACAAGACAAGTTTATGCCATCATTAGAATAGCCTCTGCTATTGTAACAGTGACATGTTTGGTAATTATTGAATTGGATCAGTAAGATTGAAGCTTATTTTACACCAACCTGCTTCTAGTAGAAAGAACGGCACGGACACCATAGACCGGAAGTCTATCTGGACCAACCAGAAACTTGACGTCACATAAATCAGGAACGCTGGCCACGTATGATAAATCTACGGTAAGTCCTTCTCTATCTTTAAATAACAGTACAGATGGTTCATCTTCGAAACTATGGCTGGCTTCTGAAAAGATAATCAGTTTAATTTTTTCAAAAATATACATGTACAAAAATATTTATGCATATTGTCATTAAGCAATTTTTTAAAATCGTTTTAAATACATTAAAAAAATCAAAAATGTCAAAAATGATAAATATGTACAAAGTCATATAAAACCCATGTCTCTGATATGTAGTTCCAAAAAAGATTTCCAAAATGTAAAATTTTAGCAAAGGAAGATCTTAGTAAAGAAATAATTGTTAAACTGGGGTCAGGTCCTCCAGAATAATAATCGGCAGTCAGTCGAATTATGTTAAGTAACTTCTTTTTAAACAAATTTTGTGCACAATTTTTTAAAAATTCCATCATGTAAATGACCTCAAAAATCTTTTTTTTTTTTTTGTCGGTTCTTATTTTTGACACTTATTTGTCTGCTTTTTTCTGTTTAAGCTGTAACAATAGATCGCTATTATTTCATATATATTATTTAAAAAAAACTATATATTTTAAAAAAAGCATATTATGCGTTACTTTATAAATGTGAAAATGATGATGTACAATATTACAATCTTACCTCTAAGTGAAGACATTGCTGTTATACGTGTGATCTGGTAGTTGTAAGTTTACTTTGTAATGATGTATTTAACTTTGTATGGAGTTTCATATCTCTTATCATTTATATATATTACGTTGATACGAGTATTACTACTACGAGTGACAACGTTACATTGTACATTTTACTCATCAGGTAATACCGTCTAAACTCGACTCACGTGCACGCCCGCTTGTGTTTATACATTGTTTGTTATAGCCGGTTATTGTTTACTTTGTGAAGCTACAGCCGGACTTCGTAATTACTCATGTCACTGACCTTTAGGACGATATCTCTTAAACAATAAACTATAGGAATAGTCTCTAAATAAGGTCACTTCATTTTATTTCCTCATTTTATTCTGTGAAGCAAAAAGTTTCATATAACTTGTAGCATATAAATTATTTTTTCATTCATAACATCTTATTATTATTTATTTTTTGTGATAAAATTTATTTATTGTTATATATAATGCTGTTTATTTGTATATTTTATCAGACTATATGTCTCTGATTTTATCCAACTTTTTCTTTTACGACGACAGATTCAATATGATATATTTTTTTTATTTTAAAACGAACATGAAATATCCATATATAGAATGGACTATGTAAGTCCATTGTTTCCGAATGCTTTTGCTTATGATATATATTGTTTCAATGTAATGTTATGATATTTACTTTATTGTTTAAACTAAATATCCATATTCCCAATAGAAATCAATAATCATGATATATACATACACGTGAACATATCTACCCACCTTCCGATATACATCAGACAATATAATGTGATATAATAACAATACGTATTGGATATAATAAGGAATTTTGTATCCAAGTACAAAAGAGTCAGTTATAAGAAATTAATAAAATCGTATTTTAAGCCATTATGTAGATGATTAAAATCCGCGTTGTTTATTTTTATTAATAATTAGGTATCTATTTAATTTAATTTAATTTAATTTAATTTAATTTAATTTAATTTAATTTAATTTAATTTATTTGACTTTTATTTGACTTTTATTTTATTTTTGTTTTCTCGATACATAAGGGTCATATTTTTTCTTTACTAAACCAATCTGTTTCTAGCTTATTAGATATTGGATTCTTTGTCCTTAGCAACAACACCAGTAGTCCCTACCTTTGCCAGGTGTAGCAACATCATAATTAGTAATGAATGGTGTATTGGTAGATTCCAGTATTGATCATTCAAGTTAACCCACAGGTGTGTGTCGAAGACAGAGGCAGATGAAGTACAGGTAACCATAGAAAATGGCGAACGAAGGATATTTTATTTTAATGCAGCTATATTGGTTTGCCTCTGTTTTTTATAAAGGTAATCTCTCTCTCTCTCTCTCTCCCTCTCTCTCTCTCTCTCTCTCTCTCTCTCTCTCTCTCTCTCTCTCTCTCTCTCTCTCTCTCTCATATGTATACAATACATTCATTATAAATAGATAGAAAACAAAAGCATAAAAAATAATTAGATAAAATAAAGGGTAGAAATGCTTGTTAGTTTAATTTCATGTTTAAAATCTGGCTACACAGTAATTATTAAACTCGTATATATAATTATATATGGATGGAACTAGAATAGTATACAGACGACATGATATCAAATTGGGTCATGGATCTGTCCAGATTTGGGGTATGTTCAACATTCAAGATTATGCACTTCCAACAAAGCTTAGGCAATGTAGCAAATGTAGCAACAGTTTCCTGTAATACAGATAGTAAAACTTGAATTCTTGTTTCACATAGCGGATTTCCAGGATGTACGGAAAAGTGTCACTGTGTGAACAGAAACTAGATACAGACAATGTCATATCTGTTTATACAGATGTAAAAGCTCCAGGACCATTTATCCATTGATTGTAGAGCTCCAGACACACAGTCGTGAAATGACACATTTATCCATTTGTTAGAGTTCCAGGAGCATAGTCGTGAAATAACACATTTATCAATTTGTAGTAAAACTCTAGGAACACACATTTATCCATTTGAAAGAGCCATAGGAACACAGTCGTGAAATGACACATTAATCTATTTGTTACAGCTTCAGGAATACAGTCATTAAATGACACATTTATCCATTTGTAAGAGCCATAGGAACACAGTCGTCAAATGACACATTTATCCATTTGTTACAGCTTTAGGAACACAGTTGTCAAATGACACATTTATCCATTTGTTATAGCTTCAGGAACACAGTCGTCAAATTTCACATTTATCCATTTGTTACTGCTTCAGGAACACAGTTTCCAAATGACACATTTATCAATTTGTAAGAGCCATAGGAACACAGTCGTCAAATGACACATTTATCCATTTGTTACAGCTTCAGGAACACAGTAATTTAATGACACATATATCCATTTGTTATAGCTTTAGGAACACAGTCGTCAAATGACTAATTTATCCATTTGTAGTAGAGCTCCAAGAATACAGTTGTCAAATGACACATTTATCCATTTGTAAGAGCCATAGGAACACAGTCGCCAAATGACACATTTATCCATTTGTTATAGCTTCAGAAACACAGTAGCCAAAAGACACATTTATCCATTTGTAAAAGCCCTAGGAACACAGTTGTCAAATGACACAATTATCCATGTGTTACAGCTTCAGGAACACAGTTGTCAAATGACCCATTTATCCATTTGTTACAGCTTCAGGAACACAGTTGCCAAATGACACATTTATCCATTTGTTACAGCTTCAGGAACACAGTCGCCAAATGACACATTTATCCATTTGTTACAGCTTCAGGAACACAGTCGCCAAATGACACATTTATCCATTTGTAAGAGCCATAGGAACACAGTCGTCAAATGACACATTTATTCCATTTGTTAGAGCTTCAGGAACACAGTCGTCAAATGACACATTTATCCTTTTTTAAGAGTTATAGGGAACACAGTCGTCAAATGACTAATTTATCCATTTGTAGTAGAGCTCCAAGAATACAGTCGTCAAATGACACATTAATTTATTTGAAAAAGAACTCCAGGAACACAGTCGTTAAATGACTAATTTATCCATTTGTAGTAGAGCTCCAAGAATACAGTCGTCAAATGGCACCTTTATCTATTTGAAGAAGAACTCCAGGAATACAGTCATCAAATTACAATTTATCCATTTGTAGTAGAGCTCCAAAATACAGAAGACACATTTATCTATTTGAAGAAGAACTCCAGGAATACAGTCGTCAAATTACAATTTATCCATTTGTAGTAGAGCTTCAGAAACAGAGTCGTAAAATAACACATGTAACAAACTATGCGCGTTATTCGGTTTGCTTTTAAAGATATTGCATTCATATTGACAAAACATCATTTTTATACAGTTTAGTTGTTAAGTAATTGCTAATATTAAACGAACTTTTTTAATGACTTAAGACAACCAAAACCATTCTTTGATAATTGTAAACAAAGGGAACCTTCATAGGTGACTTAGGACGGACGGAGTCTTTATGTTATGACTTATGACGGACGGAACCTTTATGTTATAACTTTAGACGGACGGAACCTTTATGTTTTGACTTTAGACGGACGGAACCTTTATGTTATGACTTTAGACGGACGGAACCTTTATGTTATAACTTTAAACGGACGGAACCTTTATGTTTTGACTTTACACGGACGGAACCTTTATGTTTTGACTTTAGACGGACGGAACCTTTATGTTATGACTTTAGACGGACGGAACCTTTATGTTATGACTTTAGACGGACGAAACCTTTATGTTATGACTTTAGACGGACGGAACCTTTATGTTTTGACTTTAGACGGACAGAACCTTTATGTTTTGACTTTAGACGGACGGGACCTTTATGTTTTGACTTTAGACGGACGGAACCTTTATGTTATGACTTTAGACGGACGGAACCTTTATGTTTTGACTTTAGACGGACGGAACCTTTATGTTTTGACTTTAGACGGACGGAACCTTTATGTTTTGACTTTAGACGGACGGAACCTTTATGTTTTGACTTTAGACGGACGGAACCTTTATGTTATGACTTTAGACGGACGGAACCTTTATGTTATAACTTTAGACGGACGGAACCTTTATGTTTTGACTTTAGACGGACGGAACCTCTATGTTATGACTTTAGACGGACGGAACCTTTATGTTATAACTTTAGACGGACGGAACCTTTATGTTTTGACTTTAGACGGACGGAACCTTTATGTTATGACTTTAGACGGACGGAACCTTCATTTTATAACTTTAGACGGACGGAACCTTTATGTTATGACTTTAGACGGAAGGAACCTTTATGTTATGACTTTAGACGGAAGGAACCTTTATGTTATAACTTTAGACGGACGGAACATTTATGTTATAACTTTAGACGGACGGAACCTTTATGATATGACTTAAGACGCTTTATATATTGGCATAAAATGAATGTGCAATTAATATAATGGGTATAATGAGTTTAGACGAACGAATACTCTGTACAGGACGGACACTTTTTATATTGACTTAAGACTAACAGAACTATATACCGACCCTGTAGACGGTAATTTCTCTCTATATACAGGGTAGTGACTGTTCTATCGCCAAGCACTCGGCATTACGAAATGAAAGTCACGGTTCTTTCGGATGGGAACTTAAAATAAACGAGGTCCGGTGTCATGGCTGGCATGGCACGATAAAGAACCCTGCTGTAAAAAGCCATCAGCGCAGCGCACAGGCAAAATTTCTGCACTTTCGCCTATAGCTGGCGACGTCTCGATATAGTGAAATATTCTTGACTGGGACGTTAAACACCATTACTCAACTCATCTCTCTCTATATACACATGTTATGAAAAATAATTTAATTAACATTGAAATTATAAATTTTTCTTTTTTTCAGATGTATTAGCTATTCGATGTACAGACAGGCATGTTTATTGTAAACAAAGATGTTGTGACAATGCGACTGATACCTGTTGTAATTTAACGTGTAATACAACATATTGTAACCAGGAGTCTGAAGATGCCACAGAACCAATAAGGTAAAAAATAAACCCTGTTAATTGTATACACAGTTGTTATGGCAACACATAGTAACGAATCTAAATATGGTGACAGCAGCAAAAAGGTAAAAACTTGTTTCTTGTAAACAAGGTTTTTCTGGCAACATAGAGTATGAATCTAAAGATGTCACAGAAACAATAAGGTAAAATCTGTTGTAAAATCAGTTGTTATGACAACATAACCGTCGTTATGGTTATACATAATGATTAATCTAAAGATATGACAAGATAAAGACTTGTCTCTGTTATAACGTTGTTATGACAACGCTACCGTTGTTATAACAATACATGAGTGTGGCAGAACCGATAAGATTAAGATCTGTTTTACTGAACGCAACTGTTGTTATAGTATTACATAAAAGTGTCAGAACCGGTAAGATAAAGATTTGTCTCACTGTTGACGTGTTGTTATGACAACGGACTGTTGTAATAGCAACACATAAATGCATAAATTTGATAGAACCGGTAAGATAAAGATTTGTCTTACTGTTGTTATGACAACGCAACTGTTGTTGTAGCAACACATAAATATGATATAATCGGTAAGATTATAACTTGTTTATTATTGCTATATCATGTAATTTTTGGTTATATTGTAGCCGCTTCTTATTATGAATACGTAACTGTTTATAGTTTTTACAGTTTTTTAGATATATTACTGAGGATTATACTTGGAGCAGTTTTATTCTTCTTTTTCTTTGGTGGAATTACTAGATTAAAAGAAATCCACGCAGAGCGACGTGAGTCTTGTAGAGCTTTGGGTAGCAGATTTAGAGAATTTTGTAGAAGCCTTCCTGGCAAGTGTGATAGTGTTATTGTAAGCTGTAGGAAAATAAATTGTAAAAAAGTCAAAACCGGATTAGGTCTTGTTCTCTTATCGCCGTGTATCTGTGTGTTGTGGTTACATACAACATGGAAACTGCGTTTTAACAGTCAGGAACAATCCGTACAGACTACGAGCGGATCAGAAACTTCAACTAACGTTGTTACACCAATATATATCAGTAAGTAAGACTTCAACTATCGTTGTTACACCAATGTATATCAGTAAGTAAGACTTCAACTAATGTTGTTACACAAATATATACCAGTAAGTAAGACTTCAACTAACGTTGTTACACCAATACATATCAGTAAGTAAGACTTCAACTAACGTTATTACACCAGTAAGTAAGACTTCAACTAACGTTGTTACACCAATATATATCAGTAAGTAAGACTTCAACTAACGTTGTTACACCAATATATATCAGTAAGACTTCAACTAACGTTTTTACACCAATATATATCAGTAAGTAAGACTTCAACTAACGTTGTTACACCAATATATATCAGTAAGTAAGACTTCAACTAACGTTGTTACACCAATAAATATCAGTAAGACTTCAACTAACGTTGTTACACCAATATATATCAGTAAGTAAGACTTCAACTAACGTTGTTACACAAATACATATTGGTAAGTAAGGCTTCAACTAACGTTGTTACACCAATTTATATCGGTAAGTAAGACTTCAACTAACGTTGTTACACCAAAACATATCGGTAAGTAAGATCTTCAACTAACGTTGTAACACCAATATATATCAGTAAGTAAGACTTCAACTAACGTTGTTACACCAATATATATCAGTAAGTAAGACTTCAACTAACGTTGTTACACCAATATATATCAGTAAGTAAGACTTCAACTAACGTTGTTACACCAATATATATCAGTAAGTAAGACTTCAACTAACGTTGTTACACCAATATATATCGGTAAGTAAGACTTCAACTAACGTTGTTACACCAATTTATATCGGTAAGTAAGACTTCAACTAACGTTGTTACACCAATTTATATCGGTAAGTAAGACTTCAACTAACGTTGTTACACCAATGTATATCAGTAAGTAAGACTTCAACTAACGTTGTTACACCAATACATATCGGTAAGTAAGACTTCAACTAACGTTGTTACACCAATACATATCGGTAAGTAAGACTTCAACTAACGTTGTCACACCAATATATATCAGTAAGTAAGACTTCAACTAACGTTGTTACACCAATTTATATCGGTAAGTAAGACTTCAACTAACGTTGTTACACCAATACATATCGGTAAGTAAGACTTCAACTAACGTTGTTACACCAATATATATCGGTAAGTAAGACTTCAACTAACGTTGTTACACCAATACATATAAGTAAGTAAGACTTCAACTAACGTTGTTACACCAATACATATCGGTAAGTAAGACTTCAACTAACGTTGTTACACCAATATATATCAGTAAGTAAGACTTCAACTAACGTTGTTACACCAATATATATCAGTAAGTAAGACTTCAACTAACGTTGTTACACCAATACATATTAGTAAGTAAGACTTCAACTAACGTTGTTACACCGATACATATTAGTAAGTAAGACTTCAACTAACGTTGTTACACCAATATATATCAGTAAGTAAGACTTCAACTAACGTTGTTACACAAATATATATCAGTAAGTAAGACTTCAACTAACGTTGTTACACCAATATATATAAGTAAGTTACTGCTATAACTTGTATCAGATTTGTTTTTTTATATATCTTTTCAGACACATTTTTAAAATTTTACAACTATAGTTTATTTCAGATTTGTTTTACTGCTGTAGCTATAGATGGCTTCATATCTGCTTAATTTATGAAGCTATAACTTTTTAAATATCCCTGAGGGGGAAATCCATTTTAAATTAACAGTATAATATCAGCTCTGTCAATGTCAATATTTAGGCTATAATAAACGGCCCTGTAAATGTTTGAAGGAACATGCACAATCTTCAGTCTAAGTAAACTATATCAGTGCACACTGACAAATAACTCCTAAGAGGAGAATATCTGGTCAACTGAAAAGTTCTGTGATGTGGGGGTCCTCATTGCCCCCACCCCCATGTGTATAGAGCGCAAATATCGCACAAAATAACAATATGATGTATATTAACCAGCTTCCGTCAAGCGATGTTTTTCTGCAAACTATTGAGGTCAGATTTATTCAAACAATTTAGGAACCGCACCATTCAAAGTTGTAATTAGATGATATGAAAATTGTCTACTCTGAAAACTGCTGATGTGAGTGAGACCTCTGTTTACCAACAAACAAGCGCTAGTATACATTTACTAGCCTCCATCTAGTGGTGTATTAGTGATTTTTTACACTGTTATCAGATCGGACTTAATCAAACAATGGTAATTAACCAACTTCCCTCCTTCTGTAATACAAAAGTAATTCATTAATAAAAATAAATAAATAAATAAATAAATAAATAATAGTATATAAATAAATAAATTTTAAACATGTCAGTCTAATCAGATTATTTTTTTTTTTAGATAGAAACGGCGTAGCAATGATATCACCGATAGTCCATACAAATGATTCGAGTAATGAATTTTTTGGAAGCAGCGAAATGGACTTTTCATCTGGTCATTCGGATAACACAACGAACACTTTTAGATTTCCCGTCGGGTTGACGTCGACAAATTCTCTAAACGCATGGCCACCATCTTACGAGGAAGCCACCAGAAATGATCCACCATCTTATTTTGAAGCAATAAGTCAAAGTCAGTCAGAAGACGTCAGTAGCCACATATAAAATATTTTTATATTGTTATACTATTTATTGTTATTGTTACCATGGTTACAAGTGTAAACATATATTATTGTTATATATTGTGAAAATGTAATGTATAATGACTGATAGTTTTTGTATGTAAATGGATTGTAAACATATAATGTTCGGCAAAAAATTTAGCGTAACGTTGTAAGGTTGACGATGTCCGAAGTCAGCTACAATTTTGTGGATGGTCAGTAATGTAAGGCCACGCTGCAATTTTTTTGGCAGTGGCAGTATACGAAACGCTTCAAGTTTGTGGGGTGGCAGTATACGAAACGCTTCAAGTTTGCGGAGTGGCAGTATACAAAGCGCTTCAAGTTTGTGGAGTGGCAGTATACGAAAGGCTTCAAGTTTGCGGAGTGGCAGTATACGAAACGCTTCAAGTTTGCGGAGTGGCAGTATACGAAACGCTTCAAGTTTGCGGAGTGGCAATATACGAAACGCTTCAAGTTTGCGGAGTGGCAGTATACGAAACGCTTCAAGTTTGTGAAGTGGCGGCGCAAAAAAGAAGCGAATGGCATTTTAACCGTTTCCTTAGATCTTGACTTTACTACCGCCACTAAATGACGGCAAAGAAATCCTTTCTATCTACATGTCACATGTCTGTTAATAGATTTTAACAAAACAATAAGACACTAAATAGACAAATATTAAAGAAAACCGACCCCGCACTCACTTTTTATACCGAAACATAACTTTAACTCAAAATTACAAACCCTTCTGTCATCATGTCTGATGCTTTTCACGTGAGATTTACTGTCAATGATCACGGTATGTTTAATCTTGGTTTTGTTTGATTGTTGTCGTCTGTTCTCAGTTGCTTAGACTGTTGTAAAGGTCGTTTAAGCTGCAAACTGTTTATCCAACAGAGACCTTAAGTCCAGTTTTATCATAAAGATAGACAGATTATAATGGTTCTTCGGTTTATTGGAAATGTTCATCTTGCCAGTTTAATCATAATTCTAGGAAGGTTTCTAATTCAATTAAAGAAGAAGGTAAGATGATATATTGTATAACTTCAAATACTTCCCTATTTAATATCTCCCTATAATTAACTGAAATCTATGGCAGAAATGCCTCAAGGACTAGAGTGTTTTTCACTGCAGTCAAGAGATTCTTTCATGTATATAGAAGCGTCAATCGGTAGAATGGAGTATTGATGTTTTACATCACAGTTGAGATTCTTTCACTTATATCATGCTGGTCATTTCTGCACCAGTAGAGGAAATCGGGAAAAGCCACTAGTACATAAAGCAGATCAGAAAAATCTGTCAGATCAAGATTATATCAAAGTACTGAAGGTGCTGAAAGATCAATATTAAATAAGATAAAATATACAAGCATCAATTGTTTTATTTGTCACAACTGACTGATGACTGAACACATTAATTTGCTAAAGAATCCATAGCAAAAAAGAATCTAAACATACATTACACTGTAAATACATAAAATAGATGATGATCATGACAACGAGAATACGACAACAAATATTATAGTCATATCGACTTATATATATACCAGGAATGATTTATACAACATTATTATACATATATCACCATGGTTACTGCTGCTGCCAAAATATGTTCACTAATAACCTTAAATTGTAAAGTCTGTAAATACTGGAAATAAAATTATATAAACATTATATATATGTGACTTGTAATGTGGCAGAGTTATAGGAAGATATTAAAAAATCTGAAGAATAAAAAAAATTAATTTAAGACTTTTGAAATTCTACTGGATTGTTTGTTTTGGTTTTTAATATTAATCTTGTTTATTTTATATTTAATCAAAGCTACAGATACTTTTATTTTAAATTTCTTAGAAATGGCCTTGACCAAATCTCGTTTACCTAACAATCTACATATTTTACATGTTGTGGACATCTTTAGGCCATTAGATTTCTATTATTATTAATATCTGGTAAAAACTCAAATTTGATTAAACTTTAGGCTTCCCAAAACATAATATTAAATAAAATATTCTAGCACTATTATTTATACAGCAATGTGGACACTATGTGTGTGGTTTAGATGATACATGTGGTGAATATTCCTAATAGTAGCACCACAATACACCACTAAGCATTAGTCAAGGTACACTTATTGTAGTGAAAATGTACACTTATTGTAGTGAAAGAGGTATGTTATTCTGAAATCTGACCGAACGTGATCTGATACAAAAGGATGACTCAATTCTTAATACATCTAGTCTGTTAATAAACTAGAAATGTTACATTAGAGACTGCAGCTTCTAAAACCTATCCTGTACCTTCTTACATCAAGTTACAATCCGGAAGAATAGTTATACCTTATACAAGACATCTAGTAGACCATTATCTATCACGTTATAGACACTTAAACCTGATGAAAAATCAAATACAAATGTTCTGTAAATATTGGTGAAGAACAGACAATTTATAGTGATGACTAGTGAGTAATATAATAAACAAAACACTCAAATTATGATATGCAAAAATAAACACATATTTACAAGTAAAATATGACATTCTTTACATCACAAATCAACCTGAGGAAAAATTTGGAAGTTTTAAAACATTTTACAATTCTGAAATAAAAATTTCAGCACTCCATATAAATTTTATGAATTTCATCTAAACAGTAAATAAATATCATTAAAGCTAAAACTAGCCAATAGTGAATATATAGTTAACAAGATCCAGTGTGTAAAAAAACATCTTAACTTTTAACTGTTAATTGTTTACACTGCATGGACAATAAAATATAGACCAATCATTTTAGACTTGTCGTGTACATGTATATATACCAGCTAATAACAAAAAAAAATCCTGTATGTTTTACATAATCACAGACACTTTATATGACAACTATTACTATGACAACTATTACTACATATAGATACATAGCTTACTAATTCAATTGCATATCAATATAAATTCATTATTTTTTTATTTCATCTGTTTATTTAGAGATTTTGAAACGAGATCAACAAAAATGCAAAAGAAAAAATGAACATTTATTTTATTAAAATTTTATCAAATTCAGTATACTTATTTGAATGAGTTCGACATATTTTCAAGGCTACTCACTTCATCCTGGTATAATGAAGTTTGACATTGTCAAGGATACTCACTTCAGTCTGGTATAATGAAGTTTGACATTGTCAAGGATACTCACTTCATCCTGGTATAATGAAGTTGACATATTTTCAAGGCTACTCACTTCATCCTGGTATAATGAAGTTGACATATTATCAAGGATACTCACTTCAGCCTGGTATAATGAAGTTGACATATTGTCAAGGATACTCACTTCAGCCTGATATAATGAAGTTTGACATATTGTCAAGGATACTCACTTCAGTCTGGTATAATGAAGTTTGACTTATTGTCAAGGATACTCACTTCATCCTGGTATAATGAACTTGACATATTGTCAAGGATACTCACTTCAGTCTGGTATAATGAAGTTTGACATATTGTCAAGGATACTCACTTCAGCCTGGTATTATGAAGTTGACATATTGTCAAGGATACTCACTTCAGCCTGGGTTAATGAAGTTGACATATTGTCAAGGATATATTGTCAAGGATACTCACTTCAGCCTGGTATAATGAAGTTTGACATATATTGTCAAGGATACTCACTTCAGCCTGGTATAATGAAGTTTGACATATTGTCAAGGATACTCACTTCAGCCTGGTATAATGAAGTTGACATATTGTCAAGGATACTCACTTCAGCCTGGTATAATGAAGTTGACATATTGTCAAGGATACTCACTTCAGTCTGGTATAATGAAGTTTGACATATTGTCAAGGATACTCACTTCAGCCTGGTATAATGAAGTTGACATATGGTCAAGGATACTCACTTCAGCCTGGTATAATAAAGTTTATACATCTCCTAGACAACCATTGAATATATCAGTAGTGAGAAAATACCTCTAGTCTGGAGATTATACCTGTTTAAAGTTTGGGGAAAAAGAAGGCCATATGTCACCATGAACATCATCTTCATTAAAAATGTTCATTGTCAACATATAAATCTTCTTAGAGGGAACATGTTTATAATTTATGGTAACCAATGATGTTTCCAGTGATTTTGGTATTAAGTGAGTTCAATTGAGTGGCTAAACTTAAAAGTACTGAATTTGCATGATTTATTTACATATAATTATTGACAGAAATACAGTGACAGAACAAATAGAAAAGTCACTGTTTAAAATTTCAGTACATGTGCACCTAAATAAACAGATAAATATTATTTTGTTACTTTGTTTGTAAAGATTTTTTGGAAAAATGTAAATAAACAAAGATTCCAACAAAAGCAACAATAAATATTACTTTATATACTGCAATAAAATGACAATTCTATCACAACGTTGATGATGTATAATGTTCAAATATTGAGATCATAACCAATAAATCAATATTGGAGGATTTCTACATAAATTAATTAGTATATGGAAAATCAATTTGTAAAATTATAAATAGTCATACTTATTTATTTCAGACTTCATTTAGAAAGAAGAAATGTTATATATATAAAAAACACTCACTGAATACTCTCAATCTATCTTTTTCTACATTGCATGTTTTTTATTATTATTATTATTATTTCAGTTCATATAAGTATAATATTCTGTTCACTTGTTTGGTAAAAGACAAAAAGACAATATTTTTTTCTGCATACTTATAAAGCTTTTTTTTTAAAATTAAAGACAAAAACTTTAGCACTATAAAATTTATTATCATCCAAATGCTTATAATAATGCTTCAAAATTGAAGGAAACTATGTAAAAGAGAAAAAGATGGCAAATGTCTCAGTGATGGCTATTGCATATGTAGGATGGTTTGCTGTGAAAAAAAGGCCAAATATTGACATATAAAATAATGGTCCCATTGATTAACTCTAATGCATCATATTTTTTTATTCAAAAGTGATAATTCTGATATTATTAGCTATTTTATTGTTTTGGTTAAACTTATTGTAATTCTCATTTTTTTTTTTTTTTTTTTTTTTACTTTTTTACACTTCTCTTGTACCATATTTATTTTTTCACCCATAAAAAGCAACTAAGCAATTTAATTGATTGAAATCATTATTATGAAGAATTCTGATACAGAATGGGGACAAAACAAACAAACAGTAAAGGTTGTGTAAGATTACTGCTATCTAGGTATAATAAACTTAAGTTATCTCCGATTTTATTGGAGATGTTCATCATTTACTGGTTAACTGTTATTAAAACTTCAATATCTGTTTTACCGCAAGTAAAATATAAAAAAGTTAAAAAGATTCACTAATCATGTAATAGCTACTTTTTAATTTATCCATGTAAATATAAATATCAACCAGTATGGGAGGAAGGGGAGATCACTGTGGTTTAATTTCTGTTGTTTTATTCTTTTTTATGAATTTATTTATCATATTTATTTTTCACCAAATTACTGATCAAATCACTAATCAAAAGACTAAAAAAAACAAACAATTCATAAATATTTATTAAAGGCACTTTGTATCCTTAAAATGGGTTTAATTTGACCATGACTTATTTATAGTCAGTTTGACAATATCTAACAAAAATACCTGTTTAATTCTTATAATTCATACTCTTATAATTTAGATTTATCCCTTACTCCCAATTCTAGGAGCCAATAAAATCAAAAATTCCCCCACTCCTTATTCTGAGTACTTTAAATGAAGTTAAAGTTATATCTACTTCTTCCTATTCTGGGTACAGTTAGTTACATTATAGATATTCTCTATTACTGTGTCAGTAATATTAACGATATCCCCCGTATCATTGAGTCTGATTGTTCCAGTAAATTTAAAATTTCCATTTAATCACTGTTCAGAGTACACTTCATAACAATTTCAGAAACTAGTATCCAAAACTCTCCATTTTCAGTAATCAGCAACATAAAGGAGTCTTGTTAGTTTGTCTAAAAAAATCAAGTCAATCATTAAATCTAGAACCAAATGTTTAACGGACAAAAATATATAAATAAAAATGAAAGTTTTCCAGTGTAAAAATTCTAAAGTAATATCAATTTTCTCATTGTAAACTAAAATAAATAAAACAAGAACCCCATTAATACAGTGACTATACCTGCAGTTACTATAGTGACTACTGAACCTGCAGTTACTATAGTGACTGCTGAACCTGCAGTTACTATAGTGACTACTGTATACCAGTTACTATAGTGACTACTGAACCTGCAGTTACTATAGTGACTACTGAACCTGCAGTTACTATAGTGACTACTGAACCTACAGTTACTATAGTGACTACTGTATACCAGTTACCTAAAAACCAACTCTATGGAGTGGAGACAATCCCTGTAAGGTAATAATTAATGGTAGATAACACAAGGAAATCTACATCTTATTCTAACTGTCCTGTACTAACAAATAACACTATTGTTATGTTTAACACTTTGTTTTTTATATTACAAGTCTTATTTCAACAGAGTAAATCATTTCTATATGACTTTTCAGATACAGTATAACTTCTGTAACACTTTTATAACTTCAAAGAACAAACACGATTATTACAGAGGTAGTATTACACAGTAGATTCCTTCATTACTTTAACAGGTTCTGTAACTCCTTCCAAACTCTGTGATGGGTTATCTCCCATATTTGACTCACTACCTCTCATACAATCCTCCATTAACACACTGTCATCATTATTCCTACAATGACCTTGACTTTCAAGGTCGAGCACTTTCTGTTCTAAGTTATCCCCCATGTGTTGTGACAAACCTTTGTCTAAGTCTGATGTCTGTGTTAGGGTTTGTGACTGTGATGTGATTGATGACATGTCCTCTATGTGTGAATAATGAGTGTCAGAATGAGGTGAAGCGATACCACCTCCTACCTCTTTACTTCTACATTCAGGTGACAAAACATTTAAACAATCATCATCTATAACTTTATCAGGTGTATTACTTTTGACTGGAGATGAAGTGGAGTCCGTCATTTTACGATGTCTCTGTGGCGATGAGTTTTGTGATGTGCACTGATGTGTATCATAATGGCTGACAACACTCTGATTTAAATCCTGCTGTAATGAATCAGTTAATGTAGACTGTTCTAATATTGAATCACTTGTCTGACTGGAGTCCATAGATTTAATCCATTCTGATTTCTCGTAATCCCAGCATAATGACGATGATGTTATGTCAGACACACTACACGAGTCTACAGAGGCAGACATGTCCGACACATCATCTCGTATTTCCAGATGTATATCACCCTGTTCATCAGGATCTGGGATTCTATTGTCATTACAGTTACTACAGTCAGAACTTCTCTCCTTTAAATGTTCTGTTTCTGATGAGCTTGGTCCATCAAACACTTCAAGATTATTTACCTGAGATTTTGACATATCAAAGTTTTCAAGAATTGAGGTTGCAGATTTGAGTTCTTGAGGAGTTGGGGGGTTAGGTAGACCTTGGGGAACATCAAAAACGTCTGCGTCTGTTAGTGAGTGACACATACGTTCTCCTTTGTTAGACTGATCTGTGTCTAAATGAAGTCTACTCGGAGAGGATGATTCTGAACCATGAGGTCTTTTGTGTAAGGGGCTCCCTGTGGGGGATGTTCTTTTCTCATCAAATAAATAATTTGCTGATCTACGTTTTAGTTTTCGATCAAGTGATGATTCTCCATTATTGGCAGAAATAGATCGTCTGTAAACAGACGATCTACCTGGTGATTTGTCTACATCCCCTGTTACCGTGGTAACTGGAGATTTCATTTTCCTTCTTGTCGATGGAGAACCTGTCAGATCACTATTAGTTGGTGAACTCCCTAACATCCACAAATTTTCCTGTGATCCAGACTCAGAACCCTGGTTATTTTTCCATAATAATTCTTCATAATTCATCGAAAGTCTTTTATTAGCTTTAGATTCTTTATCGTATTTCTTCATCAGCATTTGACATTTTTCATGTAATTGCCTGAAAGTAAAGTTTACGATTCATAATCATATCTACTGAAAACATTATCATTTCTCATTTCAATAAGGACCATCCCCCATTATAATACTTCTATAGTATCATCCCTATCTGCCTTTTTTGGGAGGAGACCAAAACTAAGCCCCAATTCCCAATGTTTTAAACATATAAACTACCAAAATGGTTCTGCATTTTTCATTGTATTTTTCTGTTTTTTTTTTTTTTTTTCTCAAAAACTTCATGAATTGGTGCTGATTTGTTACAAGGGCTCTGGCCAATTACCATATTGTGATGTGACAGTTCTGTAATAATGTGTAAGGTCTCTCTTCTATTATAATATTCCTTTAAGGCCCACCCATCCCCCATTATAATGCATGTACTTTTATAAGATATCAAATGAAAGTGTTTGCTTGATTAATGATTTTATTAAAATTTATAATACTGGTCATTTAAAGACCACATATGTTCAAATTTCATTATCTAATCTTGACTATTAGCAATTTAACTAAATTAATTACACTGTCTTTAAACTAAACTTTCTTATATTAAACTCAAGAGTTAGCTCCCCTTTACCAGACAAATTGTCTTTTTGATTGGTTGCAGTAACTAGAGTTATTTAAACCAGGTAAAAATCAATTAGACAAGAAGAAAACATTTAACTATGTTTCTTAACTCTGTGTGTGTGTGTGTGTGTGTGTGTGTGTGTGTCTTACTTTTCATGGTCAGTTTTCATGCTGACAATAGCTTCTAGGTTTTCTATTTTCTGGTTTAATGTTATGATCTTCTCTCTTGCTATGGGAATTTCTTCCAGCTGAAATACATAAGAAAAAAAATTTGATAAAAATTAATATAGTTCTTAAAAAGACAAATGTATATACTTACAGTAATTAGGACACACGTTAACTTTTTGTTATGCTAAGAGGGTAAATCAAACTTTTATACATGTATAATGGTAATGGTTCTCAGCTATATTTACAATTAGGAAAATGTAATTAAATAACAAATTACAATTATTAGCCATGAAAATTGAACCCCTCCTACAAAACCAAAATTTTCTAGCATAGACTTACTGAAGGTCAAACCAGTTGCCTACCTGACCAAGTTGAAAAAAAATGCCTTCAGTAAAACATTGGGTAACAGATAACACAGTTATACATTATTAAGGCAAAGATCACCATTATCTCAGCCAGAGTAATTGGTTACTATTTCAAATTAACTGGTTACCTTAGTGAATATATTGTACATAATACACTATTAACTTTCTTTTATTTTGAGATTTTAACTTTTAACATTATATATTATTATACCCTTTTCTCAAGGTCTCCATTTTTCTTTCTCAGTTTTTGTATCTCTTCATTTCTTAGTTCAATAACTAGTTTTAAACTTTCGATTTCTTTAGGCATGTTAAGGAATGGAACCTAGTGCCATTTGAACTTTGGTATCTGAATCCTTCCGTAGAGCTTCCTCGCTGGCTGTTGCTCGAACTTTTAAATCTTCGCACTCATTTCTTAATGTATCAACTTTCTCCTGAAGAAAAATTAAAACAGGCATTATTGCTTTAATATTTTGAGAGAGAGAGAGAGAGAGAGAGAGAGAGAGAGAGAGAGAGAGAGAGAGGGAATATAACAAAAGCTGTTCAAGATGACATTGTAAAATTACAAATGTTCATCATGGGGATTGCTATATTCTTCATTAATGAAAACAAGAAAGTTAATGTCAATGAAAATTTTCACTTGCCAAGGCACCTAGAGGAAATATATTTTCCAAATCCAATTACACAAAATTTTCTCCCAACTTTTTTTTAATTGTGAAACCATAACATTTTAACCCAACAAATATTAATGATTCTACAGTACAGTAGCTGATCTTGTTTATCTGTACATACTACCTTGTACTTCATTTATCAGCACTCAACAACTTTTACAACTTCCTTTTTGTTTCTTAATTAATAAGCATGCATATCAAATCTGATGAAAATTTATTGGATAAAATAACATCCTAATCTTAACAGTTATGGTAAATGTTTTCTGATATGGACGAAAAGGTCTGTGTAATACTAGAATGTAATGGTGATGGTAAAATTCCCAACTTAAGCATTTTAGATTTCTTATATAATAAAACTTACTGATAGTCCCATTTTTATACTTTCAAATCTGTGTGTAATATCTTCTAATTTATCTCTATGTTGCTTATGTAATTCTGAAAATATAAAATTGAAAAAAAACTTATAAATATAAATGCCTTAAAACTTCACAAAGATGAAACCCCACACCCTGTATTGTTGTGGTATATGATATACATTAATAAAACTTCTATGTTCATGACTGAAAGGTTGTTGGTTCACTCGGGAGCTCTTGTTTTTTCTGCTATCCTTGAACTAATCATCTTGATATAAGTGAAATACTCTAGGTGGGGTGTAAAACATCATTCTTACACTCTATGTTCATGGCAAGAAACCAGATGAATATTTACATTTCAGTCTACATCGTATTTTCAAAAATATGGAAGGTCTTGCAAACCCTAAAATAGTTAAAATAACATTTTGTTGGGGAAAAAAAGGAACAGAATAATTTTTTTCATCCATGTAAGTGAAAATATATACATGTATTTCATAAAACTTTTAAAACTTGATATACTTAATATGAAAAAAGTGACATGAAATCCCTGGGACCCACCTAAATTCACCCCTACAATCCTTATCTGTCATTCTCATAAAACAGTTTTAAATTTAAATCTTTGTGATAAAATTTTACCTGTTTTATGTTATGTAATATTTCAATATTTTAGATCAGTAGTAGATAAACTAACTGACTTGTATCTGAGTGACAATGAATATAAATTAATTCTAGACATGATCAACTCAGATAGACTGGTACACAATAAATAACTTAGACTGACACAACATGATATAACGTACCATTTACAAAAAATAATACACATAAGAGACACTTCAATCGTTATCTAATATAGAAAATTCTAAATTAAATTCTCTTTTTTTTTTTTATCTTTTAATAAATTTGTACCATAGTTCAATATCTTTATATATAAACTTTAAAGTACTTGTGTTAAACACACAGACAGGTTGTGAAGTTGTAAAGTCCTGTTTACGCTCACCTGCTACAGGTAAATTAACTATTTTTAAATGAAATAGTGAGTGAGTTTCTGTTTTAAGCTGCATTAGCAATTTTGCAGCTACTTGCGGCTAGAAAAATGTATCAATAAAAATTTTAATATGTGTAAAGTTCAAAATAATTCCCAAAAAGTAAACTACCGGTAATAAAAAACCAGTAATATCACAGAGAAAATATATGTAAAACACTGGAAAATACTAGTAAATACCAGAATTAAATTTTACCAAATAAATTAATTTCCTAAAGGAAGTTTAAATTTCATGTCCATCGACATTACTAAAAGATCTTACATCGATGATGCTTTAAATGAAATAGAAGAAGCAGCTTGGAATCAAAGTAAAACTTATTTTAAAACAATTAAATTTATTTTTTTTCTAATGACAAAGATAATCCTAGCTGGACAGTTATTGTGTGTAAACAGGATAACCTGTGATATTATTTATACTATATATAATTTAACTCTTTATGAATGATAGATAATTGAAAAAGTAATTATAAAACATGTGCTTGTTAGAGACCAATGTTACCAGAACACAATAAATAAATGAAGAGAAACCAATAAATTCAAGACAAGAAAAAGTACACACATATACATGTATATTGATTATTAGTACATATGAAATGTCTTAACTTTCCTACTTATTTTACAACCTGAGTGGTCTAGAAATACACATATATCAAGCCTGAAATAAGGAAACAGGTTTGAGAAAAAATAAATAAGTTGTACCAGTTATAATTCTATATAACATACGATGTTTATCATCACTGAAATATTTACTGATCAATATATAACAAATGTTACCAAACAGAACACACTGCAATAAGTCACAACAAGTCAATGATCTAAATATAAATCATCACAATAATACCATAACTATCAATGAGTTGACTTGAGAAATGGTGTTCAATGTCCCAGTCAAGAATATTTCACCAATATCGAAAGGTCGCCAGCTATAGGCAAAAGTGCAGAAATATCGCCTGTGCTTTGCGCTAATGGCATTATACAGCGAGGTTCTTTATCATGCCACACCATGACACGGGACCTGGTTTCTTTTAAGTTCCCATCCGAAAGAACCGTGACTTTATTTTGTAATGCCAAGTGCTTGGCGAAAGAACAGTCACATTAATTATGAAGGAAAAAAAAAAAAAGGGGGGGGGGGGGGCAGTATGAATATTAATAGCTGCCACAGAACAACATCCATAAAACCTTGGATGCCGACACTAACTGCTCACATTTTCTGTATTTATACACCCTTTGCACTTTGTTAACGTGAGTTGACTATAACTTTTATTTTGTAATGAAAAATAACCATATTAAAAAAAATCCCATATTATCCATTTTGTCAGCAAAGGGGGCACAATTTGCACTCATAGGTGATACATAATTTAGGTTTTGTATTACCTAGGGATATGTGTCACAAGAACCAGGGAATGATTTACAATACATCACAGAAATGACAATAAAATTATTTAACTAACAAACATTCTGAATGCCTCATTTCCTAGTGATGTTTTTGTCAGAGGAATGGGAAAATGATTTACATTATACAATACATGACAATAAAATTATTAAGCTTTAGGATTCATTACCACAAAAAAAATCTGTATAATTGTTCAATATATCACCTATATATTTACCTTTCATAGCTCCTAGTATAGTAGCCAATGGTGTCTTTTTAACTTTCATATTTGTACCGTTTTTACTTTTTGATATTATAGTATTTTTCTCCATTTTGTGTATGTATTCCACTATGTAATCAGCAGTCTGTGTTTTATAGTTGTATGCTCTGTACAGACAGAGTTAGTTATCTCCCAGTTTCTATACCATTGTTATACATCTCAATGTATTTTATAGATAAGATAGTTGTCCATGTATCCTCTCAATAAGTATATGTTAACAATTT
Organism: Tegillarca granosa; assembly: GCA_029721355.1. Taxonomy (NCBI): domain Eukaryota; kingdom Metazoa; phylum Mollusca; class Bivalvia; order Arcoida; family Arcidae; genus Tegillarca; species Tegillarca granosa. Next base: position 42,608,912 of record CM056604.1, read on the forward strand.
AACTACAGACAACATATATAATAATCTAATAAAGGTTTTTCTTGTCTATAATATATAACAGATCTATAACGTACACCAACGCAGATGATACATTAACTATCCTACACTGTAACGGATTATACATTAACTACGGTAGTTACTCCATACAACCATGACACAAAACTGCTTCTTCCTCAGTCTGCACTAACCAGAAATCTTCTCTGATTTTGGTTACAAACTTTCTAGTTTTTTTTACATGCACCTTACTTCAGTCATGTATTAGAACACCTTGCTTCACGTTCAGGAATGTTTTTAATTTGACTTCAAACTCAAACTTGTGTTTATTACACTTTAAAACATATTGCTGTTAATTAATTTGTTTATACAACAAACCAGTATACCAAGTTTTTAACACCTGATATAAAACCTCATTTCACTGTGATCGTCAGTAGATAGTGTATTAGCGAATCTGATTTGATCCTATCTTGTGTGATATTTTATATTTCCTTATTTCACGGTCATGCTCTGTCCTTTCACAATTCATTTACTTTATATTTTAAATTTTGTATAACACACCTGATATCAGCATTTACCTTTTTATAGGTAATAAATCCATTTAAATTTAAAAATCAGTTTTTATACTTCTCCTAACATAAAAAACATCTGTGGTGCAATAAAATGTATTGATGATCGAGAAACTCCATGGTATCAATCTCCAAATGATAAAATTTTACCTATGTGTGCTAACATTTAAAGTTGGCTTTATTCTAACTTTAAATATTTTGATCATCTGACAAAAATTTAGGTAGCTAGCTATCATATTTGTTGATAATTAAACAAGCATTTATAATACAAAATCAGCCGTTCAATACACAAAAATTCCAGGGAAGTCCCATTTCAATAGAGTCAACGGTCCAATAGACCCGATATATGAAAGGGTTATCTGTACCTCTTTACATAAGACATTATATCGGCACAGCTTTACTTTAGACTTGTTTATATGTATCATAATAAACATAAAACATCTCCCAAAGAAATGACTGTTGATTTGAGAATTACATGATAAAATTCCTGATGTTTTATGATCACCAATCACTTATTGACCGGTACAAATAAAATCGATATGATTGACACTCTCGGTATAAATCTTAATTCTATAATAGCCCTAATGACACACTCCCACAGAAATCATAAAGTTTATAAAACTCCTAATCAAATTTATGAAAAGGACATATAATAAAACTCACTTCAATTAAACTGTAGAATACTTCAATATATCAGGTATTTAAACATCAAAGTTTGGAGTTTTAAAATCAAATAAAAATCAAATAAAAGCTGAGATCAGCAGATATTATATATATAGTCAGGGACATGTATGACAGTCCACATTAAGTTTTATAGCTCAATTTCTTCAATTTTTATTTTCAATGTCTCTCTTGTAAACAGATAATATTCAGAAATAGCCTACCTTATACATACAATATATAAGTGATTCTGTCAGGCACACTAATCAGTTTTTATGATTTTATCCATTAACTTTCCATTTTAGGTAGAGTTCAATAGCAGAATATATTTATTTTGGTGTCATGTTCGTGCTTAAAACTTCATATTGCAGTTCATATCAACAGATGTGGAATAATAAAAACCCATAAATAAATAACAAATTTACAACGAATCTATGACACTTCAACCATTCTATGACACTTCAACCATTCTATGACACTTCAATCATTCTATGATGCTTCAATCTTTCCATAACGCTTCAATATTCATTGTTGCTTCAATCATTCCACACAACTTCACCCTTTCTACAATGCTTTAATAGTTCAACAATGCTTTAACAATTCAACAATGATTCAACCATTCCATGATCATTCAACCATTCCACGATAATTCAACCAATCCACAATTGGTCCCATTCCAATATCTTGTATCTATATTTTAGAAGAATCTTTCCACCATTTTCTTTCTTGAATCTGTTGAATATTTCACTAAGATCGTCAGTATGTGTATATCAACAAATTGTCCATCCACAACTAACATGTACAATATAACTATAATACCATACTATAATGTCCAGTTTTGGTATTATTATGTTTTGAAGTGGTCACTTTATAAATCTCCCAACATTTTGATGTTTTGTTAATTCTGTGTATAATATCGTCAAGCACCTGCTGAAGTAACTGTTACAGGTCACACAATTTACTGCAGTAACGGTAATTGATTTCTGTATCAAAATTAAATATTCATGAAATTACTCCCATCAAACTTAACATGTATATACAGAGATCAGATATGTGTGGATATCTCCTATAATAACAGTCAGCTATAGTCATTTTATACAGCCTTACTCTTCAAATCATTTCAAAATTCCAAATCCCTAACCCAGACCAAAATGTGTAATGTTTATTTATTTTTTGTTTGATCTGACAAACACCTATCCTTAATGTAATACAAAAATTGTTACCTTAACACAACTCTCCAGCAGACTTTTTATATATAAAAGAAATATTTGTCATTAGGCCAAAGAAAAAGAATTGTACGTTATCACTAATTCTTTTAAATGTTGGATCCATAGGCCGACATTTTTTACAGAAGGACTAAATGAGGCAATGATTTGAACTTGGTAGAGCTTGTATGGATATTTACATTAAAAAAAGTTTAAGAAAGCATGAAATCTCTGCAGTTAGGAGAAACACATATTTTTTAGCATGGCCTAATTACTGTGATATAGACCTGAATAAATATTTCTTCTTTTGTTATGTGTCCTTAAAATACACAAAATAACTTTAAACAATTTTAAACATTTTTATTTGTAATCCTTTCATTCATAATGTTACAAATTAAGAAGCAGTTTTAAAATCAGTGTTTTAAAGTTAACAATGATTATAATCTCTTGTATAACTAATATAGAAATATGCCAACTCAGCTATTTTGGATCTATATAAATTACAAATTTAAATTCTGTAGGTGTGTATTAAGAGTAAAATCAATCCTTCCTTTAGATATTAGAACTTTAATTTAACACAAATGAATAAAGATTTTATCAGAGAGTTAGCTCTGTAATTAAGTTAACATGTTTATATATATATATATATATATATATATATATATATATATATATATATATATATATATATATAATACTCTGTGTTAGGTTCTTTAATTAAGTCTATTACATTTGTACCATGTTATAATTAAGATACCCTGACCTTCAATAAAACATCTTACACTCCAATACTATTACAAAACATGTGTTATTCTAAACCTTTGTTTTGCTATTATAACTTGTATGTCTAAAAAACTCTAGAATCTAGAATCATGTCCTTACTAAATATATTTGTATCTGAAAAACTTGTACTTGTAGCTCATGTAACTGAACACTTGGTTGTAGCAAATGTAACTAAGCTCTTGGTTGAAGCCAATGTATCAGAGTACTTGGTTGTAGCCAATGTAACCAAACACTAGGTTGTAGCCAATGTAACCAAGCACTAGGTTGTAGCTAATGTAACCAAGCACTTGGTTGTAGCCAATGTAACCAAGCACTTGGTTGTAGCCAATGTAACCAAGCACTTGGTTGTAGCCAATGTAACCAAGCACTTGGTTGTAGCTAATGTTACCAAGCACTTGGTTGTAGCCAATGTTGCCAAGCACGTTGTAGCCAATGTTGCCAAGCACTTGGTTGTAGCCAATGTAACTGAGCTCTTGGTTGTAGCCAATGTAACTGAGCATGTAACCAAGAACAAGTTTTACACAGATAAATTTAACTGATCCACAACCTGTACCATAATGATAATATTTTTGTACTGACAATAAGAATTAGAGTGATTTTGTTTCTTTGAAGGCAACATTAAAAGAATACTATCTCAGTGGATGATTACATTTCTGAGGAAGAAGAGTCTTGATTATATTACTGAAGTTCTTACAGATCTAAGATCAGCTGATGATTAACTTTTTGTTGTCTGAATAATTTTATCTACATACTTGTAACATCTCTTCTCATGCATCACTTTATCAATTAAAGTGAGACAGTCAATAAGGTTTATCAATACAAGCATATTTTATGTTACAGAATTACTGACTTATTTATTGCTTATAACTGAATACACACATGCAAACACAATGTAATGCTAAAGATTTCCATCAATATCATTATGACTTTATATCCTGTGTAACAGTAACTTATAATCTGGTCTGTGCCAAGCCTATAGATTTATCTTGCCAGAGCTTTATTTTGTTTGAGTATAATGAAGCCAATAGGAAGCACAATACCTCCCCATCCTACTATCCCCCACACATAAAACTTTTGAACAGGAATGCTAGTCCTTTTTATAGTTAACTGTTTGCATTTCTATCAGTGTCTATTCATCCAGAATCTGGAGGGATCCCAATCACAAATGTCTGGCAAAAAATGTCAGTAAGGACTTTAAATTGTGAGACCTCTGCCAAAATATCACATGTAGCCTAGCAACAAGCTTTGAATCATCAATCCTTGGCAAAAAAGGTCATTTAGTCTAGCTGTGACCTTTTGAATTGTAAGTTTTTTTTTCCAACAAAGGTGATATGTAGCCTAGCCTTGAATAATTGATTTCTCTCTAACTTGATTCAAAATTTATGTTTTATTATATTATAAATTTGTCCTTTTCAAAAAGAAAAAGTTTACTGAAATACAATACAATGTAAAGTCAGACAGATTTAAAAAGGGACAAATTTTCATCAAAATACCATAAGATTTATTTTTACTTTTTACACCCTTTACATTAGTTAAATCGGTGATTATTACAATCTGTTTCTGTTATTTCACACCTGATTAAAAAGTAGATCAGTTTTTAGTTCAAAGTATTTTTTTGTGCCTTTTAAAATGTTAAAAGCATCTATAAATAGCCTGCAGAAGGAATTACGATATCATTTGACAGGAGGAAAACTGCAAAGGAAAAAGAAGATATGGTATCCACGGTAATATGATTTCCATGTTCTCTATCTGATTATCAGAACTTGTCTATCAGGTGAAAACATTACTATCCTAAATCTCAGCTGTCCAGAATAATTTTTAAACATGTAAAAACTCTAATGCTTACTCTCTTCCTGGTTGCAGGTGCATGTAACTAAGGTAATAAGTTATTTATAGAATAAGGGGCCTTTTTGCTCATCTGTTAAATCTCACAAACACAGTAGCATTTTAACTTGATTTTCATGAGCAGAATGAGTAGCATTTTAAATGCCCAATTATGATTTTTTTTAACTTATATTAGAGCTGTCAATATTGGGATGGTGGAGGGAACCAGAGTGTCTGTAGGAATGTATCCAAACTTGTGAAAGATAACTGACAAACTATCACATTTAGGAACTGATTAGGTGGAGTTTACCGGTACATCTAGTGTAAATGGAGATCTATGTATTACATTTCCCCAGGAAAAAAATCTGATATAATTGATAAAATACTTTAGGCAACATCAAATATTTGACAAGAAAATTTTATCACATGAAGACTTCTGTCGCATTAATAATGAGACAAATTCTGTCTTATTTATAATGAGACAACTTCTCTGTCCTAGCCTCTTCAGCACAAACAGACCAATATTGGTTACAAAATCAAAAAAAAAGGACAATCACTTCATTATGTGATGAAAACTTGAGTCTAAATACTTATATATAGTACTACAAAATATATGATTGATTGGGAAAATCATCTAAATGATAAATATCAAGAAATTGATAAAACATTCAACAAACATTTTGTAATCTTTGTGTAAATAATTCTTATCTAATTGAGGTACATGACAACAATAAAGCACTGTGTATCAGTCCATGTTATATATATAAAACCTCTGGAAATAAGTCCAGATAAATATTGACTTAGGAATCAACTGTACAACCTTATATATCATTATAATACTACTTGTATACTTATACCACTTATACCAATATATTTCATATTGATCTGTATATCTGTATATATATATATCAGGGGTGCAGAAAACTTTGACGTAGGTGTTGGACATTTTTTCAAACAACCATACTACCGATGCTGTGTAAAGCAAAAAAAAAACGTACCACCAGTGTTGGTATTGACAATGTTTTTTTAAAAAGATTTTAAATAGATTTTAAAAAAGATTTTAACTACTAGATAGAGGTTATTTAGGTAATGTGGTCAGGCTCATGTGTCCACAGTGTTGATTTTTGTACTGTCAGCGTTGACAAAACCAGGTTTGATGGCCATCTTTGTTTATTGACAATCGTGCATTTTCGTTTTTCCCAAGTTACATGAACTTTACTGAACCTCATTTCGAGACCTCTTTGATTGTAGTCTTATTTGACATTCTGCGTGGAACCTCTTTGATAAAAGTCGGAAGACTATGACCTTCAAAGATCAACCCTCGTTATCAGCTGTTTATGGCTTCCATCTGTCAAGCGATGTGATTACTTAATAAACAACATAACAACAAAATTAATGAGGGTTCAGAAGATGAAACAAAAGGAACGGATTGAGACCATGGATTCTAACTGATTAATAAACAAAAGCCTAACTATTATATCTGTAGTATTCATTGAAAACGGTTGACAGGTGTTAGAAAACAATACTCGAGTAAAATAATGACCGACAAACATATTTATTTATATGTACGATTAACTGAATTCTATTAACTAAAAAAGTCCGACAAGCGATTTTTCACATTTGACAAAAATATTTTTGTCGGACATGTCCGGCAAATGTGACCGTTTCCGGACCCCTGATATATATATATATATATATATATATATTACATACAAGACTGATATTACAATGCTCTGTTAGTCTAATCAAATATAAACATCAGGTGTGTTCGGATTAAAAAGTCTTCAGGAATGAAAAATTGTATAAAAACACATATTAATTCTGGGCATATATCACAAAAATAAATATTTATTTACAAATTATACATATCAATTATGTTATTTATATGTATCAAATTTAAAAAAATCTTCAAATTTATTATTGTTTAAGTCACCTTAATACTACAGAAAAGTGAGAAATAAAACCCATTTAGACCTCATTCTAAGGGCACCTGTTACCTTGTGATCTAGACTAGGAAAGGGATACACAATCTCTAGTTTCATAGGAGATAACAAATTAGTGATTGTAAAAGCTAATTATTGTCTAAAACTAACTCTACCCGGGTAATCACAAATATTTCAAAATTAGTGTTAAGCATATAAGAGTTACTTCCCTTTACATACATTTTCCTACCTGAGTTAATCAAGACTTTAAAACAGAATCAGTTAACTGTTATAAACTATCAATATTTGAAATGTACCGTATGATATTAGTAGAAATGTTCCTGGAGTAAAACACAAGCCGTTTTCAGTTCTTGAATCTTTCTAGATAGAATTTTTTTTCCTTTTTTACTATTGACCTGTTTCATAGATTCACTAGAAACTAATGTTTCTTAAACTACACTGTGAATTATACAGTTAAAACAACAATATGACCACATATAAATCTGATGGTTGTTTGCCATTTATAATCAGTTTTTATACTCCAGTTTGGCTATACAAGTATTGAGTACCTAACAATACAGGAATAACAACCAAATAATCAGACTTTATTTTATTAATCAGTAAAATCTGTGGAATCTCATCTCAAACAAGAAATCTCAAATTTCTAGATAAGTTGAACTGTTTCAAAAAGGTCTGGAATGAGCTACCATAGTTTTTTTTTTTTTTAAACCAAAATAAGTCCTGATATTTGAACATGGATATCTCATGTTTTCCTATAAATGGAATTATTTTTTTGGTCTGGTAGATAAAAATTTAATGAACTGTTTACTCAAATTGAAAATTTTTAGTCAATTTAAACTTAAATGATTGAGTCTTATAGCTTTGATAAACTGCAAAATATTTTGATGATATTCACTATGAATTAAAACATTGTTCAAACATCACATTTCTATCATAATTCCAAAGATTTTTAATGCATACACTACTCATGACATCTGTTATCCATTATTTCTTTTTTTTCATAAGGAGCACCTGCTGTGAGTTTAATTACTACCAAGCTTAACACATCAGCTGAAACTTTTTTTATCACTTCACAAACCAAAAGAATACAGAAATTAAAGTACTGAAAGTGTTACTGGAGACAAAAGCTAAAGGATTTGTTTGTCAACAAAAATGATTTAGACAGCTACAAAATCCTGAGTAAATAAAGAAAATTACATACTGAAAGGCTAAAATTAAAAAGATGAAAAGATGACAAACTAGTTACTCTTGGTTGACAAATACAACTGCAGTAGCTCAGTTGGTAGAGTGCTCGCTCCATAAATGGGAGGGTGTGGTTTCGAACCCAGTCTGACCCAAGACTAGAAAGTGGGTAGTGACTGTTCGTACGCCAAGCACTCAGAATTAAGAAAAGAAAGTCATGGTTCTTTTGAATGGGAACTTAAAATAACCTAGGTCCCATGTCACATTAGGCATGGCACAATAAAAAACCCTGATGTATAATGCCATCAGTGCAATGCACAGGCAAAATTTCTGCACTTTCACCTATAGCTGGCAATGTCTTGATGTAAGTGAAATATTCCTGGCTGGGAGATTAAACGCCATTACTCAACTCAACCCTCTTGATTGACAAAAAATTGGATAAAAATGTACATTTCCACTTTTAAAATTTTTTTGTTTCTGATAAGTTGAACAGTCCAAACCAGAATTTCTAGTCCTGAAATCCACATACACTCCTATTTCCTCTATCAACATTATATTATCTGTATTACTGTAAATGTATTCTTACAACAAGTTTGTAACTTAACTATAAACCAAATCAGGGCTTTGATGAGAAACTTTAATGTCACTTATTTAAATGTAAACTCTCGATTTGTTGGACTTACTGCACAATTAGGTACAATCTTGTGACCAATCAATGTATGCTCAGTGTGTGTGTGTGTGTGTGTGTGTGTGTGTGTGTGTGTGTGTGTGTGTGTGTGTGTACACTTTTGATGTGTTTTATATATAACCTACCTTCCATTTGACCTTCATGTTTACACTGTAAACATTTTATCTCCTCTTGATGAAGCTCGGCTACTTTATGCATTGTTTTGTCATAACTAGATCTTATATCCGAAATCTATAACAAATAAAAAAATAATGTTTAGTTAATAATAATTACAATCACTGTGTCAATGTTTATAATGTGTAACTTTATCATTTTTATATACCATAAAGCTTACAGATATATCAAAACACTTTATATAAATTCATATATAAATATTTAATATTTTAAGTATTTGTTTGTTTTCTTTCAGAAGTGGAGATGATATAGATGTAATGTGACAATGTGTTTTTTTTTATGAAGAATCCATCTGCAGGGACAACCTTATAAATGTTGTTTGTTGCATGCTTATTTTTTGTTATATCATCAAACAAGAGCACCGCCGAGCGTAGCATTATACGCCCGTGTTATATTGATCGAGTAGTACTATTTACTAGTGTGGCAACACCTTTAGGGGTTTCGCGGGAAAGAATGGAACAATCTAGAGGATTTCTATCAGTAGAGCTCATCCACAGAACTTGCCACTCAAAAGTTTGACACAGACCTAACGGATAAGTGCCAAACCTACCAATAATTTGGTAAAGAATTGGTTACTTTAATATGGGTACGAATTCAAAACGGTATGTTAAATTGTTTTTGGATGATAGCGCCAACTTTAAACAGTTATTGTGGATTTTAGGTAAAAGATAGAAAAAATATAAAAATACCGTCTTTTCCGTCAGATCTTAAACATTTTTCGGTCAATGGACGACTTTTTCGTACAATGAACTGTTATTGAACAGGAGTGCGTTAAACGTAATTGTTTTTTGGAAAAATTCATTTTTTGCATGTTTGACCCCAAAATTAAGTATGATACCGATTTTTCCCAAAAATTTCACCAAGTTAGATAGCTAGATCGCATTAGACTCCATAACCTCAGAAATTTTTAGCAAAATCTATCGAGGAGTTTTCAAGGTCCCCAAGATGCAAATATATGCTGCTAAAAAGGAGAAAGTTGTCGCCTTTATCATTTCACATCCAGAGGATGTTCCGAATGAATTCGTCACTAATCCTCTAGATTGTTCCATTCCTTACTGAGAAGTATAAGTACAACTAGGATATATGTATGTAAAAATATATTGCTAAATGGATAGTGGTAGACTGCTATATAATTTATATTCATTTCCAGGAAGGAAGAAGTTTAAAATATAATGTTAGGTCATGGCAGTGTTTTCATGTGTTAAGCATTGCATGCAGGAAGATTTTAGGAAACAAATACATTTTTTGTCTGAAATGTTTTGAGAACCTTTTTTTAACCAACCTGAAATAATTTATATCTATAAAGCTTAATTATAATTTGAACTGTTGTCGTGATCTGTGCAGTATGATAAAAAGGTGTTTTAAGTTAAAAAAGGGGCATAACTCCTCCAAAAATAATCTGAAAAAGTTGTAATTCGAACTTGCACCAGATAATAACATCGTAAATGTGTATACCAAATTTCATTTGAATCCATAAATAGTTGTAGGCTCTGATGATCGGAAACCACATGGTCATACATACAAAAATTTCTAAGTTAAAAAAGGGGCATAACTCCTCCAAAAATAATCCGAAAAAGTTGTAATTCGAACTTGCACAAGGTATTACCATGGTAAAGCTGTATACCAAATTTCATTTGAATCCATAAATGTTTGTGGTCTCTATTGAACGGAATACAAATTGTTAACAGACGCCCACCCACCCGCCCGCCTGCCCGCCCACCCACCCGCCCGCCCGCCCGGACGGACAGCACCGTAACATAATACGTCCCGTCATATGACGGGCGTATAAAAACTAAATTTGACAAATTTCTAATGATTTTCATTTAGTGAAAGGTGAAAAATGTTTATTTCTCAAAAGCCAAACTGAAAACCCCTTTAAACTGTTCCCCAGTTAACTGAAAACCTGCCTAACCTGCCTTGTTTTATTTGGACATACTGAATACTATTTGTAAAATTATCAGTCTAAAGTGAACAAATCCAGAAGCTTATACAGAAACTGTTCAGACATTTACAACTGTATTATAAAACTATTATATTCCTTTAATTTCTTCAACTCACCTCTTTTTCATAATTAGATTTAAATCTGTTCATTGCTTCTTCATGTAACTGTTTTTCTGAAATACAAAAATCAATTTATTAAGAGTTAACTCCCTTTACTTCATGTTTGTAGATTAACTTCTATATATTTTCAAAAATAGAATTCAGAATGCAAGGCATAAGTTTTTTTTTTAATTACAAAAAGTGACATTTTACTGAAAAATTACTTTATAATTAACAAATTTACATTGTGATAAATGCATAAATCTTAATATAGAAATTGGTACTACTGGCAGCTGGCATTGAAGAAAAAAAAGTTGTTGCATTTTCAAAACTATCTTTTTTCACATTTTTAGCATCATATTGTTTCGGTACATCTTGTTTTTTATCAGAACTACATAAGGAACATCTTTCCATTTACAATTAGGATTATCAAACATTTTGACATGATTTTGGTGTGTGTGTGTGTGTGTGTGTGTGTGTGTGTTTCATTACCTTGAGTCAGTGCCTCCTCTTTGTCCTTACTCAGTGTTGTTTTTTGTTTTTCTATTGTTTCGTTATATCCCTGGTTTATTTCTGTTATTTTTTGTTCATGTTGTTGGTTAAGATTCACTATTTCCTGTTCAAATGTACTTTTTTCATTTTGTAATTCCCCTGAAATTAAAAAAAAAATCATGCAAAATATTTTGTAAGTTTACTTCTTTCAAAAATTACATTATGTGAATAAATCTGATAAAATCTTTCCTTTCTCACCCCATGTACACACCAATCAGACCATGATAGTGCATTAATTCTTATTGTCCCTCTCTCTTTTCTCTCTCTCAAACCACCATGGTGTCTCATGGTTAAAGCACTTGCCTCAAGAACAAGAGGTCATCAGTTCAAATCCAGGCTGGGTCATACACAAGACTTTAAAATATGAAATATTGCTTTCTTTCTTGGTGCTTGGCATTAGGATGATTAGTTCACCTAGTGCCAGGATAATGTGACTAAGGAAGTGATATGCTTGTCTGCAACATACTGTCTCAGAAAACCAGCACATTACCAAAACATCACTCTGAGTGCGTGCTAGTACAAAACAGTCCATAATACAAACTCACACATCTCACATTTACACGTTCTTAGATTAATCCATAGGGATTATTAACATTGCTCTCATCAGGAATAGCTAGAAAAATTGCTAAGGCCATGTTAAACAACATACCAACAAACTAATCTCTCTCTCTCTCTCTCTCTCTCTCTCTCTCTCTCTCTCTCTCTCTCGATCTACTCACCAATCTGACTCTGAGACTGTATAAATTCTTGTTCTAGTTTCTGTAGTTTTCTAGTTAATATTGGACAGGAAAAGGCATCCAACTATAAAACAATTAGCATATATAATAATAACAAGCAGAGATCATTAAAGTTATTTATTCATTGTAATTACACATATATAACCAGATATGGTATCAAAGTCACATTACTGTGCATGTTATATATGGTGTCAATAATAATTCTAAGTCTGAATCAGGGGATTAGGAGAATGGAGTGTAGTGGAGAAATGGTACATTTTAAAACCCCAGTCAGGATGTTTTTACCTATACCAGGGTGGTCATTTCTTGGATGGTGGAGTGGAGGCATTACTGGTACATTTGTTTTTACACCCAATTAAGATGTTTTCACCTGTATCCCGATTGGACATTTCTTGGATGGCGGAGTGAAGGAAAGGTGTTTTTGCCCAGTGTCAAGATTTTTCACTTACATCCATTGAAGTTTTCAGTTCTGGGAAGGTCAAGAAACACGAATACCTGGAGAAAAACCACTTACCTTCCACAAAGAAACAAAATTAAATACTCTCTCACTCCAGGGTCTGGCTGAGTGGGATTCAAACCAAGGACAAGAGAGGGGCTATGATCTGTAAGGATTGCGAGAGAAAATACAATCTATAGTGGTGACTTGGAGACTAAGGTGTGTCTAATAAAGCAGTGATATACAATAAAGGTTTTACAGTGAACAAAATGATAAACATCTCAATTAAAAGTGTAGGTGACAAGTTTTCATAACCTATCTATATAAAAATTGGCCACAGCGACCTATTTTAAACATACAATTGTAAGCCATCTATAACTGTACATAAAAGTATGTCACAGTGACCTATTTTAGCCAGTCAGTAAGTGGTATATTTTTAGCTAATAAGTAACTAGAATACACTGAAATTACACGGAAAAGTACTTACATCAAACGAAAGGTAATTCACAAGAACTGACATGGCGTCGAAAGCTTGAGTTGTTGATTTCATCTGTAATTTAGCGTAGTTGAGTTCCTTAGTACGACTTTCACAGAGTGCCTCAAGTCTTGTTATTTCCTGTTTAGCTTGAGGACTGATAGATTTTGGTGGAGCTTCCTGCTGGTGATTCAACTTCACATTATTCTTGGACTTGTTTGTTTTATTCTTATTCTGATCTGTAAAATATAAAACGGAAACTTGTACAGTGAATTATATTAAAAATAAAATTACGAACCATCATGAAGAAAATACAATACGGAAACTGGTACAGTGAATTATACTGAAAATAAAATTACAAACCATCATGAAGAAAATACAAAACGGAAACTGGTACAGTGAATTATACTGAAAATAAAATTACGAACCATCATGAAGAAAATACAAAACGGAAACTTGTACAGTGAATTATACTGAAAATAAAATTACGAACCATCATGAAAATAAAAAACAGAAACTTGTACAGTAAATTATACTGAAAATAAAATTACGAACCATCATGAAAATAAAAAACAGAAACTGGTACAGTGAATTATATGGAAAATTAACTTATGAACCATCATGAAAATATAAAAACCTAAATACAACATTGAAAATGCAAAGTCCTGTCAATCAACAAAAAAATAAAATACCCTGTGCAACAATTTTCTTGTAATAACAGTAATCTTATTAACAGTACATGATATATGATGAAATATTTATAGTATAATAATATTTTAAATATGAAAATAAAGAATAACTAACAATAATCATACCTTTTAGAAAACTTAAGAGAGATGAAGGTAGAGAGACTGGAAGAGAGGATTAAAATCAGTAATAATTTTACAAACCAGTAGTATATTGTATATTATCAAGTGTTACTGTATTATCCATAACAGGTAAAAATGACAACCAAGTCAGCATGATGATTGAAATTTTAACTTCATCCAACTGACCGACTGGACCAACCAACCCACAACTGATATATTAAAACACAGAGAACATTCTCATTGATACAATGCTTATATCCATCGAGTGTTATTTATTGAAAAACTTTAACAGCACATTTCTGATGTTTAAAAACAAAGCTATAACTATAAAAACCCCAGGAATGATGTTATCCCGGGAATGATGTTATCATTACTAAATATGATATCTGGTTAGGTCAACCTGTTTATAAACTTCTGATATAACAAAAATAAATATAATACATTCCTTATGAGTTCTTGGTTAGTATCCTCGATAGGTACCTAGCTGTCCCCCAGTAAGTACCTGACAGTCCTCAGTGTGTACTTAACAGTAAGTCATGATAAATATACTTATCTCAGAGAAACATAAAAGTAAAATTGTCGGGATTACTGCTAATACCTGTCAGGTAAATTATTTATATATATTGATATACCTTTGTAAAGTAAAGTGAAAACTCTAGTATTATAATTACTGAACATGATGGTCCATGTGTATAACATATGTTACAATGTAAAAATGGTATGATTTCCACTAGTAACTACTACTGTCAACTGTCATAAATACTGGTATACAAGACCAATAGACCAAAAACCATAATAAAATCTCTGTATAAAACAGACAAGTGACCAGGGTTGAAATAAGAGGCTAAAGACCCGCTTCAATATTAAACAGACAAGTGACCAGAGTTGAAATAAGAGGCTAAAGACACGCTTCAATATTAAACAGACAAGTGACCAGGGTTGAAATAAAAGGCTAAAGACCTGCTTCAATATAAAACAGACAAGTGACCAGGGTTGAAATAAGAGGCTAAAGATCTACTTCAGACAACAAGTGACAAGGGTTGAAATAAGAGGCTAAAGACCCACTTCAATATTAAACAGACAAGTGACCAGGATTGAAATAAGAGGCTAAAGACCTGCTTCAATATAAAACAGACAAGTGACCAGGATTGAAATAAGAGGCTAAAGACCTGCTTCAATATAAAATAGACAAGTGACCAGGGTTGAAATAAGAGGCTAAAGATCTACTTCAGACAACAAGTGACAAGGGTTGAAATAATAGGCTAAAGATCTACTTCAATATTAAACAGACAAGTGACCAGGATTGAAATAAGAGGCTAAAGATCTACTTCAATATTAAACAGACAAGTGACCAGGATTGAAATAAGAGGCTAAAGACCTGCTTCAATATAAAATAGACAAGTGACCAGGGTTGAAATAAGAGGCTAAAGATCTACTTCAGACAACAAGTGACAAGGGTTGAAATAATAGGCTAAAGATCTATTTCAGACAACAAGTGACAAGGGTTGAAATAAGAGGCTAAAGATCTGCTTCAGACAACAAATTACAAGGGTTGAAATAAGAGGCTAAAGATCTACTTCAGACAACAAATGACTAGGGTTGAAATAATAGGCTAAAGATCTGCTTCAGACAACAAATGACTAGGGTTGAAATAAGAGGCTAAGGACCTGCTTCAGACAACAAGTGTCTAGGGTTGAAATAAGAGGCTAAGGACCTGCTTCAGACAACAAGTGTCTAGGGTTGAAATAAGAGGCTAAGGACCTGCTTCAGACAACAAGTGTCTAGGGTTGAAATAAGAGGCTAAGGATCTGCTTCAGACAACAAGTGACTAGGGTTGAAATAAGAGGCTAAGGACCTGCTTCAGACAACAAGTGTCTAAGGTTGAAATAAGAGGCTAAGGACCTGCTTCAGACAACAAGTGTCTAGGGTTGAAATAAGAGGCAAAGAACCTGCTTCAGACGTCCAATAAAAGAAGTTTACTGTTTGGTATTTACATTCTGCTTTAGATTATTGTATCCAATATGAACATATAGAATCTTATTTAATGAAGTTGGTTATAGGATGGAAACACATGCATTCAAGATCTCTCTCTCTCTCTCTGTTAATTCAAATTTTAAAATATTCATGTCATGCAAATTCTTTGTTTCAAATATTTAAAATATAATATTAATTTATCAAATGATGTAAAAATTCAAGCACACCAACAACAAAAACATCAATTTCTTCTTTTAAAAATTAACAGAAAAAAATCCCCTGATTTACAGTTAGCTAAATCTGATTCATTGACAACATTTGTTAAGTGATATTATGGCATTATGAAGAGGTTTATTGATAAAATGAGCCAAGCTTTAAAGAAAAACGTAAAAAAAAACTGGGTCTTGAGACTAAAACAATGTGGCTTTTTTATGGAGAGGCATTAAAAGTTTTGATGTACTATAAAGTTCTTGCTAAAACAATCTAATTAAAGTTGAATCTCATTATCTCGAACTCCACGAGGAAATGTAAAAAGTTCGACTTATCTGGAGTTCGAGATAAACGATGTTAAAAAACGGCAAAGAAAGGGAAATAACTCGTACATCCCTTTCAAAAGTCACTTCCGCTTTATCATGTCAAACTGTATCACCGTTTTATCATATGTCATATATATTCCAATATATATATATTTAAGAAATCGGAAATTTTTTTGTTACATAGTTCAACATAAAAATACGATACTATGAAACAGTGATATGGTAGTCAATGTGAGATGCTAAAGTGGAGTCTGCTTTGGTCCCCATACCAGTTTCACTTTGTGTACTTTAATCACCCCAAGCTTTCGGTTGTTTTGGGTAATGTTCACATCATACAACCACGATGTCATCAAGCTTGGCAGTAATTAAAACCCCGATAATCTTCTTGATGATTTAATTAATTATGTGACGGATAATAATTAACAGATTAAGGAAATCGGGAGGTCAGTGCAGTTTAATAATAATGATTGCATTGATTTAAAATTAACAGTACCGACAGTTAATTAAATTGACCAAAAATCTGTTCGAGTTGACACATTTTATTTTCTTAAAATTTTTTGTTCTAGTTAACGAATGTAATTTTTCTAGGATTTTCATTAAAGAGGATGAAAAAATAGTTTGACATATCCGGAAATTCCAGATATCCGAGTTCGAGGTAACTGGAGTTATTTTGGTTAAATAAAGAACAACTCTGTCTGGACTTTTTCAAAAATTTTGACTTATCTGAAAGTTCGAGATATCGTGTTCGAGATAACAAGATTCAACTGTACTTATACAAAATAAAATACTTTATAGTAAACAGAACAGATGATTTATTTATGAAGATAAAAAGTCCAAAACTCTATAATCAAAGTATCTTATTAAACAATGTAGGCATTAAACTATCATATATAAAGAAAATGAAAGGTGATCATAGATGGAGGGAGGTTAAAAACAACTCAAAAAAAGTAAGACTGACCTACATCTAACCTAAAAATGTTACCAGGCAACACAAAATAACGTACAAAAATACATTATCTTGAATAACTTACCAATACATTATCTTGAACAATTTTCTATTATTTCAAAATTAAATGACCATAAAATTGTCACCGTTTTTTGTAGGAATACATTTCTCAAGTTTTGGTCTTGATATTAACATATTATTTTCAATTCCACTATATGTTGCAATGCACATTTCACATTTAATTTTTGAAAATAAAAAGAACATTTTGATTTTTTTTTTCAAATTGTTCCTTAATGACATGTGTAATCTATTACTTTTATATAAATAAACCTGACAGATTTAAGTGCACCATATACAGGCATACTGTTTTGTATTTATTTTTCACCTGTATCATTATTAACTTCTCCATGTACCTGACAGATATTTACAGACTAGATTTACAAAGTTCAGAATGGATCTGTAAATAACCACTTACAAAGTCATGTTCTCTCTTTTAAAAAGTGAACAACAGAAATGTGTGATTTTTCCTTGAACACTTCCTCTACACCCCATAATTAAGTCGTAAAACACCCTGAAATAATTAAACATGCCCATTAATTGACCCAAGTATCAACATCTAGTGACCACCCGATCGTAATATCACTGCCAGCATAATATTGTTGTTTTGAAATATATTTATATATGTATCTTATTGTACATATAAGTTAAGTATTTTGTATGTTTATACATGTATTAAAAAGTTAAATATTTATATATCTTGCTATCTTATATGTAAGATAAAACATTGGTCAGTCCATCAGGTAAAAACAGACTAGTGGAATTTGTAACTATGTAATGTGTAATAACAAAGAATCTAAAATACTATAAATGAACAAAATAAAAAACAAGAGTGGGTTGTAATAGAGTTGAGTAATGGTGTTTTAAATCTCAGTCTTAATTATTACATTTATAATGAGGTAAGTCAGTTCTTGGATGGAGAAGGAAACCTGAGTATCTGGTAAAAATCCACCAACCCTTGGCAACCAGACTGACAAGCTTTCTCATAATAAGATCTGCCTGGGTGGGGGTCAAACCTAAATGGTAACAAAATGTTGTTTAAAAGTTTTTAATGACCACTGTTCCACTGTGATTTACTTTCATAAAACTCATTCCGTGAAAAATTTCTTAAAATGGAGAGAGAAAAATTCTTTTAAAAAAAAAATTTAAAAAAAACCTTTAACCTAACAAATAATAATTATTCTATAGGTTTTATAAATATTATGGTATATATCTAAGTTTATTCAGGTTATTTAAATTATAATACAATAGAAGTGTTTGGTATATAAAAAAACAGGGGAGAAAAAATATAAATAAACTTGAACTGTCATAAACCATTAACTACACAACTAACCTAACACATTGTTAAATATTGTTGCTAATGGATATAATATGTTGCTATGTAAGATTTGCTGCTGTAGTAAGTAGGATTCCTTTGTTCAGAGTTGATAGATTTGAGTGAAGTCTAGATGAAAGACAAGCTGGAGTTTTAAATGATAGATGATTAGTTTTAAGTATCAGCACGGTACAGCTAATTTGTCATGAAAATATCTAAACCATCCATATACAACTGTTTAGTTTATGGTGAAGTCATTAGGATTGCGGAGATTCTGTAAAGTTTGAGGGATAATTCATCTACAGTTTATACTGATTGTTTTACACTGAGTCTCATTATATACAGGTATACATATATATACACCATGTAAACAAAAACAGTTTAACACTGTAAATAATAAAATAAACATGCAATTATAAATCGCTAAAGAAATGTTCATCCAATCACTTTTATTTTTCACAAGTACTGTATCTTGAGACAGTCTTGGTTCATCCTTAATTCAATGAATTAGATTTAGGTCTACATGAATAAATCCTACAGCAAAGAAGACTGAAGCAAGAAATATGGGTCAAAATGACCTACATTAATTAAAAAATCCAAGAAGTTTCACCAATGTATACACATGACTTTGAAATGTACAGTATGTGCAAAAGAAATAAACAAAAATAAATAAATAAATAAATAAATAAGTAAAATTTAAAAATTAATTTATAAAAATAAAAAATTTAAAAATAAACAACTAGTCTTGCACTTTACATAATAACAAAATGATTTTCAGTAGTTGTTCAACTAATGGTTTTTTCTGGCCAGGACTCCTTTTAGATGAAGTTAATAATCTGAACATACATATTGATCACAGAAATAACAAATTTGGCTCATAAGCACCAAGATGAAGCCAAAATATGAGCTCTTTATAAAATTGATAAAGGTTTGTGCCAGAACTAGTGACAAATCTAAATCACTCTCACTAAATCTTGGTTAAATCTTAGTTCTGTCCATCCAACAATAAGTGGACAGTCTAACTAAGTGACTGAGAAAGATGACCACAACGAATTGAGACATATATAACAAACAACATATTTTACTGAGATACTAAATACAGTTCTCACACCACAGTTTGTCTTTGGATTATATCTCAACTTAAAGTGCCATTTTGATGTTAGCAAACTTTAACTGATCTTTAACCAAACTCAAAAATGTTGATAATTAAAAGTGGAGACACTGAGGACTGCAAGAACTAAGTCTTAGGATTTACAAGGTGAAATAACAACAAAAAGTGGACAGTATAACCAAGTGATTGAGAAAGATGACCACACTGAATTTCAAGTGAAATAAAAACTCCAAAATCATCATCTAAATATTAGTCTATACATGATGACACAATGAACAAGTGTTTCATGACAGCAGATCCACATAATATATTCTAAAAACATTAGAAAATTAAAGAACCATTGTTTTATAGTAAAAACACTTACCTCTGGAAAAAAATCTATCAAAAAACCAAGATCTTGGCCGATTTTTGTTTGACATTTTCCTTATGGTATTTTAACAAATTCCAAAATTCTAAAACAATTACTCTAGTTATAAAGCATCCAAGCTTTAAGAATTAAAGTTTAATATTTTGTAAACAGGAAAACAAAAGTTATAAATGTTCAAACAGTCAACCAGGAAATGACAACAATTTAACTCCACCTCCGCCAGTAATAATGTCCTCATTAAAGTTTTTGTCTTGTTAAAAGAGCCATGTAATTCATCTGTGATATATCATTTAACACTGACCTTTGACCTTTATGTTTGTAATGAACCATAACAAAAAGCTGAACATTCTTCTTAGCAGTAAAAACAGAGAACTAATTATAGAGATGATTACATAAAAGTCTGCTGGTTGTTATTACATATATCCTGCAGAACCACTGCTTTTCTTTGTGTTATTTAATTCAATTTGTGCGTTATCTCTAACACAGATTTGTATGTTACACCCAAATGTAATAATACACACTAAAACTTGTTAAGATCTGAAATTAAAAACAGAACAAGAAAATCCTTTGTGTAAGTTGGTAAACAAACACAGACTATTATGTTTTGTACTTTATAATTCCATAATTTGGTTTTTTTTTTGGTCAGGAGAGGCCTAGCTCCATCTTGAAAGTCGTCTTTAATGAACACTGCAATCAGGGTACTTGACATCACATGTCCAACTCATTTAGATTTAATTGGTTAATCTTCTCACATCCACAGAAACTTTACCATAAAAAAAAACTCCTCCTGACCCCGAAAAATCTACCAACATGTGTTTAAGTTTGGAATTGATTAGTTTCCTTTTCCTAGTGATATTTTGGGTGTATTTGATAAAAACAGCTGTTAGATTACACGAGTATTATCACACATATATAACAACTTTAACACATAATCTCTGATTATAATAAAAGTCAACTATCATACAAACTTTTAGATTTTTAAAATGTCCACCTTTTCTCTGATTTAGTTACCATAGTAACATAAAGTTTATCTAGTTTTATGTAATGTATCTTATTTATATCTGGTTATTACTATAATGTAATGTAAATTATCTCAATTCTGAATGTCAAACTTCAACATGGAGATAGAGACATGAGTCTGGTAATTATATATCAGTTAAAATATCAGAAATCCAAAACTATACCATGTCTGGTGAATTTGTATATTTTATCTGTACAACTCCCTCTGATTCTGTCCTGCTACTTTTGTTAGTTTTTATTCCTGTCGATATTTTGATTTTTTTTCATAATTTCCACATAATTAAAAACAAACTGATATTTATATACATTGTATATTTTTGCTATATAGTTTTCCTTTCCATACAATTTAAACATACATACAGAGATAAAAGTAACGTTTGTGAAGCCTCCTTATAGATTCTAATCATTTACAAGATAATTTTTTTTTCAAGATCAGCTGTTTTTTACCACTTTACAAGATAAAATTTAAAGATCAGCTGTTTTTTAACACTTTACCAGATAAACTTTTTTTAAGATCAGCTGTTTTTTACCACATTTTGATACAATAATGTTGATTTCGAAAAAACTTTGATTTCAATCACCAGCAAACAATTACAAAGAGAAAACTACAGAGAAACCCCTATTTTACAGTTCAGGTCTGTAAAGATGAAACAAAGACTGAATCTACAATCAAACGGACTTTACATATACATCAGCTCTTTAAACGAGAAACATAATCAGACCAGGTATAAACATCAGATGTTGTAGGCAGGTAAATGTATTTCCTTAGCTGATCTAGTTAATCTATTAATAGACAATACCAAACTAATGTTTATAGGAAACATCTTACTTATGTGTACTCAGAAAAAAACAACTATATACCGGGGTAAAGACAAAGACAAATTGACAGTATATGGTTTACTGATGACCACCAACACTGAAGGATTATGGGTATAATTATGATTTCCTGTGACTTTCTGACAGACGAGTGCACCATAATTATCAGGCAGCAGATTGTACTATCAATCAAAACATGTAAAAGAATATGTAGGAAGTGAGAAGTAACTCGAAGCAACAAAGTTCAACTTAATACTTTGGTTTCAAAACAAACTCATCCTTTATACAATACTTCCATATGGCCAGACTGCAACTCTTCAAAATGCCAACTTAATTATAGCATAGACAGTTATTTATTATATCTAAAGAAACCAGATCACCTCAGAAACCCAAACAAAGCACATAATGCATAAAAAAAACATAAAATCCTTGAATACAAAAATACTAATTAATATTTTTTTTAAAAGCAGAGGGGAAAAATCCAACAAAAAGTCAAAAATATATAAATTACTGTAAACCAGCTTTTATTCGTGTGCTATACACTTTCACATATTTCGGGAGGACAAAATAATTGCGAAAGTTAATCGTGGCGAACTTGTTACCTATAATGGTATTATTAATTAATGGTATTAAATGAAAAACATAAGTGGCAATCAATAGTGGAGACCGTTGAAGAGAAAATGGTATACTATTAATTTAATTCATTTTTGAAGGGACAACAAATCTGTTATATTGATAAGTATATTGTAATATTTTGTCGTTCTATCATTTGATTTAAATAGACCCATACATATTAGATATGTTAATGGTTAATGATTAAATGTACTGCATGAGTACAGATCATTTCAGAACTATAGTTCTCCCTCCTTCTATTGTTTTGAAGTTGACAAAACTTTTTAAAACTCCTGAAATGGCACATTGTACATTAGCAGTTTTCTGTGGTATTTTTTAAATATTTGAATCAGGAACACATATTTCTATTTTATTCTGGTGTCTGTGGTACATTAGATCCAGTTTCGATTTTTAAAGCCATTTTAAAACCGACATGATTACAACCACAAGTAATAATTAAATGGGTTGTGCTTTAACAATACAAAAACACCAGACCCTAGTGAGTATAAATCACTTGTTTATTAAATTCTTAATTGGATTAACATCGCTTGGTATACTACAGTCTGCACAATGGCCTCAGTTGCCCGATGTAGACTTTAAACTCGCTCAAGTCGACGGCTTGGTATACTAGTACATAAAACATATAGTAACATGTGTGACACATGTTGTTTACACAACACTTTGTTAATAGAAGTATTGTAACAGTAAACAGTTCTGGTCAGTTTTTTCTAATATCCAACTTTAGTTGATAACACGAAAGTTATTAGTTGCGAAATAGTCTTGGTAAGAGAATCGCAATAAGTTAATAGCCGCGAATAAAAGTTGGTTTACAGTAGATAAAGTCAAAATATTTTCTAAATATTTATCATATCTGTTTTTTTTTATTTAGTTTTTTAATATTAGGTCATCTACAGTAAAATCTACCGGTATTTGTTCTTCAGTATAAGCTACTTTAATTATTATCACTTCTTACTTTTAAATCCTTTGAAACAAAGTTATGTCATCTGGTAAAGACTTTTATATTTTCTGACAGGGGACATAACTGCAAAGGGTCAAGTCAAATAAACAATTAAAAGGCTTAACCCTATTAGTGCTGAATTGATTTTCAGTGTCAGCTCTCTCAGTGCTGAATTGTTTTGATAAATTTCAACTTTAGTGTGACACTGCTTGTCATTCAAAAACAGAATGAAATATTTTCAGTATCTTTGTTACCATGGCAACCATTTAATGTTAATATACAGAGGATTTTAACAAAACAACAAAAAGGTCCTATATAGTGGAACAGCACACAGACAAATACTGACTAGATCATCATCAATTTTATTAGAGATGTTCATCTATTTTGTTGGATGTGAACTCTTCATTGTTCCATTGTTTCATTTCTCTAGGGTTTATCAATTTTCTCTCTTAAACCTGGCATTATTTGTCTGCTTTTTGAATTGATTATTTAAAATAACTCAATTTTCTAAAAATTTCACTTAAGCAGATAGGATAACATCAAACAGTTGGTATTTTTGTTTGAAGGATTGTGAATACAGTTATACAAAGGATGGGATTTAATATAACATATAAACTTTATTTATGCCTGACTTCATCACACAGAGAACTGACACTATTTTATTTCTATATAAATGTCTATTTTGTTTATCCAGTGATTTTATATGTTTATACAGGAAATAAGGTAGAGACTTTACTATAAAATACAACAATACTGTATACTTGATATATAAATAATGACTAAATTTTAAAAATGCAAAAATCATCATAAAAAATTGGATCAAATTGTACCCAGATTGTTATATAAAATACCAGTAGACATTATACTATCAGAACATCATGAATTCTACATTTGTTGGTTACAAACAGTGTCCAATTTCTAAATATAAGCCTGGGAATCTTAATATATTAATCTTTTGTTTATTAGAACAAATTAAAGAATTTACTTAATATTACAAGTTATGTCTTGGACTAGTGTACTGGTCCAAATTTGCAAATATAACTTAACCAAGCATTTAAATATTTTTGTGGGTATAAGTATAATGCACTAAACCATCTAGCTATGTACAGTTTGCTCATGACAGAAATGTTTTAACATTATCAAATTTTCAGTTAAAAACCAGTTGATCAGAATTAAGATCTTTTCTCATTTTGCCAATTAAGCCAATATTGGAACCATAAAAATTAGTACAAGTGATGTAAAAAGATCACTCATTGAAGTTAGCTCACCTGAGCATTTACACCATCAAACATAAACCAAAAGTGTTAACCTTTATTTATAAATAAAGTAGTATCAGGCAGACCAAACTCATGGAAATAGTGTGTGTGTGTGTGTGTGTGTGTGTGTGTGTGTGTGTGTGTGTGTGTGTGTGTGTCTATACATTTGTTCTTATCAAAAAGCATACCTTCATTAGAATAGTTGAAGTATTCCTTTTGTAACTTTCCAAACCAGGCAGAGAACCAATAAGTAACCAGAATCATGACGTAACATCCCGAAATAAACGTGAAATAATCATAACACAAAGATGGCCAAAATAGGACATTTTCTGTTTTACTCCACAAATCATACATTACACCATTAATATCCATAAAATTTAAAATCGAAAGGAAAGGAAGCAGAACTGAGTACTGTGGTATTTTATCTTAAAAGTAAACAGTTACAAAAACAAATGGTTACTATCAAACCTGACATGCTGCCGCAGGTTACAAAGGAAAAAGTAAAGTATCGTAATTAATAAATAACGGCTAAATATAATGTGTTATCAAATATTAAAAATCTGTCTTGTATCATCACAGTAATTATCTATTCCCCATCGATTGATCGAGGTTAGGTAAGGATAATTTCTGGCGGGGTTTAATTCTATCCATACCCTCACCTGTATATGTGTATTGAAGAGATTCTAAACTTATTTAAATATAAGACCTTTACTATATTTTTATCATTTTTCTGTCATGGTTGAAAAATACTGTACTTAAAAAATACAGGTAAAATAAAACTTTGTAATCAATTTTTACCTGTGAAAAAAAACAGTAACTTTATAAACTAATAGTACTAACTAATTTATATGTATGCAATAACCTTAAAGGGTAAAAAAATCTCAAGTATTGTATTAAGTACATTGTAAAGAGGGACTGTGTATAAATAAAAATCAGACTAATATTTGATTATGATATATCCTCCATTTTAAAATCAAATACTGGCATTACTTTGACAAAAACCTGACAACTAATATTGATAGAACTTATCAAACTTTATCTAACAGCAAAGCATTGATATAATTCACAGTGTTTAAATACACTTATAATATAAATTTGAAAATTCTATACATGTGTTAATACTGAAACCAAAACTAGTATCCAGGTGTTAATACTGAAACCAAAACTAGTATCCAGGTGTTAATACTGAAACCAAAACTGGTATCCAGGTTTTAATACTGAATCCAAAACTGGTATCCAGGTGTTAATACTGAAACAAAAACTAGTATCCAGGTGTTAATACTGAAACCAAAACTGGTACCCAGTTGTTAATACTGAAACCAAAACTAAACTAATATCCAGGTGTTAATACTGAAACAAAAACTAATATCCAGGTGTTAATACTGAAACCAAAACTGGTACCCAGTTGTTAATACTGAAACCAAAACTGGTATCCAGGTTTTAATACTGAAACCAAAACTAGTATCCAGGTTTTAATACTGAAACCAAAACTAGTATCCAGGTTTTAATACTGAAACCAAAACTAGTATCCAGGTGTTAATACTGAAACAAAAACTAGTATCCAGGTGTTAATACTGAAACCAAAACTGGTACCCAGTTGTTAATACTGAAACCAAAACTGGTATCCAGGTTTTAATACTGAATCAAAAACTGGTATCCAGGTACATGTATTAATATTGAAACCAAAACTGGTATCCATGTCTTAATACTGAAACCAAAACTGGTATCTAAGTCTTAATACTGAAACTAAAACTGGTATCCATGTCTTAATACTGAAACTAAAACTGGTATCCATGTCTTAATACTGAAACCAAAACTGTTATCTATGTCTTAATACTGAAACTAAAACTGGTATCCATGTCTTAATAATAAAACCAAAACTGGTATCTATGTCTTAATACTGAAACCAAAACTGTTATCTATGTCTTAATACTGAAACTAAAACTGGTATCCATGTCTTAATAATAAAACCAAAACTGGTATCTATGTCGTAATACTGAAACCAAAACTGGTATCCATGTCTTAATAATAAAACCAAAACTGGTATCTATGTCTTAATAATAAACCAAAACTGGTATCCATGTCTTAATAATAAACCAAAACTGGTATCCATGTCTTAATAATAAAACCAAAACTGGGATCATTTATCACCTAGAGATTTGAGAAACAGCCCAGCATGGCTTCAAACACAATTTTAACCATGAACAGACAGTCTTAAACATTTGACAACACTCATCATATTAATGTGACTAATCATGTGATTTTCACATGCGTATTATCAGAAACTTCATCATAATGTAAATTGTGATGTGATTATCACATCCTAATTATCTGATAAAAAAACTGTTTAACTTCATCATAATATGAACTGTGGTGTGATTATCTCATTCTGATTATCTGATAAAATTAATTACCTTCATCGTAATGCTAACTGTGATGTGATTACCGCATTCTGATTATCTGATAAAATTGATTAACTTCATCGTAATGTAAACTGTGATGTGATTATTGCATTTTGATTATCTGATAAAATTGATTAACTTCATCGTAATGTAAACTGTGATGTGATTATCGCATTCTGATTATCTGATAAAATTGATTAACTTCATCGTAATGTAAACTGTGATGTGATTATCACATTCTGATTATCTGATAAAATTGATTAACTTCATCGTAATGTAAACTGTGATGTGATTATCACATTCTGATTATCTGATTAAGAAACTGATTAACACAATGTAATCAGTGATCTGATTGTCTGATTTATCAATGTTTATATGATATTTATATTTAGAGTAAACAATAAAACACTGATCAGACTAATCATATCCTGATTACATATAAAACATTTAAATAAACAAACCCTGTAGAGTTAGATAAGATTAATCTATTAAGTAGTTTTATTGGCAATAAAATGAGTTTTCAATCTGACCAGCTAACTTTCCCTGATATCATATAGCAGTGTTACAGCCACACTCCTAAACAGAACCATTATCTATTGCAAGGCATGAAATTACCAACAAATGCTTCATGAACTTTTATTCCATTATATATACTATATGACTACTTTACAGTAGCTGTTTTATCTACAAAGGTCAAACTTGGGGTCAAACTGTTGCCATGTTTAAATCTTTGATCTTTATAGATTACTGTTAATTGAGAACACAAATAGATAAGGATAAATAAATCTACAGTTAGGTGATCCTTTAATCCATTAAAAGTTTTAACCAGAAGCTGTCAGACCAACAGCATTATAAGCTACTCTAACCTCCAGTCCAAACTAATACTCAAGCTCACACTTAGGTATGATATATGCTTTCAAACTAATATTAAACTAGAAATGTCAGATACTAATATATGTAAACATACACACCTTGACCTTTAGGTGTGACCATGGTTTAAGGTTTAATGTTTCTTGGACAATGGATATCATTTCATTTGGAAATTATTATTTTGGAGAGAAATATTTTTTAAAGAATTATATAATAGATATGGGTACAATATCTGATTCAAACTCTTGACCACTATTTATTACCGGTAGTTATAAATTAGCATGCATTAAAAAAGTAACATTCACAACCTGAAAATTGAAAACAATCAGATAATTAAGATTACTTGTTGTAATTACTTCCTTACTAAGTGGAGAAGTAAATTTAATGAAAAATTATTTGACAGTTCAAAAATATCATACAAAAAACCCAAATGAGCATAAAAATAAAACACAAAATAACAGATAAGTTTATATATAACTGTGCATGTAGTGACTTACTTCCAGATTTCCGTTTAGATTTGGTATCATTCTTGTTGGTTGTAGAAGTTTCAGTGGCACTACTAGTGGCACTAGTGGCAGTGATTACGACAGGTGCTTGTTGTTTAGATAATTTGTTAGTGTCAACTTTGTTAGTAGTGTTAGATGTAGTACCAGAACCTTTAGTAGTTTTCTTTGGTGCTACAGAAACAACATATAAACATATATAGATAGATACATAAAGAATAAATAAAATACATACAACATAACACAAACACCAACAAAAAAGACATGAACTTGTACAGAGGGATGATGGCCTTTAATTTTACAATAAAACCTTGTATACAGTTGTCTTAATAGAAAATACATACAGCATAACACAAACACCAACAAAAAGACATGAACTTGTACAGAGGGATGATGGCCTTTAATTTTACAATAAAACCTTGTATACAGTTGTCTTAATAGAAAATACATACAACATAACACAAACACCAAAAAAAAGACATGAACTTGTACAGAGGGATGATGGCCTTTAATTTTACAATAAAACCTTGTATAGTTGTCTCAATAGGAAATACATACATTGTATACTATCTATAATATCTTTAAGATAAATTGATATACATAGTTAGATTGTTATGTAAATCACCAATCCATCTTATTAATATTTGAGGTTGTTTTTATTTTATTTATTTATTTATTTATTTATTTATTTTATTTTTTTTTTTTTGTAATATGTACTTCTATTAGATGTTTATCTGGTAAACTGTCCTGTAAATTTTTTTTTATCTTTCTAAAAAAATTCAAAACATCTATCATAGTTGCTATTGGTCAGATTGGACACAGCACCATGATAATTCAATTTTATTTTTTCAATGAGGTGAAATAACTGGGATATCTGATAATTTTATAATATAAACAAATCTGACATATTCTGTGAATGACAAAATGACAAACTTCTTTTTCAATTTAATTTAAGACCTAATATTTTTTTCTTGATATTTGTCAATCAGTATTTTCATCAATCTCTGATAGTCTTATATTACAAACAATGGGAGATAACTCCTGTAATATTATCGGTTTAATAGGCTAAATACAACAGATTTGTATACAAGAGACTTTGTTCATTTCAGAGGGCATGTCTATCTGGAACTGAATTCAAAATTTTGCATAAGATTTAGATACCCTACAACAAACAATATGAGTTATATTAGTGTTGGTTTTAGTAATAAATTATTTGTTAACCACAACCAATATCTAACACCAACATATATATAAACCATTACAAGGGACACACACATTGAATTATAACTTACAGTTAGTGGGAGGTGGAATGCTACTTTTAACTGGCATGGAATGTCTTCTTTGTACATCAGATGACAACTTCTGATTTCTAGCATTCATTGCTTTAACTGAACCCTGAAGTAATGTAGAAATTATTTACAAAACAAACCATTATAACATTTCTGTATCAAAACAAACATGATTATTTCTGCAATATCAAGTGAACTTCGGTTCTGGTTATATTGTAAAGCCAGATCAGCTGGGCAATAATTAAAAATGACATTTATATGTAAAAGATGGTCACAAGCCTGAGATCTTAATAAAATTATTTCTGTAAACTCTACTAATTATTTGTTCACAGCCAAAGATATACAACACATTTTATGACAAGTTCTGATATCTCAATTAGAGTACTGTTTATTGCATTTTACGTGTTAACATTCAAACCAAATGACATGTGAATTTCCTAAATGCAACAAATATTCAATTTTTGACATTTTTGTTATTCCTTTCAAGGACAGAAAAAAATTTGACTAATAAGTTTGACATTCCAAGATTCTTTCGCTCATGTTGAAGAAGTCAACTCTGTGATAATGGCAGAAAATGGAGTACATTGAGAAAACCACAGAAAACTGGCAAACTTTTGCACACTAGATCTGCCCAAGTGGAATCAAAACCCTAGATGTGAGAGGTGCCTCAGGTTGTTAGCTAGGGCTTAAGATCACATGATCACTGAGGACAAACTATTCAGTAAAACCCTAGCCAGTAAAACATCTGCTCTGTAGTGAAAGTCTGTGGATTCAATCCAGACATCGGCATAATCTAAAACAAAGATTTTCTGTCCTTAGTGTTAAACATTAAACCATTCTGATGAGATATGATGGTGTAACATAATCTTGTAAGTCATAACATAACACAGAACTTAGTTGTTGTATTATGCTTATGGCTGGAGATGTCTAGATACAAGTAAATAAGTGATTGAAGCATGAAACATTGTAAAATCAAAGTATATCACTAAGTACTTTAGGTAAGTAGGTTGTGAATGTTAACAAGTGACTTTAAAGTGACATCAATGATACGATAAACCTGAGAGACAATGACATATACCTGAGAGACATTGATATATACCTGAGAGACATTGATATATACCCGAGAGACATTGATATATACCTGAGAGACATTGATATATACCTGAGAGACATTGATATATATTTGAGAGACATTGATATATATTTGAGAGACATTGATATATACCTGAGAGACATCGATATATACCTGAGAGACATTGATATTTACCTGAGAGACATTGATATATACCTGAGAGACATTGATATATACCTGAGAGACATTGATATATATTTGAGAGACATTGATATATACCTGAGAGACATCGATATATACCTGAGAGACATTGATATATACCCGAGAGACATTGATATATACATGAGAGACATTGATATATACCTGAGAGACATTGATATATACCTGAGAGACATCAATATATACCTGAGAGACATTGATATAAACCTGAGAGACATTGATATATACCTGAGAGACATAGATATATACCTGAGAGACATTGATATATACCTGAGAGACATTGATATATACCTGAGAGACATTGATATATACCCGAGAGACATTGATATATACCTGAGAGACATTGATATATACCTAAGAGACATTGATATATACCTGAGAGACATTGATATATACCCGAGAGACATTGATATATACCTAAGAGACATTGATATATACCTGAAAAACATTGATATATACCCGAGAGACATTGATATATACCTGAGAGACATTGGATGTTGTACTAGAGGTACTGTCCCGTCTATTTCTCTTGATCATTGTGGATACTTGATCAACTTTACGATCTGAAAAAAAATAGTTAACAACTATATATAAACAATTAAGAAAACAAATTAACTTTGTACATAACAACAAAACTCAATGGGGTGATGATATGAATAAAACTGCTTTTTATGTCAAGTTTAGATTATTTGGTGAGGCAGAAGATGAAAGAAGGTATCATTTACATATTATAGAAGACAACTGTCAATCAGAGAACAGGTACATAATTTGTCTACAGAACTCTTGATTTTCTTATGAAATGCTGCATTATGTTGGATTTTAAAAGTCACATATTACTATAAAAAAAACTGCTTTCTGAAGTCATCTAAAGTTCCAGAGATACTACTATCATATATCCTGCCCAGTACCAGTTGACAAATATTTTTAACCAAATTTAAAATTTTACGGAAATTCAAATTAGCAAATTTAAAATTGATATAACTAAATTCTATATAAATAATATTCAAGATTTTACTGAATTAAAATTAAAAAAAAACCCTACATCTAAGATTATTAAGAAAATATAAATCTAAAATGCATATATATAAATCATAAACGATTCACAAAATTTGCTGAAGTAAAGGTAAAATGTAATTGATAAAATATATCCATGGTAACTGACAAATGTCTATCAAATACATAAGAATTAGTTTGTAATTCTGCATGTAAAATATTTTTTGGCTTACCTGAAAAGTTTTCCAAAATGAATTAACTTTTACAATGACTATTGAGACTTATAAAGATTGAAGTCTGTTCTGATAAGTGTTTGATAGACTTCCAGAGACCTAATTTTATAACCAACAGTCTGTCACCTATACAATACTGGCTAGTCTTATCTACCTGACAAATAAGTGTGTACCACATAAACTTCATCAAGTTTTATCGATTTTATGACTCTAAAATTAATTTGATAAACAACAAATCAAAAAGATTTTAATGAGGTGATTATATTGATCTATTAAGAGTTTCAAGTGCATGTATACATACAGATGCATATGACACTGTAGATAGTCAGTACATGTATACAGATGTATATGACACTGCAGATAGTCAGTGCATGTATACAGATGTATATGACACTGTAGATAGTCAGTACATGTATACAGATGTATATGACACTGTAGATAGTCAGTACATGTATACAGATGTATATGACACTGTGGATAGTACATGTATACAGATGTATATGACACTGTAGATAGTCAGTACATGTATACAGATGTATATGACACTGTAGATAGTCAGTACATGTATAAAGATGTATATGACACTGTAGATAGTCAGTACATGTATACAGATGTATATGACACTGTAGATAGTCAGTACATGTATACAGATGTATATGACACTGTAGATAGTCAGTACATGTATACAGATGTATATGACACTGTAGATAGTCAGTACATGTATACAGATGTATATGACACTGTAGATAGTCAGTACATGTATACAGATGTATATGACACTGTAGATAGTCAGTACATGTATAAAGATGTATATGACACTGTAGATAGTCAGTACATGTATACAGATGTATATGACACTGCAGATAGTCAGTGCATGTATACAGATGTATATGACACTGTAGATAGTCAGTACATGTATACAGATGTATATGACACTGTAGATAGTCAGTACATGTATACAGATGTATATGACACTGTAGATAGTCAGTACATGTATACAGATGTATATGCCACTGTAGATAGTCAGTACTTGTAGTTAGATGCATATGACACTGTAGATAGTCAGTACATGTATACAAATGTATATGACACTGTAGATAGTCAGTACATGTATACAGATGTATATGACACTGTAGATAGTCAGTACTTGTATATAGATGTATATGACACTGTAGATAGTCAGTACATGTATACAGATGTACATGACACTGTAGATAGTCAGTACATGTATACAGTCCTATATGACACTATAGATAGTCAGTACAGGTATACAGATGCATATGACACTGTAGATAGTCAGTACATGTATACAGATGCATATGACACTGCAGATAGTCAGTACATGTATAAAGATGTATATGACACTGTAGATAGTCAGTACATGTATACAGATGTATATGACACTGTAGATAGTCAGTACATGTATACAGATGTATATGACACTGTAGATAGTCAGTACAAATTTAAAGATGTATATGACACTGTAGATAGTCAGTACATGTATACAGGTGTATATGGCACTGTAGATAGTCAGTACATGTATACAAATGTATATGTCACTATAGATAGTCAGTACATGTATACAGATGTATATGACACTGTAGATAGTCAATACATGTATACAGATGTATATGACACTGTAGATAGTCAGTACACATATAAAGATGTATATGACACTGTAGATAGTCAGTACATGTATATAGATGTGTATGTCACTGTTGATAGTCAGTACATGTATACAAATGTATATGTCACTATAGATAGTCAGTACATGTATACAGATGTATATGACATGACAAATATACCTGAAGACACCAACACCACACATAAATGTTTTAGGGGAGACAAAAAAAGGAATACAATCACCAAATCCCCTTAAGCAATATGGTAAGTTTTATCTGATATTTTGGGAGATAAATAAGGAAGGTGATAAGATAAAATAAAAACTTTGTAAGGATATCCTAAATTATCAACATATGTCTGTGTGTTTTGTATAGAACTTTTTATACATTTAAAAGCTATTATATACCAACACCAGAATGTGTAAAGTAATTTATTACACCAGATATTTGGAATTCAATTGGCATGGGTGATGACTTAAACA
This sequence comes from Tegillarca granosa, assembly GCA_029721355.1. Lineage (NCBI taxonomy): Eukaryota > Metazoa > Mollusca > Bivalvia > Arcoida > Arcidae > Tegillarca > Tegillarca granosa. Next base: position 42,643,636 of record CM056604.1, read on the forward strand.
TAAAGTCCTGCATGATGAAAACCTTGTTGTCTTTTGGCATAAGCATTAAAATAAGGCAACATTTTGTGGAACAGAATATAAAACATGGAATAATTATATAATTAATACATCCCATTTGTGTTTGTATCAAGAAGAAGTCAATTATAATCTGAATTTGTGGAGGATTATTTCTAAATCAAATCATTTCTATTGAGTGTTTTATGTCACTGAGAAGCACCTGCTAGCATGAAGGTGTGTTCACATCATGAAGGTGACAATATGCTAGAGTACATTGAGATTTATAGACAGAATTCTACTTTATGTCATCAACTACACATGTTACCCTGTAATGTATTATAATGATTACCTGATACTTCTGAATCATCTAAATAATTAAATACTATTTAATCTTAATTCCAAAGTAAAATACATAAAAATATAAGTCACATTATTATTACATTCTGTAAACAGTTACACCTGTCTAGTAACACCCGTATACCACACCCAGGTAAATCAAGACAAGACTACCATTAACTCTGTACTCAGAAGTATCCCATACCTGTATCAGTCTCACTGTCTTGATAATTCAGTTGTTACAGAGTTAACATAACAACAGGCTCCTCACACACCTGTATATCACATCCAGGTAAATGAAGACAAGACTACCATTAACTCTGTACTCAGAAGTATCCCATACCTGTATCAGTCTCACTGTCTTGATAATTCAGTTGTTACAGAGTTAACATAGCAACATGCTCCTCACACACCTGTATATCAGACCCAGGTAAATCAAGACAAGACTACCATTAACTCTGTACTCAGAAGTATCCCATACCTGTATCAGTCTCACTCTTGATTAATCAGTTATTAACAGAGTTTATATAACACCTGTCTCCTTACACCTGTATATCACATCCAGGTAAATCAAGACAAGACTATAACTCTGTACTCACAAGTATCCCATACCTGTATCAGTCTCACTCTTGATTAATCAGTTATTAACAGAGTTTATACAACACCTGTCTCCTCACACCTGTATATCACATCCAGGTATTTTAGGACAGACTACCTCTAAGTATCCCATGTCTATTAGTCTCACTCTTGTTTAATCACTTGTTTACAGAGTTTATATAACACCTGTCTCCTCACACCTGTATATCACATCCAGGTATTTTAGGACAGACTACCTCTAAGTATCCCATGTCTATCAGTCTCACTCTTGTTTAATCACTTGTTTACAGAGTTTATATAACACCTGTCTCCTCACACCTGTATATCACATCCAGGTATTTTAGGACAGACTACCTCTAAGTATCCCATGTCTATCAGTCTCACTCTTGTTTAATCACTTGTTTACAGAGTTTATATAACACCTGTTTCCTCACACCTGTATATTACATCCAGGTATTTTAGGACAGACTACCTCTATGTATCCCATGTCTGTATCAGTCTCACTCTTGATTAATCACTTGTTTACAGAGTTTATATAATTATTATCCAATTCCTTTATTTTATATTAATGAATCAATGTAGACTAAGTTTATTATTCTAACAGAAAATTAGAAATTCAATATTTATTTGTATCCAGGGAGTGAGCATTTACTACTTCAATAGGTTAATTAATCCCCTAACTGAACATCCTGATATTAAACAGCCATGATTTCCCATGATACCACTAAATATTGATTTACCATGGTGACTGACATAACAATAAAGTAATGTTAATCATATATAAAGAGTAGAGCTTCAATAATAAAGTGGGTGGTGTTACACTGGTGTATTTATGTATAAATTATCCAATAGGAAAAATTAAAGTTATGACTATTTGACATTAATTATAGCTTGCATAATCAGTCTAATACCTGGCTATTTACAAAGTTGACAAACCCCTAACCCATACAATAAATATATGTTAATTATAAATTGAGAACTATTTTTTTTAACCCATACAATAAATATATGTTAATAATAAATTGAGAACTATATTTTTTTATTATCATTTAAATGGGCTTTTTTACAGATAATTAGTTATGAATATACTACATAATCAATCCGTGGTTTACTACATAAGGGAGGTAACTCCTCCTGACAAACCATCCCAACACCAATTGAATCTAGATAGCATTATTCCATATCATTGCAACATTAAAGTAGACTATTGTCATAGTAACCTTTTTTATGAAGACAAGGCAAAGCTTCTTGATAATATTGGAAGATTAATCAGTAATTATGAATTCAGTCAAAACCTCTTTAACTCTGGAGGAATAAAACCATGTAACTGACAGGTTTTATTTTACCTGACAGGCTCCATTTTACCCGACAGGCTCCATTTTACCTGACAGGCTCCATTTTACCTTCTATTTTACCTGACAGGCTCTATTTTACCTGACAGGCTCCATTTTACCCAACAGGCTCCATTTTACCTTCTATTTTACCTGACAGGCTCCATTTTACCCGACAGGCTCCATATTACCTTCTATTTTACCTGACAGGCTCTATTTTACCTGACAGGCTCCATATTACCTTCTATTTTACCTGACAGGCTCTATTTTACCTGACAGGCTCCATTTTACCTGACAGGCTCTATTTTACTTGACAGGCTCCATTTTACCTGACAGGCTCTATTTTACTTGACAGGCTCCATTTTACCTGACAGGCTCTATTTTACCTGACAGGCTCTGTTTTACCTGACAGGCTCTATTTTACCCGACAGGCTCTACCTGACAGGCTCTATTTTACCTGACAGGCTCCATTTAATGTGACGGACTCCGTTTTACCCGACAGGCTCCATTTTACCTGACAGGCTCTATTTTACCTGACAGGCTCTATTTTACCTGACAGGCTCTATTTTACCTGACAGGCTCCATTTAACCAATTTCAATTTAGGAAATTTTGACAATTTCTTTTGAAATTAAAAATAAACATTTTTGTCAAAACTAAAAACAGATAATATAGGCTTGAAATGATCTTTAAAATGTAACATTTTTTAACATTATCGAAAATTCCGTTTTCTTAATATTTATCTGAATAACTAGAATTTAAAATTTGCTGGATTTAAATATAAGGAAAATCTTAGTTAAGGAATGATTGTAAAACTGGGCCAGATATATATATATATATACAATTCTTGTATCTGCTTTGATTTTGCATTTCAGAGTTTATTGTCTTGTATATGATATGTAAATTAATTATAACATATGATGATGTATACTGTATATAAGTATATGAATTGTTGTCATATACCAGAGATAAATCAGATTATATACAGAAATGACAGTATACTTACTGGAGGGTTTGTTGTGAATTTTGCTGCCTGTGTCCGACTCCAGAACATTTAAATCCGACTGACTTCCACGAGTAGAACTAACTACAGATCCAATCACACTGCTGCCTATAGACTCGTTTAAATCTATTTTAGAATTTACAGAACTAACTGAAGATAGTCTCCTAGCAACATCAGCAACAAGACGTCCTCGTGGAGACTGATCTCGTTTACTAGAACCAGGCGAATGTTCTTGTTTAATAACTGCAGGTGCCCCAATATTAAGCCTACTTTTTATTTTACTATAATCTGGAGTTGGTGTAGCGGGTAGCTTTTTCTTAACTTTACTCTCTTTTTTACTTTCTGTTTCCTTTTTTACAACAACTGGGGCAGGTGCACTTAAGTATGCCTGAAGTTTACTTTTAACCTCAACTTTTGGAGTTGGACTTTGTTCCTTATTAGATTCTATCTGGGACATTATATCTCCCCATTTACTTTTAGGTGGTGTCCTTTTCACTATTTTAGGTGGTTCTTTTTCCACTTTTTTCTTTATTCTTTCTTCCTTCTCCCCTTTAGAACTTTCTGGTTCATCGACAACTGTCTTAGGAAGTACTTTTTTCTTAGAGAATATATTTTTTTTATTTTTAGCTTCTTCCGTATTAGGATCATCTTTAGGTTTAACTGGTAACGGAGCGTTTATATACTCAGACAATCTAGATCCAACATTTAAATTAGGTTTTTTATATTCCACTTTTTCTACTTCTTTCTTCCGTTGCCTCCTACTTTTGTTTTCCAGTTTTTCTGATTTTTTGTCATCCACACACTCGTTATCTGACACAGTTTTCGTATCAGCTTCTTTATCGACAACTTCATTTTTGTCTTCACTTTGTGTCACTGATTCCTCTACTTTGTCACTTTGTTGTTCATCTTTGGTGTTGTCTTCCTGATTTGGGAACAAAAACATTTCTGGATTTGTTGGTGTTTTAACCTGTGAAATAGAAAAGATACAGTAATTACAAAGGTAGAATTAGAAAGAAGATTCTGTATATGTTTGGTGAACCAGAACCATATCTTCTAATGTAAAACATTTAACTTGTCATCTTCAGTTTTATTTAAAATGTTCATCTAGTCTGTCATTAGATCAGAGCATTAGCTTATAATGTTAACTAAAACAGCTTATTAACTCCAGTTTGATTGGATTTGTTTATTAACTTGATTACTATGACTACAGATAAACATCTTACAAAACAAGAAGAACAATAAAGCTTGCCTGCACATCTAGTCCATAAAAACTTGTAATTAAAAATTTTCATATATTTGTCTAACTAAAACGTTACTGTGATAGCTCAGTTGGTAGAGTGCTTGCTCAGTAAGTGGAAGGTTGTGGGTTTGAACCCCTACCAGGTCTGACCCAAAAGTTGAAAGTGGGTATTGACTGTTCTTTCGCCAAACACTCGACATTAAGTAATTAAAGTCAATGTTCTTTCGGATGGGAACTCAAAATAAATGAGGTCCCGTGTCACAGTCGGCATGGCACAATGTAGAACCCTGCTGTATAATGCCATAAGTGCAATGCACAGGCAAAAATTCTGCCCTTTCGCCTATACCTGGCGACTTCTCGATATAAGTGAAATATTCCTGACTGGGACGTTAAATACCATTACTCAACTCTACTCTAACTAAAACATTGTACACTCGGTAAATGTCAGAGACATGGTATAAATTCCTTACTGGTTACAAATGAACAAAGGATGTATGTGTTGTTAACAAGTGTTGATCATGTCTGTTATCTTGTTCCAGTCATTACTTGTAATCTTTTTATTGAGTTTACATAAAACAGACAGCTGAATAGGACCACTAGACAAAATCCTCAGACATCAAAATTACAGCGACACACAAGAAATACTATAAAGACGAAAATAACCAGTTACAAGACCATCAGATAGAGAAGTTTATTTCATGTTCACGTTCAAAGTTTGACTTCACCAATTCTCTTTCATCCTTATGTAGCCTCAGTGGCCAAGTGGTCTAAGTCGTATTATCTGTTGACTGGTACATGCTTTTTTCAACTTTAAATAAAATCTTTATGATATGAGCCTGATTTGGCGCAATAAATATAGTGAAAATGAAAATTTGAATGGTAGATATTAATTGGGAGATTTAAGTGAAGAATATTTTCTGTCATAATGACATGAATGATTTTAGTGTTGATGACAGATATTGTCACATTAATTTAACAGATAAGATACTGACTTAATTTCATCAATTTATGGTCTTTAATGATGGTAAATCAGTTTAATTACATGTTAAATTAAAATAAGATTTTCAATACTTTACCTGAGCCTCTATCATTTTAGCAGTGTTTTCTGGAAGTACTTCTTCTGCAGACAGACCCTTTATATCATGTATTACAGCACTGCTTAAATTTTCCCTGAAAAAAAAAACAATAAAATTATTTAAATGTCCAGACAGTGGCTTCTTATCCTTAAAGCTTCCATAATCCCTACACCTCACTTAACAAAACAGTGGCCCCTAAATCCATACACCACTTGTGATAACTATGACTTTTCCATTGCCAAATAACTGTCCCTACGCTATCATTTCCCTGTCTCATACACACACAACACCCTATTGAAGAATAACTAAAGTAAACAGTGCCTAACAACATTAGTAAAATACTTATTATACTTGTATTACCAGATCACTTAACATAACAGTCAATTATCTGTCAATAACCAACTCCCTACCCCTAATACCACTGCTCCTACCCCTAATAACACAGCTCCTACTCCTACCACTGTTCCTACCCCTAACACCACTGCTCTTACCCCTAATACCACTACTCTTGCCCCTAATTCAACTGCTCTTACCCCTAACAGCACTACTCCTACCGGTACCCCTAACAGCACTGCTCCTACCCCTAACACCACTGCTTTGACCCCTAACACCACTGCTCTTACCCCTAACTCCACTCCTCCTACCCCTAATACCACTGCTCCTACCCCTAACACCATGTTTCCTACCCTCTTATACCATGTTCCCTACACCAAACACCACTGCTCCTACCCGTACCACTCCTTCTACCCCTAACATTATTACTCTTACCATTAATACAACTGCTCCTATCGCTAATACCACTGGGCCTATCCTATATCCTAACCCTATTTATCAACTTTTTGGCCCCTAGTATCACTGATGAGAAATCGCTTTTAGAAATGTGTACCTATAGTACATCAAAATTAAACAAGTATTTGGTTAGATATATCTCCTAACATCTGAAGTATACAGTACCTAACATCATTACTCTACCTTAATCAACAGATCTCATACCTGTCAATTACCTGTCAGTTACCAACTTCCTACCCCTAAAACCAATTGTCCTACTCCTAAAACCACTAGTCCTACCCTAACACCTCTGTCCTTACCCTACATGTATGTCCAAACATCTAAAGTATACAGTGCCTAACATCATGTATAAGATCATTACTCTACCTTAATCAACAGATCACTTACCTGTCAATTACCTGTCAGCTCTTAACTACTTCATTAATAATTGATATATCATAATACTGATCTGATTGATATAAATTACTCTACTTGACCATCAATATGTCTGGCCACTGGTCACTACTGGTCATCTACTGACCTCATTAATCATTAATATAGTATTTAAAGTAGGTGTAGATGACCTTATAAATGACAGATCAAACATAAATACAGGTGAAAAACATATATTACAGGTGTATATATACTAATAGTCACACCAGGTAAGTATGTCAATATAAGTTACTATAAGTTACTATATGTTAACATTTTATATAAAATAACCAGCACATGGACAGTTAAGAAGATGATGGGATATTTGAAAAAACAATAAAACAACTAATTATGGAACCAAAATCATTACAATGGCAACTTTGTGTTACAATAAAAAAAATTATAGAGAAAATTTAAAGTCAAAATGGACCTATATAGCAATAACTTAAAGTTTAAATAAATCTTAAAGTATTTCAAGTCAAAAAAAAAAAATAAATAAATAAATTTTTAAAAATGTGGAATTTGTTATAGTAGTCTACGTATTTCTGACTGCTTATAAACTTGGACATAAAAATGAAAATGGAAAAAAGTGTGTTTTCTGATAGCACACTTACAAAACAAACAAATAAAATATGACAACAAAATGAGATACTTATCGTATACTCCCGACTTTGAATGGGTACTTTATATCATAACAAAATGTTATTTATTTGTGTGGTGATATTTCAGAATTGTATGAAATGTATTATTTTTGTCATAATGATTAATGATAAAAAAAAAAAACCACAAGGAGATTTTAAATAATACTCGATTATCTTGATACAAAATAATGTCAAGGTCATTATAAATCATACATTATAATACCGAGGTCATTATAAATCATACATAATAATACCGAGGTCATTATAAATCATACAAAATAATGTCAAGGTCATTATAAATCATACATAATAATGTCAAGGTCATTATAAATCATACATAATAATGTCAAGGTCATTATAAATCATACATAATAATGCCATGGTCATTATAAATCATACATAATAATGTCAAGGTCATTATAAATCATACATAATAATGTCAAGGTCATTATAAATCATATATAATACTTACAAATCAGCTGATTCTTCTTTTTCAGTATCAGTATCGGCTAAAATTGTGCCACCGTCACTACAAATATCCGAATCATAATCCAGTGCCTGACTGGTTGCTCGAGTTGTACCTTTCATTACCGCTGCAAAAACAAAGACATAATGTTTATATATATAGTGTATACTAAGGTATGTAAAGAAGCTGCCAAAGTCAGGGTAATTTTATATATTTGTATCTGACAAATCTAGTCTATAGGTCAATCAACACAAGTAACACACAGGTGAAACTCATATGTTTGTTTATATGTGTACATATGTATATTTATAAATAATATAGGAGAATGGTCAGTGTATGCAAAAATTTAGATTAATGTTTTACATTCTCATATTAATAATATACAAGTATTTGTATCAGGGATGTCAGCTTAAAAACAGAAAAAAAGCAATTACTCTACCTTAAAGTTGCACAGTCAAAAGACAAGAATTATAGTGATGGACTCGTGATTAAAAGACTTTCAGTTCAAACCCAAGCATGGCTGTATGTCCTTGAGCAAGACAATGAATTACAAACTGAATGATTCCACTGGAGTAGATAAAAGAAAAGATACCAGCAAAAACAGAACTTTACAATAGACTGGTATTCTTTCTGATTGGTGTGTATGATTATGAATTACAGCACCTTCATTCAAATCTTACTGGAGCAGATACTAGTGAAAAAGTTTGTCAGTTTGTTTGTTGAAGGTCAATGTTTTTCTCCAGAGATTCTGGTTTATCCCAGAACTGACTGTCTCAATATCAGTGAAAAATCCTGACTAGGGCATAAAACATCACTACTGCAAAGCACTGCCTTCCAATCAATTGTCTTGTATTTTCAGTTGCTTCAAACAAAACCAGGATTAGCACCTTAAGGAGCCCCTGTCTGATTTGCCTTAAGAAGCCCCTGTCTGATTTGCCTTTAGGAACCCCCTGTCCGATTAGCCTTTAGGAACCCCCTGGTTCCCTGTCTGATTAGCCTTTAGGAACGCCCTGTCTGATTAGCCTTTAGGAACCCCCTGGTTCCCTGTCTGATTAGCCTTTAGGAACCCCCTGTCTGATTAGTCTTTAGGAACCCCCTGGTTCCCTGTCTGATTAGCCTTTAGGAACCCCCTGTCTGATTAGTCTAGGAACCCCCTGGTTCCCTGTCTGATTAGCCTTTAGGAACCCCCTGGTTCCCTGTCTGATTAGTCTTTAGGAACCCCCTGGTTCCCTGTCCGATTAGCCTTTAGGAACCCCCTGGTTCCCTGTCTGATTAGCCTTTAGGAACCCCCTGTCTGATTAGCCTTTAGGAACCCCCTGTCTGATTAGTCTTTAGGAACCCCCTGGTTCCCTGTCTGATTAGTCTTTAGGAACCCCCTGGTTCCCTGTCCGATTAGCCTTTAGGAACCCCCTGGTTCCCTGTCTGATTAGCCTTTAGGAACCCCCTGTCTGATTAGCCTTTAGGAACCCCCTGGTTCCCTGTCTGATTAGCCTTTAGGAACCCCCTGTCTGATTAGTCTTTAGGAACCCCCTGGTTCCCTGTCTGATTAGCCTTTAGGAACCCCCTGTCTGATTAGCCTTTAGGAACCCCCTGGTTCCCTGTCTGATTAGCCTTTAGGAACCCCCTGGTTCCCTGTCTGATTTGCCTTTAGGAACCCCCTGGTTCCCTGTCTGATTAGCCTTTAGGAACCCCCTGTCTGATTAGCCTTTAGGAACCCCCTGTCTGATTAGCCTTTAGGAACCCCATCTGATTAGTCTTTAGGTTCAGGAAAATCTTTATTCCTTTTTCTACCTTTCCAGGGGAAACAACTCTCCTTTAGCCATGTTGAGAACAATTTTGCTAGTAAAGTACAGTGAATGTGCTGAGGTGAGGTAATTACTAGACATTATAGGAGATCAATTCCTGGAAGAAACATTCTCCCATAATGTAATCTGCTAAGGTGTATATGGTTGGCTGTCAACTTACCTGCTTGGAAATGTTTGAATGTGTTACTATATGCTTCATCCAGTTCTGTTCTAGTGATATTCTGTGACAGTCCCTGTTTTTCTGCCCAGTCCAGTGGTGAGTTAGTAACTGTCCCAAATTCTGAATCTGTATCAGGTACATACCCTATATAACAGCAATATAACAATGATATATAATAAATGTTGTAGACACATCACATTAGTGACTTCACGAGTTCCTAAAACCTGAACAAATTTGATGTTCTGTTAAATGGAAAGGGAAAATATACAACAGCTAAACTGGTACTCAATCCCAGTACCTCTCCATTATCAGTGGAATACTCTTGCTCTATCATCTGAGCTTCCCAGCCATGTAACAAGCTCTATCTGGCACAAATCTATACCGAACATCAACAGCTCAAGTATAGGTTAGAAATCATCAAATACCAGAAAATCTCTCCCCTCCTTCTTCTAAGACATTATCTGGAATTTAAAGCAGCAGACCCTGACTTTGTAAATCAGATTGTGTAATACTTAGATATTATATCTATAGATCAGAAGTATATACTGAGAATGATATACATGTATAGGACACATGTCAAGTACAGTAAACAGCAAAGAGACATCAAGGACAACAAGGACAGAAGGTTAATGTCAAGATCAGGGCAAATATCTTCTGAAAATTAAGATTAATATTGTATCATGTTTTATTATTATTATTGTTGTTGTTCTTATTGTTATTGTTGCTGTTGTTGTTATTGTTGTTATTATTATTATTATCTGATTATAAATGATTTATAGTTTCAATAGTTTCAAAGATTTATCAAGTCTAGATGATTACAAAAACAAATGTTTGTTTTATTTATGTATTATTAAAATGTATTATTTATTATTATAACTTTTTAATTAAATTTGCAATGACTGAAAATCTTTTTGATTTCCACAGAATATTAAATTATAACAAAAATAAAATCGATGATTTTTAGTGACTGCCGTACTACTGCTATGTATAATGGATCACATCTGAGCTAACTAGTATAATCATCAGTGGATCAGTTAACAGATATAGTGATGTATTTTATGATGGCTATTAAATCTGTCACATCTTTATCAGAAGTAGCAGCCAAAGCATAACATCAACACTGCACATATACATCATGAACTTATCTATTTATCCAACTGTATACATAAACATGTCTGCTGATGAAAGTTTGTATCTAACAATTTTTTTTTTTTTTAAGTTTCCCAAAAAATAATCTGATACATCCCTTGGGACCCAACAAACTAAATTCTTAAATCAATTTCCTTTTTCTTTTTTAATCAGTTAAAATATACCTCAAACTTTGTCCATATAAAATTTCAGATCAGAAATCGGTGTTTATAAGCTTTTAACATTTGACTAAACATTCAAGTAACTCTGATTGTTCTAGTTACCAGTCTTATATAATCAAACATTTTGTGACCTTGTATCATTTTTTAGTAACAGCATGACACAGTCAAAAATTTCTACTTATGTCATTTATCAAAACAGAACAAATAATCTTGACAATCAGGACAGAAATCAAAATTAGCAACAAAGTAGTCAATAAAGAAGAGACAACACCATCTTTTTATTGCAAAAATAAGATTGGTTGGTTCGTTAATTGTTGTTTTGCATGAAAAAAAATTTCAGCTATTTATTAATATGAAGGAATGATCTAAACACAAGTTCACGTGGTATGTGAGGTTTGTGTGAGTGTGTAGGATCTGCTTTGTACTAGTGCACACTTTTGGTGATTTTTGAGTGTTAGTACATTAGTATGTATTGTTGATGATAGATATCATAGACCGATCAGTTTATACTGGTGAGTACATTAGTGGGTATTGTTGATGATAGACATCATATACCGATCAGTTTATACTGGTGAGTACATTAGTGGGTATTGTTGATGATAGACATCATAGACTGATCAGTTTATACTGGTGAGTACATTAGTGGGTATTGTTGATGATAGACATCATAGACCAATCAGTTTATACTGGTGAGTACATTAGTGGGTATTGTTGATGATAGACATCATAGACTGATCAGTTTATACTGGTGAGTACATTAGTGGGTATTGTTGATGATAGACATCATAGACCAATCAGTTTATACTGGTGAGTACATTAGTGGGTATTGTTGATGATTGACATCATAGACCAATCAGTTTATACTGGTTAGTACATTAGTGGGTATTGTTGATGATAGACATCATAGACTGATCAGTTTATACTGGTGAGTACATTAGTGGGTATTGTTGATGATAGACATCATAGACTGATCAGTTTATACTGGTGAGTACATTAGTGGGTATTGTTGATGATAGACATCATAGACCAATCAGTTTATACTGGTTAGTACATTAGTGGGTATTGTTGATGATAGACATCATAGACTGATCAGTTTATACTGGTGAGTACATTAGTGGGTATTGTTGATGATAGACATCATAGACCGATCAGTTTATACTGGTGAGTACATTAGTGGGTATTGTTGATGATAGACATCATAGACCGATCAGTTTATACTGGTGAGTACATTAGTGGGTATTGTTGATGATAGACATCATAGACTGATCAGTTTATACTGGTGAGTACATTAGTGGGTATTGTTGATGATAGACATCATAGACTGATCAGTTTATACTGGTGAGTACATTAGTGGGTATTGTTGATGATAGACATCATAGACCAATCAGTTTATACTGGTGAGTACATTAGTGGGTATTGTTGATGATAGACATCATAGACCGATCAGTTTATACTGGTGAGTACATTAGTGGGTATTGTTGATGATAGACATCATAGACCAATCAGTTTATACTGGTGAATACATTAGTGGGTATTGTTGATGATAGACATCATAGACTGATCAGTTTATACTGGTGAGTACATTAGTGGGTATTGTTGATGATAGACATCATAGACCGATCAGTTTATACTGGTGAGTACATTAGTGGGTTGTTGATGATAAACATCATAGACCGATCACTTTATACTGGTGAGTACATTAGTGGGTATTGTTGATGATAGACATCATAGACTGATCAGTTTATACTGGTGAGTACATTAGTGGGTATTGCTGATGATAGACATCATAGACTGATCAGTTTATACTGGTGAGTACATTAGTGGGTATTGTTGATGATAGACATCATAGACTGATTAGTTTATACTGGTGAGTACATTAGTGGGTTGTTGATGATAAACATCATAGACCGATCACTTTATACTGGTGAGTACATTAGTGGGTATTGTTGATGATAGACATCATAGACTGATCAGTTTATACTGGTAAGTACATTAGTGGGTATTGTTGATGATAGACATCATAGACTGATCAGTTTATACTGGTGAGTACATTAGTGGGTATTGCTGATGATAGACATCATAGACTGATCAGTTTATACTGGTGAGTACATTAGTGGGTATTGTTGATGATAGACATCATAGACTGATCAGTTTATACTGGTGAGTACATTAGTGGGTATTGTTGATGATAGACATCATAGACTGATCACTTTATACTGGTGAGTACATTAGTGGGTATTGTTGATGATAGACATCATAGACTGATCAGTTTATACTGGTTAGTACATTAGTGGGTATTGTTGATGATAAACATCATAGACTGATCAGTTTATACTGGTGAGTACATTAGTGGGTATTGTTGATGATAGACATCATAGACTGATCAGTTTATACTGGTGAGTACATTAGTGGGTATTGCTGATGATAGACATCATAGACTGATCACTTTATACTGGTGAGTACATTAGTGGGTATTGTTGATGATAGACATCATAGACTGATCAGTTTATACTGGTGAGTACATTAGTGGGTATTGTTGATGATAGACATCATAGACTGATCAGTTTATACTGGTTAGTACATTAGTGGGTATTGTTGATGATAAACATCATAGACTGATCAGTTTATACTGGTGAGTACATTAGTGGGTATTGTTGATGATAGACATCATAGACTGATCAGTTTATACTGGTGAGTACATTAGTGGGTATTGCTGATGATAGACATCATAGACTGATCACTTTATACTGGTGAGTACATTAGTGGGTATTGTTGATGATAGACATCATAGACTGATCAGTTTATACTGGTGAGTACATTAGTGGGTATTGTTGATGATAGACATCATAGACCGATCAGTTTATACTGGTTAGTACATTAGTGGGTATTGTTGATGATAGACATCATAGACTGATCAGTTTATACTGGTTAGTACATTAGTGGGTATTGTTGATGATAGACATCATAGACCGATCAGTTTATACTGGTTAGTACATTAGTGGGTATTGTTGATGATAGACATCATAGACCGATCAGTTTATACTGGTGAGTACATTAGTGGGTATCGTTGATGATAGACATCATAGACCGATCAGTTTATACTGGTTAGTACATTAGTGGGTATTGTTGATGATAGACATCATAGACCGATCAGTTTATACTGGTGAGTACATTAGTGGGTATTGTTGATGATAGATATCATAGACTGATCAGTTTATACTGGTGAGTACATTAGTGGGTTGTTGATGATAGACATCATAGACCGATCAGTTTATACTGGTGAGTACATTAGTGGGTATTGTTGATGATAAACATCATAGACCGATCACTTTATACTGGTGAGTACATTAGTGGGTATTGTTGATGATAGACATCATAGACTGATCAGTTTATACTGGTGAGTACATTAGTGGGTATTGTTGATGATAGACATCATAGACCGATCAGTTTATACTGGTGAGTACATTAGTGGGTATTGCTGATAATAGACATCATAGACCGATCAGTTTATACTGGTGAGTACATTAGTGGGTATTGTTGATGATAGACATCATAGACTGATCAGTTTATACTGGTGAGTACATTAGTGGGTATTGCTGATGATAGACATCATAGACTGATCAGTTTATACTGGTGAGTACATTAGTGGGTATTGTTGATGATAGACATCATAGACCAATCAGTTTATACTGGTGAGTACATTAGTGGTTATGGTTGATGATAAACATCATAGACTGATCAGTTTATACTGGTGAGTACATTAGTGGGTATTGTTGATGATAGACATCATAGACCAATCAGTTTATACTGGTTAGTACATTAGTGGGTATTGTTGATGATAAACATCATAGACTGATCAGTTTATACTGGTGAGTACATTAGTGGGTATTGTTGATGATAGACATCATAGACTGATCAGTTTATACTGGTGAGTACATTAGTGGGTATTGCTGATGATAGACATCATAGACTGATCACTTTATACTGGTGAGTACATTAGTGGGTATTGTTGATGATAGACATCATAGACTGATCAGTTTATACTGGTGAGTACATTAGTGGGTATTGCTGATGATAGACATCATAGACTGATCACTTTATACTGGTGAGTACATTAGTGGGTATTGTTGATGATAGACATCATAGACTGATCAGTTTATACTGGTGAGTACATTAGTGAGTATTATTGATGATAGACATCATAGACCGATCAGTTTATACTGGTTAGTACATTAGTGGGTATTGTTGATGATAGACATCATAGACTGATCAGTTTATACTGGTTAGTACATTAGTGGGTATTGTTGATGATAGACATCATAGACCGATCAGTTTATACTGGTGAGTACATTAGTGGGTATTGTTGATGATAGACATCATAGACTGATCACTTTATACTGGTGAGTACATTAGTGGGTATTGTTGATGATAGACATCATAGACCGATCAGTTTATACTGGTGAGTACATTAGTGGGTATTGTTGATGATAGACATCATAGACCAATCAGTTTATACTGGTTAGTACATTAGTGGGTATTGTTGATGATAGACATCATAGACCGATCAGTTTATACTGGTGAGTACATTAGTGGGTATTGTTGATGATAGACATCATAGACCGATCAGTTTATACTGGTTAGTACATTAGTGGGTATTGTTGATGATAGACATCATAGACCGATCAGTTTATACTGGTGAGTACATTAGTGGGTATTGTTGATGATAGATATCATAGACTGATCAGTTTATACTGGTGAGTACATTAGTGGGTTGTTGATGATAGACATCATAGACCGATCAGTTTATACTGGTGAGTACATTAGTGGGTATTGTTGATGATAAACATCATAGACCGATCACTTTATACTGGTGAGTACATTAGTGGGTATTGTTGATGATAGACATCATAGACTGATCAGTTTATACTGGTGAGTACATTAGTGGGTATTGTTGATGATAGACATCATAGACCGATCAGTTTATACTGGTGAGTACATTAGTGGGTATTGCTGATGATAGACATCATAGACCGATCAGTTTATACTGGTGAGTACATTAGTGGGTATTGTTGATGATAGACATCATAGACTGATCAGTTTATACTGGTGAGTACATTAGTGGGTATTGCTGATGATAGACATCATAGACTGATCACTTTATACTGGTGAGTACATTAGTGGGTATTGTTGATGATAGACATCATAGACCAATCAGTTTATACTGGTGAGTACATTAGTGGGTATTGCTGATGATAGACATCATAGACTGATCGGTTTATACTGGTGAGTACATTAGTGGGTATTGCTGATGATAGACATCATAGACTGATCAGTTTATACTGGTGAGTACATTAGTGGGTATTGTTGATGATAGACATCATAGACTGATCAGTTTATACTGGTGAGTACATTAGTGGGTATTGTTGATGATAGACATCATAGACCAATCAGTTTATACTGGTGAGTACATTAGTGGGTATTGCTGATGATAGACATCACAGACTGATCAGTTTATACTGGTGAGTACATTAGTGGGTATTGTTGATGATAGACATCATAGACCGATCAGTTTATACTGGTGAGTACATTAGTGGGTATTGTTGATGATAAACATCATAGACTGATCACTTTATACTGGTGAGTACATTAGTGGGTATTGTTGATGATAGACATCATAGACCAATCAGTTTATACTGGTGAGTACATTAGTGGGTATTGTTGATGATAGACATCATAGACCAATCAGTTTATACTGGTGAGTACATTAGTGGGTATTGTTGATGATAGACATCATAGACCAATCAGTTTATACTGGTGAGTACATTAGTGGGTATTGTTGATGATAGACATCATAGACTGATCAGTTTATACTGGTGAGTACATTAGTGGGTATTGTTGATGATAGAAATCATAGACCGATCAGTTTATACTGGTGAGTACATTAGTGGGTATTGTTGATGATAGACATCATAGACCAATCAGTTTATACTGTTGAGTACATTAGTGGGTATTGCTGATGATAGACATCATAGACCGATCAGTTTATACTGGTGAGTACATTAGTGGGTATTGTTGATGATAGACATCATAGACTGATCAGTTTATACTGGTGAGTACATTAGTGGGTATTGTTGATGATAGACATCATAGACTGATCAGTTTATACTGGTGAGTACATTAGTGGGTATTGTTGATGATAGACATCATAGACTGATCAGTTTATACTGGTGAGTACATTAGTGGGTATTGTTGATGATAGACATCATAGACTGATCAGTTTATACTGGTGAGTACATTAGTGGGTATTGCTGATGATAGACATCATAGACTGATCAGTTTATACTGGTGAGTACATTAGTGGGTATTGTTGATGATAAACATCATAGACTGATCAGTTTATACTGGTGAGTACATTAGTGGGTATTGTTGATGATAGACATCATAGACTGATCAGTTTATACTGGTGAGTACATTAGTGGGTATTGTTGATGATAGACATCATAGACTGATCAGTTTATACTGGTGAGTACATTAGTGGGTATTGTTGATGATAGACATCATAGACTGATCAGTTTATACTGGTGAGTACATTAGTGGGTATTGTTGATGATAGACATCATAGACTGATCAGTTTATACTGGTGAGTACATTAGTGGGTATTGTTGATGATAGACATCATAGACTGATCAGTTTATACTGGTGAGTACATTAGTGGGTATTGCTGATGATAGACATCATAGACTGATCAGTTTATACTGGTGAGTACATTAGTGGGTATTGTTGATGATAAACATCATAGACTGATCAGTTTATACTGGTGAGTACATTAGTGGGTATTGTTGATGATAGACATCATAGACTGATCAGTTTATACTGGTGAGTACATTAGTGGGTTGTTGATGATAAACATCATAGACCGATCACTTTATACTGGTGAGTACATTAGTGGGTATTGTTGATGATAGACATCATAGACTGATCAGTTTATACTGGTGAGTACATTAGTGGGTATTGTTGATGATAGACATCACAGACTGATCAGTTTATACTGGTGAGTACATTAGTGGGTATTGTTGATGATAGACATCATAGACCAATCAGTAAAGGTCTATATAACAAAGAAAACTGCTTTTTACTTTAGATAAGCAAAAATAGAACTTTTACCAAAACTGCTTGGAAAAAGCATTTTGCTGAAAGCAAATATAACAATTAAATAAATATATTTTGTGATACATCTTAGGGGGACTTAAAAAATTTTTAAATGGAATACTGAATCTTGAACAAAAACTCTTCCAAATATCTCCTGTGAGCCCAAAACAAAAAAGACACATTAAATCTCTGTGACTACTGTTCATTAAATAACATCAACACTGCACAGATACATAGTCTACTGGTTATCTGATTAACCAATAGACATGAACATGAGACATGTCTGCCATGCTCCATTCTGCTCACCTTGTACTGACTTCACTTTATATAGCATAAAGCACATTGAAAAAACTTCAATGTTTAACCTCACATCTGATCAATCTTGGCTGAAAAATCTTCACATATGGTGCACCAGTTATTGTGTTTAATTTTCCAAAATACCTTTATAAATTACAGAATGCTAACACATGGGCTGATGCTGACCATATTGGTTAGATGCTAAACATAAGTCTTCCCAGAGTTGTAGCAATTTATCACATTTTAACAGAACTAGCTTATATTCAACTATATATTACTGTTAAATTCAACTTCTTAAATGAATAAGGGTTACTCATGATTAACTGAAATTTAGAGTTGAGTGGAGTAATGGTGTTTTATGCTCCACACAAGAATTTATAAATTATAACAAATTAAGGCAGTTCTGGAGTGGCAGAGGAATTTTCAGAGAAATCACTAAACTGTTGTGCAGTCAACTGTAAAACTTTTGCACATTACAGGATGTACCCAAGTTGTATTCTAACCTAGGAAGTGAGGAATAAAAAAGTACTTGTTAATTTAAAAGTGACTTAAAAATATACATTTATATATAATATTAGAACTTACCTGTATCAGCTGAAATCAGTGATAATGGACGATCTTTTTTATTCAGAAGTCCAGCTTTAAGATCAGCCTCTAACTGTTTCTGATCACCTTCATAAAAGTTAGAATCGGCTGATGAGATCATTTCTTCTAAGTTTTGAGATCTCCGTAAAGAGTCTACAGAGTCTGTCATTCTTCCGTGTTCCAGGTTATTTATATCACCCATTTCTGATATCCCAGAATCCACCATGGCTTTTTTAGGTTTTTGTAACAGTTCAACAGTTTGATTTTTATTAATTATTACATCAGTAACTTTTTCCTCTTCTTTACAAGTTTCTATATTAGTGTCTGTACTATTGTCTGATATCTCGTCAGGTTCCTCACCATCCGAAGCTTCTTGTCGCCAGTCTAAAGTATCATCACCAATAATTTCTATTGGTTTTGACTGGTCAACTTTAAATGTAGAATTCAAATTCCTTTTGATGTCATCATTCTCAGTTAATTCACAAAGTTTATTAGATTCAACAAATTCGTTTTCAATAGGTTGTTGTTCAGATTTTCTATTTAGTCCTTCTACCAAGGGAGACGATGTAACAGCACCGCTAATGTCAAACGTATCCCCCACTGAAGCTATCCTCCCCGCATTACGAGGTTTTAGTACTACTGTATGTAAAAGTTTTTCACTATCAGTTAGATTTGCACTACTTTCAAATACATTCTGTATGAGTTCTGTATCAACTTGATCTAAATTTAGAACACCAAGACTAGAATCATTCCCGCCAGGCTTTACTCCTGAAGGTGGCGTTTGTTTTACATCACTTGTTTTTGCTGGGCTTACATTTACATTTGGCAGATTTTGAGGTGGTGATCCTCCATTTTCTGTATCAAATGTAATATTAAAATATTCTGGTCTATCTGCCAGTAAACGCTCTTTGAAATCCGTACTTAATGAATCTTCATTACTAGAGGCTGAGTCTGTCATTGATGGGGAAGCTTTTGTTTCAGTTTGAGAATCATTTTTTATTTCATAAGTTCTATTTAAATCATTGATCTGTAATGATTTAGAGTCAACAAACTTTGTACTGTCATCAGAACCAGGAGCAGATAACTCTGTAGTAGATTTTGTTAACTTACTCTGTTTAATCTGTGATTCTAGTTCATTAAGATTAAAACCTTGTTTAATAACAAATGTCTCAGACAAAATGTTTTTATGATCTAAATTAGAATCTACACATTTTGTGTTTTCCTGTTGTACTTGTTTATTATCAGTTATATCGTACTGTCTGTGAGACAAAGGTTTAAAACCAAACTGTGATAAACCAGTTGATGGAGGTTTTTCAGGAAGTTGTCTCCTTTCTATTTTTTCTACCATAAGATATTCTTCAATCTCCTCATTCTGTTCATCTATTTTTGATGGGACGGTGATTTTTTCTTTTGAATCAACTCTGGTGAAGACTTTTGGTTGAGGTAACAATCTACGAGCTGGTTTAGAATGACGGTGAGTATATCCAGTTCGTTCTGGAGAATAATGTTCATCAATTCCTTTTTGCTCATATATATTTTCTGGTGTAATTTTTTCTACTTTTTCTACAGGAGCAAATATCCCATGTCCAGGAAAGCAGTTAAAATAACGAACACCTTCTACTTTACCATCATGTTTCCCATCAGGATCATCCAAGGCTATACCACACCATATCCCAGGAGCTATATGTGTTTTACCATGATATAACAATATTCCACTTTTAACACCACTTATCAAAACTCTGTCACCCACAACAAGGTCTGGAGGGTAATCTGTTTTACTGTACTGTTCTTCTATATTTTGTGGTTTTTGGACTTTTAGAGGGGCAGGTAAGAAGGACCTTCTTTTTTCTTTCCTTCCATCCTTACCAGAAAATTTACTGTCAGATTGGGAAGTCTGAAAATATAACAAAAGGGTCATCATTAAATTGGTTATTTTTTAGTTTTAAGTAAAACCCATGCTTTTTACTTAATAAATGCAAACATGGTGAAATTAACTACTTTAAAATAAAAATATTTATATACCTATGTATATCCAGAAAGAAAGCCATCATCAAGTCTATCGGTACTTTCAGTACTTTGATTTCTATAATAAAGCACCTGTCTGATGTCATCTTATCACTTGTTTATTCAATGATATATCATCAATTATGTACCTATATAAGTTTGTTATCAGACCCCCAGTACTGTACTTGTACTTTTGAACTATCCTCTCACTGATATGATATTTTTTGTCAATATATCAAATCTCTGCTGATATTACAACAATTGGTACTTATGAACAATCATTTATATTACTATCCTCTATGCCAATGGTGACCAGTGATCACATCATCAAATATCTGCCAAGATTGAAACCTGTGGTATAACATAACATCCCTCCCAAACCAGAGACTAAACCCAGAGACTTATTAACCTGAACCCCATAAGTCTAAACCCTTAGAATAACCCAACTGTGAGAACGAACCCTGAGATTAACGTAAAGTTAGAGAATAACCCCATAATCTAACATGAACCCTGAGACTAACCTGAACCCTTGGACTATTGTTAATCAGCCCCGATGTGTATACTATAGATTGAGCCAATCAAAATTCACCTTATTATTTAGAACATCTATTTGCCTGTGTAAAAGTACTAACAGACAGATTCTAGTTGAGTCTGTTTGCTCGTTTTTTTCTGAGTACTCAAGTTTTCTCCACCATGTTAGAACTGACAGCGTGGATGTTAGTGGAAAGTATCTTGACAAGGGTAAAACTATATTCTCCATTCTCCTAACCTAACAGTCTCAATACTGATAGTAAGACATGGACAGGATTCTTGTAAGAACCACTGTAATATCAGGTATTCCTAAAACACAATATATACATGAACTGTGATTAATCTTCATTAACATCAGAACAGTCAAGAGTATCTGAGTTATATCTTGATATTTAAACAAGTTTTATCTTCTATTGGTTTTTAATGACTATACACACCACATAGGTTACAGCACTGACATATCAGTTAATTAACTTTACTAGGAGTAAACAAATGTACATCCGATGTTTTCTTTACATTTACTGAGATATAAAAACTTCCAAACATACAGAGGAAAGATCAATATAAAGTCAGATAATTCAGATCCCAGTATAAGCACTTACTCAAAACCAACATCAGAAAGTTTACTGTGCCACCCCAAACAGAAATATATACCTACAAACCATTAATGTGAATTAAATACAAAACCATTATCACCCCCCCCCCCCCCCATTCTACATCAATGTCTTCTCTGCATTAATTACTAAATACATTTTCAATGTTTTGAAGTTGTTGCTTTTATATATGATCAACTCTCTTAGTTTTAATTCATATTCCATTCAAAACATCCCACCCTCTCCCATTACCTTTTGTTGCACTAAACTATGACATTTTATATATAAAGCTGGGTCAGTAAAAGGTATAAAGTCTATTATTCTTACTTTAACAGGTGCTTTAATTATATAATATTTACTGACATTACTAATTAATATCTTACCATAATTATGATAATGAGTTCCAGTAAGTAATATCAGAGATCAAGTAATCATATTTAAATCATCACCATGTTAGAATTATAGGACACTAAAACCATGATTACACAAATACAGATTTAAATTTCCTATAAAGAATTTAAATATCCACTCTGTGACATCCAACATAAATATTTGTACATCTTATATTCTTAAATAAATAGTGATATATTAATGGAGATCATCTCTGTTGACAGTATATAGAAATCCACCATATATATGTGTGTACATTTGTTTGTTTAAATGTCTTCATTATTTAAAATGTTTTACCACATAAACATTTAACAATAAGAATAGGCGACTGTCCTCATGGATATCCCAACGACCAACCACCATTGTATTACGCTGATCATCATGCATTAACAATCCTTCAGTCTAATAGAGGGTGGAATGATTACAAACGATAAACTATTGATTACAACAATCATAAAACATTATACATATATATATATTGTTTCATTGATTTTTTTTACTTTAGGTATAAATTATGCATGAAACAGTAATGCTTGCTTCTCCTTGCTTTTATTTATGTATGCAGAAGTAGAAACTGTTCTGCATTTCAATGTGGTATATAGTATAATGTTATATAGATACTACGATATAGGTCTGACTAGGTCTGACGATTAAGATTACTGTGTTGATATATAGTAGCGATGATTTAAATACATTAAAGGTTTTTAAATCCTATCGTGTCATCACAGGTGTAAACTGATGTCACAGATAATTGTTAAGGAATATAAAGAATATATAAAATATAAATAAATGCTAAAGTGTATCTAAAGTTGCATAATCAACGACAAAGTATGACAATGTCCCATTCATACATATATATAAACATGTAGTATATATATTGGTAATCGTTAAAGATCGTTAAAGTTTCTTCGTTTTTATGATTTGTTTTTATAAAGGTTGAGGTTTCTCTGTCTTCATACGTAACAATTAAAGGATCAATAAGATAAATGCCTAGATAACATGACATACATATATACCAGTACCAGTATATATAATGATATATATATGTGAACTATTGGTAAAAAAGACTTAAATTTTATGCAATAAAGAGTTAAGTCTTAATTTATCATTTTATTTGATAAACTGTATTATGGGTAAAAATGCAGAAACACCAGAAAATCTACATTACAGGTAAAAATGCAGAAACACCAGAAAATCTATATTACGGGGCAGAAACACTAGAAAATCTACATTACGGGTAAAAATGCAAAAACACTGGAAAATCTACATAACGGGTAAAAATCCAGAAATACCAGTAAATCTACATTACGGGTAAAAATGCAGAAACACCAGAAAATCTACATTACGGGTAAAAATGCAGAAACACCAGAAAATCTACATTACGGGTAAAAATGCAAAAACACTGGAAAATCTACATTACGGGTAAAAATCCAGAAATACCAGTAAATCTACATTACGGGTAAAAATGCAGAAACACCAGAAAATCTACATTACGGGTAAAAATGCAGAAACACTAGAAAATCTACATTACGGGTAAAAATGCAGAAACACTAGAAAATCTACATTACGGGTAAAAATCCAGAAATACCAGTAAATCTACATTACGGGTAAAAATGCAGAAACACTAGAAAATCTACATTACGAGTAAAAATCCAGAAATACCAGTAAATCTACATTACGGGTAAAAATGCAGAAACACCAGAAAATCTACATTACGGGTAAAAATGCAGAAACACCAGAAAATCTACATTACGGGTAAAAATGCAGAAACATTAGAAAATCTACATTACGGGTAAAAATGCAGAAACACTAGAAAATCTACATTACGGGTAAAAATGCAGAAACACCAGAAAATCTACAAGAGTTTCCAGTATGTCAGTTATATGGGCAGTTGTCCTAATAATCAACAAATGAGCTTTTTTTATCATGAAGAGGACCTTAGTGGCCAAGTTGTCGAATCGCCATGAAACAAAGTACATATTTAATAATGTGGTTGGTCAGTGTATCAGGTAATATCAAAACAGGTTGGTGTTAAATGCCACAGTAGATTTGTTCACCTATATCTAGGTAGTCAGTTCTGGTTTGGTGGAAGAAACCCAATTTTCTAGAGAAAACCAATAACAAGCTATCTGACAAACTATCTCACAAAGCGTTAACTTACATCCCAACCAGGCAAATCCTAGTATAAGAAACTTGGGTTTCTTCCATCAATGCAGAACTGACCACCAAGTTATAGGTGAAATAAGCTGCTGTAGCATTAAACACCATTACTACACTCCACTCTTTATTACAGTATTTACAATTGTTGTTTTTATAACAGAACTATTTCATATATTAGTGTCAAATGCTTAGTTGCTTTAAGTTTCAGTAACAAAACAGTCATACAACATTGTATCACAGTTGTAGGTGGGACAGACACCAATTTTCAAAGCAAAAACGTAACTACAAAATAAACTTGAAAACTAATTATACAAATCTTATGATATCATTTAAACCTAAATATGTTTTTCAATTGATATTTAGGGATAAAAAGTGAGTGTGTAACAAAAACTACACATACATTTTTCTTGTCATACCAACAAAAAAAAAAAAAAAAAAAAAAAAAAAAAAAAAAAAAAAAAAAAAAAAAAAAAAAAAAACAATCATGAAATGAAAGCAGCATTTCTGGAGCAAGTTATCCTACTAAAGCCTACAGCTAAAATATAGCTTTTAACAAGAATAAAATATTTATGAAATTTCTTTTGGATTGCTATTTTGAACACATAATAATACATTTAACTTAGCCAATCAAATGTTGTGTTACTATCTGGTTACTATGGGACACATCAACATCATGTAGTTTGTTCTAATATTGATCTGTGTGTTCATTCTATCAGGAATAATAACTGTTTAGCGTACAGTAACAGCACTCTCTCCGATGTTAGTAATCGATAAATATACCAACATTAAAACACTCTCTGCAGAATAATTTAAATATCCTGTCACATGACAATATGGTGCAGTATCAAACACAGCAACTACAAGAATAAAGCATTTTACAACACGTTTTGAGGTCAGAAAGCGAACAAACAATAATTACACTGGTCAATTAAAAAATAATCCAATTTCTAAGAATAGTCAAGGGAACAATATCACCAACTTAACAATGGAGGATTACATCAAAATGTGGCAAGATGGAGGCTGTGACTGCCATGTGTTAAAAGCACAAATGGTATCTCACAACTGTTGGGTTTGGTCCCAGATTGGTCATATATCAAAAAGGTTTAACCATTGCCTTAGATAAAATAGAAAAAAGCCAAAATGCATGAATCAAAGGAAAGCAAAATAAAGTATGTGCCAAAGTTGAGTAGGTTTATGTTATATACTGTAAAACATGGTTTTAATGTCACTCAATAATTAAACCTGGTTTAAAAACCCCTCAAAAGTAAATACTGCTTTTATTGTCCCTCAATATGTAAAACCTAGTTTTAATGCACCTCAATAAGAAAATCTGGTTTTTATAGTCCCTAATTAAGTAAAATCTGGTTTTTATAGTCCCTCAATAAGTTAAACCTGTTTTTATAATCCCACAATAAGTAAAACCTGGATTTAATGCCCCTCAATAAGTAAAATCTGCTTTTAATGCCCTTCAATAAGTCAAACCTGCTTTTAAATAGTCTGTAAATAAGTAAAACCTGGTTTTATAGTCCCTTTAACAAGGTAAAACCTGGTTTTATAGTCCCTCAATAAGTATAATCTGGTTTTATAGTCTCCCAGTAAGTAAAACCTCATTTTATAATCCCTCAATAAGTAAAACCAGGTTTTAATGCCCTTCAATAAGTCAAACCTGCTTTTAAATAGTCCCTCAATAAGTCAAACCTGCTTTTAAAATGTCCATAAATAAGTAAAACCTGGTTTTATAGTCCTTCAATAGGTATTACTTTTAAATAGTCCCTAAAAAAGTAAAACCTGGTTTTATAGTCCCTCAATAAGAAAAATCTGGTTTTATATAGTCCCTCAATAAGAAAAATCTGGTTTTATATAGTCCCTCAATAATTAAACCTGTTTTTATAATCCCCCAATATGTAAAACCTGGTTTTAATGCCCCTTAAAAAGTTAAACCTGGTTTTAATGCCCTTCAATAAGTCAAACCTGCTTTAAATTGTCCCTAAATAAGTAAAACCTGGTTTTATAGTCCCTCAATAAGTAAAACCTGGTTTTATAGTCCCTCAATAAGTAAAACCTGGTTTTGATAGTCCCTCAATAAGTAAAACCTGGTTTTATAGTCCCTCAATAAGTAAAATCTGGTTTTATAGTCCCTCAATAAGTAAAACCTGGTTTTATAGTCCCTCAATAAGTAAAATCTGGTTTTGTAGTCCCTCAATAAGTATAAAATCTGGTTTAAATATCCCTCAATAAGTAAAATCTGGTGTTATATAGTCCCTCAATAAGTTAAACCTGTTTTTATAATCTCCAATAAATAAAACCTGGTTTTATAGTCCCTCAATAAGTAAAATCTGGTTTTATAGTCCCTCAATAAGTATAATATCTGGTTTTATAGTCCCTCAATAAGTAAAACCTGGTTTTATAGTCCCTCAATAAGTAAAACCTTGTTTAAATATCCCTCAGTAAGAAAAACCTGGTTTTATATAGTCCCTCAATAAGTTAAACCTGTTTTTATAATCCCCAATAAATAAAACCTGGTTTTATAGCCCCTCAATTAGTCAAACCTGGTTTTATAGTCCTTCAATAGCTATAACCTGGTTTTATAGCCCCTCAATAAGTAAAACCTGGTTTTATAGTCCTTCAATAGCTATAACCTGGTTTTATAGCCCCTCAATAAGAAAAACCTGGATTTATATAGTCCCTTAATAAGTTAAACCTGTTTTTATAATCCCCAATAAATAAAACCTGGTTTTAATGCCCCTTAATAAGTGAAATCTGGTTTTATAGTCCCTCAATAAGTAAAACCTGGTTTTATAGTCCCTCAATAAGTAAAACCTTGTTTAAATATCCCTCAGTAAGAAAAACCTGATTTTATATAGTCCCTCAATAAGTTAAACCTGTTTTTATAATCCCCAATAAATAAAACCTGGTTTAATAGCCCCTCAATTAGTCAAACCTGGTTTTAATGCCCCTCAATAAGTAAAACCTGCTTTTAAATAGTACATAAATAAGTAAAACCTGGTTTTATGGTCCTTCAATAGCTATAACCTGATTTTATAGCCCTTCAATAAGTAAAATCTGGTTTTATAGTCCTTCAATAGCTATAACCTGGTTTTATAGCCCCTCAATAAGTAAAACCTGGTTTTATAGTCCTTCAATAGCTATAACCTGGTTTTATAGCCCCTCAATAAGTAAAACCTGGTTTTATAGTCCTTCAATAGCTATAACCTGGTTTTATAGCCCCTCAATAAGAAAAACCTGGATTTATATAGTCCCTTAATAAGTTAAACCTGTTTTTATAATCCCCAATAAATAAAACCTAGTTTTAATGCCCCTTAATAAGTGAAATCTGGTTTTATAGTCCCTCAATAAGTAAAACTAGGTTTTAGTAACACATGGTTTAATGTCCCTCAATAACTTAACTACCTAACTAATCACAAAACTATTGATTTCTTTACAATTTCACTTGATTTAGCACTTATCTTGTACTGTAAATACTTAACAAATGGAAGCAATAAATTGAGGTGTTATATATATATATATATATATACAATGGAACAAAAGTGCTCTCCAGACAACAGGGGAAAGATATAATGAGAGTCCAATATCTTATCAATTATGTCTGCAAGTTATCAAGTAAAATATGATTGAATATATCATATATGTTATAACACTTAATTATCACACTATTGTCACACTTTGTATAATATTTACTATGCTGTATATAATATTTATCACACTTTACAACTTATGGTAGTTAAACACATATACAAACATATACTGAGATAAATGAGATATTTATCTAATGAGATAAATAATTATTTTAAACAAATCAAAATATGTGGCTGAGATTGTGTGATTTTTAATCATTTTAAGGTTCTGATCCACCACATATTAGTTTTAAGGTTCTGGCCCCAGGTTCACAATCATTCACTCAATTGAGTGTACACTAAACTTAAATTAGAGAATATTTTCAAGGCATTAATTACACAGCTAAAATTAAATATCTAATGTTATATCTAAATTGTTTAGTGTTGGTTTGTTGAACAAAACAAAACATTGTCTTACAAAACCTAATTTTTTTTTAAAAATATTGACGAGAGAAAAATTGGAATATTTGAGTTGAGTGTACACTAAATTGACTAAATGATTATGAAACTGGGCCTGGTCCATCATATTTTCAAAACCTTTTCAATTTGATATTTTCTTCAAGCATTTAATTAAGGGACCTAAATGAAGTCTTTTACTGATCAAAGAAGTTTTGAGAAATGTTAAATTAATGCTGGATTAAATTATTAAAGGGTCCCATTATTGACTGTGAACAGCAATGATTAAGATGGCAGCCCTTGTCTAAAGATATTGCAACGGACAGTAAATAAATAAATCAAGTAACCATCAAACAAGTAAAAACTGTTCCTGATTGTAATGAGTTGATGTTAAGTAGAATACAAGATGTACAGATAACATATAGATATCTCAATGCTTATAATAACATGATGAACAACGATGAACAATGATGGACAACATTGATACAATAGGAAATAATGTATATCAAAGATGTAGGCTAATTTTGAAATTCATAAACATTATAAAAATCAGAAAAAAACATGTCATTTCTCTATCAAAATATTACAAAGTAATTTCTTGTTTTTGATCATAATGAAAAAAAAGATGGCGGTGTGGTCATACACTTAATGTGCATCTTCTAAATCTGCACCTGGAACAGGTAAAATGTTTTACTGGTAGTTTAATGGAAGCATTATAAAAAGTCTACATTTGAGGTAGAAGTTTAAATGACATTTTACAAGCTAAATTAACTGTTTATAACATAAATGTTGGGTTGTTATATTTATACAATAATTAACATTGTCATTATTTTGACATGAGAGGGTTTTTTTTTTTTTTTTTTTTTTTTTGACAAATGACATTTTTCTAACTTACTGTATCTACAATTTAACTGTTTTAATTCTGGATGGTATATAAAACTCTGCCAGAAGTCTGTGGTGATGTACAAATGCAATGATGCATTATTGCTATTAAAATTCTAACAAAGGCATACAGAAACATGTAACCCTTACTTAGTACAATACTAAACTTATGATAATATACATTAATGTGACTGTAAAACTGACATCCAGTTATCAAAAGTTCAAATTTTCTAAATAAAAAAATCAAATTGGAAGAAGTACCTATCTTCAAGGTACCCATGGTATTCTAGAAAATAACTTCCAAATGATCACATACAGAGCCTTGTAGTTTTACCTTTTTGTTACACTTTAAAGCCCATATACAAACCTATACAATATACATTAAAATGAAGTCTCTGCCATTATCAGTGCTTGGATTAAACCTTGAAAGATGCTGACAAAGACTCTAAATACTGATAGCATGGGTGCAAAACCCAATTACTACTGATATTTATAATGGGAAAAAGACGCTAGTTACATTTTATGTTTACTAACATGTTTTACATAGATTTTTCATCTTGTATCAAATATAATACACAAAATAAAACAAAACTTTATTAATATATAACAACAGTATACTTACAAAAGAGTCACCAGTATAGTGAGATAACAATCTTGTTATATCATGTATATATTTTACAATGTGGTGGCCTGGCTTCCAGCTCAGAGATCTCTGTGTGATTTGCCTGGCATGTGATCTGCCTGGTGTTTGATCCGCCTGGCGTTAATCCAGCGTATAATACCCAAAATTTACATTTATTTACAGACCAGACAAACAACATTCCATCAACAGACAACCTTATATATATATACCTAACTTAATAACTTAATCTGTTATTATCTATCAAAGTATATCTATATCATAAAGTTGTCTTCAATTTTATTTACTGTGATTCATTATACGACAATCTCAATGTTTAAAAATATCAAAAATAAATCCACCAGATATCTGACGCTTTTTATCTTGTTTTATATAGCAAACATATCATCTCTCGCTTTGAAATTAATAAAACTACCAGTACAGGCATATATAAATATATATACATGTATTATAGAAAACTTGTATGTACACATTACTGTTCAAACTTAAAAATAAAATATTAATCACCCTCAAATCTTACTTAACATGTTTATAAATAAATACACATCACTCATCATGTGTTAAGGGAAGGACTCTCTATATTTAAAATACATGTACTCATTTAATAACATAAAAATTAATTAAATGAGGAAAGATAAATGTCCTTCGTTAAAAAGGAGTTAAGTGATGATGTTTCTTACCCTAGTAAAGACTATTTTACATATATATGGAAGTCGTCATTTCTGGAAACGTGGCATAAACTGGAGCCCAGAGAAAACCACAGACCTTTGACAAGAAAACTTACAAACATTATGGACCTGAAATAAAGAACATCTTATTAACCTTACAGTAATTTTTTTTTTTTTAATTTTGGATATATGCAGAGATTTATTAACAAAATGCCTCTAAGTTTTCACATCATTTTGTTTAAAATGGTAGCACCGTAATTTATAACTTAAATATAAATTGTTTCAGAATCTAAACTACAAATTTGTCACTGCTACTGACTGAAAACCTGGAAGGAAAACAGAATGTCACCTGAAAAAAGTAAGACATAGCAGCCATGAGTGGTCAATGTCATCAGCACTAATATCATCATAAATATATATACATGTATATATTTATAATCCGATTTGACAAGCTTTACATAACACATCATAGTAAAAATCTTATATGTGTTTGATGATATATATATATATATAGATAGACAGATAGATAGATAGAGAGAGAGAGAGAGAGAGGGGGGTATAAATATAAATTATCTGTCTTTGTATTTATGTGATAAATACAGTTAATCAAGCTACACCTATATCTCAAAATATCCCCACAGCGATCATAAAATACATGTAACAAAATCTGTCTTCCTCAATGATGAGTTAATCAATTTAAACATTCAACACAAGTAATAAAGTCAACACAACACAAGTTCATGTAATAATGAATATCAGTTACATATCTGATATCTTGTATCTGGGTACTCAATAATAAATATCAGATAACTCTATATGAATTAAAACCAATATCTGATATCTTGTAATGGATTATAACTCAATTATAAATATCAGATATTTACAAGTAAAAACTAATAAATAATATCAGAAATTGTTCTTTGACACTCTTTAGTTACAAATGATATCCTGCATTAGGAATCACAAAAAATTAAATATCTTATAGCACAGACAACTGACTACATGATAAAGGACACTACAGAATCTTGTCTGAAGACTTGTGTGCTTTACTAAATAGACTCAGAAATGATTCCTATTTCCCTGTACCTTTTTACAGAAATGATTCCTATTTTCCTATACTTTTTTACAGAAATGATTCCTTTTTCCTATACCTTTTTACAGAAATGATTCCTATTTTCCTATACTTTTTTACAGAAATGATTCCTATTTTCCTATACTTTTTTACAGAAATGATTCCTATTATCCTATACCTTTTTACAGAAATGATTCCTATTTTCCTATACTTTTTTACAGAAATGATTCCTTTTTCCTATACCTTTTTACAGAAATGATTCCTATTTTCCTATACTTTTTTTACAGAAATGATTCCTTTTTCCTATACCTTTTTACAGAAATGATTCCTATTTTCCTATACTTTTTTACAGAAATGATTCCTATTTTCCTATACCTTTTTACAGAAATGATTCCTATTTTCCTATACTTTTTTACAGAAATGATTCCTATTTTCCTATACCTTTTTACAGAAATGATTCCTATTATCCTATACCTTTTTACAGAAATGATTCCTATTATCCTATACCTTTTTACAGAAATAATTCCTTTTTTCCTATACCTTTTTACAGAAATGATTCCTATTTTCCTATACTTTTTTACAGAAATGATTCCTATTTTCCTACACCTTTTTTACAGAAATGATTCCTTTTTTCCTATACTTTTTTACAGAAATGATTCCTATTTTCCTATACTTTTTTACAGAAATGATTCCTATTTTCCTATACCTTTTTACAGAAATGATTCCTATTTTCCTATACCTTTTTACTGAAATGATTCCTATTTTCCTATCCCTTTTTACAGAAATGATTCCTATTTTCCTATACCTTTTTACAGATTTCCTATCCCTTTTTACAGAAATGATTCCTATTTTCCTATACCTTTTTACAGAGCTTTCATGGAAGCTTTACTTTTTACCCTTTACACACTCTATATTTAATGAATTAGTAACATAATGACTTTGAGGATTATTTAAACTTTGTTGTATAGATTGATCCTGATTTAGATCTGTATAAGATTTCACTGTAATCTTCATTAAATCTCTATAAGAATTCCTTAATTAACATTAAAAGTTCTTTTTTTAAAGACATTTCAATATGACTACAAGAGTTTTGTGGACCTCTCGTGAGAGTGATTTAATGAGGTTTAATGTTTACCACTGATATCACAAGATTTACTCATTTAGGCTTCTGATCAGTGTAAACTCATTCCACTGCAATGGCTAAGTACATATATGGCTAAGTAACATAACAGGGACATAGCCGTGTGTGTGTGTGTGTGTGTGTGTGTGTGTGTGTGATAATAATAAGTCATTTAACTGTAAAAGCTACCTGCTGTTTTACAGGTATATATAATCAAACACAAACATACTGGTCCATGGTATGTTAGGAAGCTGATACAGAATACAGACTGATTATTTTCTGACCTATATGTTGGTCTTGTTTATAATTATGCACTTGTTACACATGCATCTCTAAAATACATGTGAGTTAGCCAGATCTGGTAAATTTCCAAGTCTATCTTCCTCCAGTGGAGTTATGTAAAACAGATGTTAAAGCTTGATTTATCACCTGTAATTTATCTTAGAAGTTTGCATAGATCACCTGAGGTTCATCTCCCTAGTATACCAAGACAAACTTAACAAATTAACACCTGCAGCACGCTGGCATGCCGCCGTACACCTACTCACTTATACTGCACTTTGTGCTAAATTAAACACATTTAAAACCACATTATATGCCATTCATGTACCAGTAGCTGTAATACCAATCAACACACATCACTCATTTATAACAGTATATTGTTACTTAGATAGTTAGTGATGTTACAGTATAGCTTAATTTGTACAAAATTCTCTAAGACATAAATTTTTATGCCCATAATTAAATCATAAAGTTTATGTTAATGTTCTAAGTAACTTGCCACCTTGTTTATGCCACACTATTTTGAGACTCTGAAATTCTATTTTCTCTTATGTTTTTTTCATTTTAAGTCTCTCTCTAGTACTTGCCAAACTACCTAATAACCATAAAGTCTGACCAACCAAATGG
Source organism: Tegillarca granosa (assembly GCA_029721355.1). Lineage (NCBI taxonomy): Eukaryota > Metazoa > Mollusca > Bivalvia > Arcoida > Arcidae > Tegillarca > Tegillarca granosa. The sequence continues at coordinate 42,677,827 of CM056604.1, forward strand.
TGGCTATTAATTTATTATTACTTTACTATAAATCAGGAAAATTTGCATCAAGTCCTTATTTGCCAGAATAAATAGTTTCTATTTGATAACAAACTTATATTTTTGTATCATCTGGTAAATCATGTATAAATGCAAATAAACTGAATATCAGAGTGCAAAAATTTGTTCAAAAATTTTCCAACTTACAGGGTCTCATCTCTTGACATATAAGAACTTACAAATGGAATAATTATGAGATTAATCATAGTAAGAAAAACTACAGCAGTGTCTGAGAAGACAAAAAAGATAAATGTCCACCTCATCCAGACACTGACCTTTGACCTACATACCTAAATCTGGTATGTAACACCTGGTCTAATGTTAGTATACATTTGTGAAAAGTTTGATCAAAATCGATCCATAGACATATAGTTATGGAGCAGACATGAAATCTGGATGGATGGACAGATAGACAGATGGACAACAGACAGATGACTGGAAGATTTTGATTGCTTAAAAATACCTGTGTACATTAAACAATTAGTAATTAGTAGTTAATTAATTTCTAAGAAGATTTACATATCCGTTGTTAATGAACAACTTTTGATGAAGATAAAGAGCTGAATAATTTCTGAATTTTGAAACTGAACAAATTTAAAGGTGCTTCTAGCCAACTACAAAAAAAAAAAAAAAAAAAAATTCTAAATTTTGGATTATAAATTATCTAAATACTTAATTATTTAAATTATGATTTATAAATACCTTAAGAGTATATTTCTGTGCCATAATGATATTTTTCCATATCAAATGTTTTATAAATATTTGTATGTTATAATGTATGACAAGTCAATCAATAAACAATATTTGTTAATAAATAATGATTGATGAGAACTGACAACCAGCAGAAAAAGTAAAGAATTAGAAAATAACAGAAGAATGTAGAAGATCAAAGAGATATGTTTGTATTTACCGACATAAATGATAATCAACGATTAACACCAACCAACGGCCTTCACACCCCGCAGGGCTTCGTGAAATCCCAGCGAATTGTTGATAAATAAACCATGAAAGTACAAATACAGCTGTGCTGAATCAAGTTTTCGAACAGTTGGTTGTAAATATCTTATAACTACAGAAATATGTCCACGATGATTCTAAACACTTCCTACTAGCTGCCTGATCCAAGTCTTAATTTAGAGAACCCAAAAACAGAATACATTCATCCATAACGTTGTTATATTAAGAAGAGAATTCTGCCAAACATTCCGCTCATTATTGCCAACTAGTTGTTACAACTGTGAATTACTAAATACTTTACTTAAACTTAACATCTAAACAAATCTAGAAACCTGAATAATTAACTAAATATAGCTGATTGTAATTACAACAATAAAGACTAAAATTAAATCAGGAAGCAACACAAACGTAGTGATGATGTCACAGCTGATCAAGACATTCCCTCCTCTGTCCCTGTAGAGACAAACTCCCAGTATTATTGATCTGCAAGTTGACCTAGTATTTTACATGTATATTGAAGTTCTAATGGCATGATAAAACACAACACATCCAATATCGACACATCCAATATCGGAGAGAAATAATTCCAGTGACACAATAATAGGTAAACAATCCAGATGATATCTGTGACATATCTACTCGCAGTAGATCTGCATATATTTTACATGTAATTCTTACTTGATGACAAAACAAGCACTTAGTAATTAAGGGAATTCATTTACATGAGCAGTATTATAACAGGTAAAATGGTCAGAATTAACGTGGAAATCAATCCTGTCATCATATAAAACATTAGATAATTTATTTAGTATTTAACGGATATTTACATAAAGTAAATGTAGGTAATTTGTAGGTAATTACCAGTACATCATCAAGCTTAATTAGAAATTTTTCTTAATTAACTAATGCATAATGCTGTCAGGGAAAAATTTAATTACAAGCTGAAGTAGTAAGAGTTTTATTATAGTATCCTGACAACAATATGATGTATATCTCATAATAAATTCATCGCTACAGAAATATTACATATATAACATTTATAAAAGTGAAATGACTTGTGTTGTGATCCTCAGACATTTATAATCGTGTTGTGATCTGCAGACACATGCAATAGAGCACATGGCGGCACCTACTTTACTTATAATAATAATATTATGTTCTGATTTAATGTTCTGGGCCTAGTTGTTCAAAGCTTCTTTAGATTAACCAAATGTTTAGTGAAAATTCAAAATATATTTCTTATGGACATAGAGTTTTGACTGACACTGTTTCCATTTGATAAAAAAAAATATTGGGTATATGCATTAACTTTTGAACAGAACGTTTTGATAAAATATTGTCCTATACACAAAGATCAACTAACTGGGTAAGCTAACAAAGCAATGTACAACTGGACCATGTACATTTTGTTCTGGTACTCGTTAATCAAGATTATGGATTTTATTTTTGATGGAATTACTTTCTGGTCTATCCCATTTTTTTCCAGGGATTTTCCCTATATCAAAATACCTCAAGCTATGTGTATAAAAATGTTGTTTTATTTTGTAGAGCTCTGATAGTATAATTGTTTGCTTCGAAATGTGACAAGGTGGCTAGGGGTGTAAATCTGTGGAATTGTGGATCACTATTGCACTCTATAATTTATAAAAATTAGTAAACTTGAAAAAAAAGAAAGATGAAGAACATTTCCACTAACTCATGCATCAAGTTCACTTGTCCTTATTTTATCCTTATTATAAAAGATAGGAAACTGAAGTTACCAATCACTTGCTTTATATAGGACAGAAACAATGATATAATGTGAAATAAACTACAGAGAGATAGATCCTATAATCTTAATTTTACCCTACCCCCACCCCTCATTGAATTCTAGTATTTATCATCATTTAACTTGGGATTTAACAAAATGTGCCTATAAAAATATTCACCACAAATTTTTAATCAAATTTATTGAAGAAAACAAAACAAACAAACAAAAAACAACAACAAAACATAAATAATTAAAATTCTACTCACAAACTGATTCAGAAATTGAAAAAAAAGAGAAACTCCACCACTGAATATTTAGATGCTACATGACTGCCAGCTTCTCATATTTGAACATATCCCTAATTAACCATATAACCCAACCAGTACCAATACAGTTGTACTGTGACTATATATAATTGTACCAATATTTATACACTAAATATACTTTATACCGTAACCTCTTACTTATAAACAAATAAGTTAGCTCACCTAGAAAAAATAAATAAGTATTTAATATCCACTGATCCACAAACATACAAGCACCTGTTATCCACTGTTAGAGACAAAAACATCAAACACTACCACCACATTCAAATATCCACTGATCCACAAACCCACAAGCACCTGTTATCCACTGTTAGACAGAGACCACCATATTCTTACATTGCTGTTATGTTTTATAAAGTAAGATTCAATGTAATATTTAATGACAAAACTGTTTAGAATTCACACTGTTACAAAATATGTCAATATTTTTATTTAACAAGTTTCAAATTTACATAAGGAACTGTGTTACATTTTAATTTAAATTTGAATTACTTGTATATCAAATATTTGTGTTTGTCATGGATTGATGAAAATTAATTTTCATGTGCAATGATGAGGAACTATTACACATACCAACATTTACTTCAATAAACAATATTTGGATTTTAATTATTTTTAGCATGTTAAAATGTACTTGGAGTAGGGTGAGCAGGTCCGAAAAATATTTCGACACTTGTTCTGAAAGGGAATGCCTTAAATGCCAAAAATAATTTACAGCTACGGTTCATTAGTATCTACAGATTGTAAACTAGATATGTTTCTTTGAAACAGATGTGTCACCTGACACTGCATAAAAATCAATCAAAGGGAAATAATTCAAAAACGGAACAAGATAGAATTGTGGTTCTTGTGCACTGCACTTCGAGTCATTGCCAGAAACATGAACACCAATTTTGGAGTCATTTGAACATACTACACAAAAGTTATGCTCCGGAGAAGGAAATCCGGACGCTGCAGATGCAGACGCCGACACCGACGAAAGTAATCCCTATATGTCGCCTAGTCAGGCGACACAAAAATTATACATTTGTAAATTTATACATATATAGTGTAAGATATATATATCAGATTTTATTAAATAGCAATATATGTTTCACGTAGAAATAAAACGATAAATTCCAAGGTTTAAGCATGCAATATATATCAATATTTGCATGAAACTTTGTTCCGGTCCCAGGCCTCCCAAATTCATTTTCCATATTGCACACTATGTCACATGACACTGTCGTCTGAATCATGGCTTAATAGGACATTATTTCCAAAAATGATACTGCACTAGTTCTGAAATCATAATAAAAGAACTAGTGCAATTTTTGTTTATTTTCAGACAAAATAGTATTTTTGGATGAAATACAAGTGGGAAGCAAATATAATATATTTTGCTACATAATAAAAAGGGTTATTGAACTGATATTGTGAAATATTGTCCAAAGTCAATTCCACATCTGCATGAGCTTGCAAGTACAAATGTCAAGTCAATGAGTGTAGCATAGAATAGTGTACAGGCAATACTACATTTGAGGATATTTATCTGGACAAAAACTCTTTAAAATCTTAAACATGTAAAAATGTTTTTATTTAGTCTTGTTTATCAGCCTTGGTAACCATGTAGCAACCATGTAGTAACCATGTAGCAACCATGTAGTAACCATGTAGCAACCATGTAGCAACCATGTAGTAACCATGTAGCAACCATGTAGTAACCATGTAGCAACCATGTAGCAACCATGTAGCACCATGTAGCAACCATGTAGTAACCAGGCCTCTACAAACACCGATTTTTGGCAAAAAACGCCGATTCAACCTTAAAAAAGCCGATTGAAAAATATCCGAATCGGCTTTTTTCCCCATAATAGTAAGACAAAATCTGATTAAAAATTCTTTAATGCCGGCTTGTTAACAATTAAAATTACAGCGTGACGATTCACTGAACTTCCCCATTCACATGTAATTTCCTAATACCTTACAAGTTAATTGATTACTAGTGGCTTCACCTGTTCACATCGTTTCTACTAGAGTATAGTAACACATACACGTGCCTGATCGATCCAGTTTATAGAGAGTTAATAACCTCCCCTGAATTCTATATACAAGAGCTGACTAGATAACGACGGTTTTTCGGGTTACCAACAACAGCAACATGATCACAGCATTACACGTGGTTTTTCTTGATCAAATTTAAGTTACCAGTGATGGGATTTTGCAAGATATTAATAAGCGGTATTTATGAACATTTATCCATATATGCGACATTGTCACACATCGACGTAAAATTTATAGTTAAAACGACAGATATTCCGATGTACCAAACAGAATTCAGTTTTTTTTTTAGTAAAAAAAAAGATGTGTGTTTATTAAAAAAGAAACAGAAAATTGTTCCGGGGGGGGGGGGGGGGGGGGGGGGGTGTGTGTGTGTGTGTGTGTGTGTACCCTTTGCCGATCGTTGGGAGGGGGGGGGTGGTATGGTGTACCCTTTGCCTACCGCCGATTGACCTTACCGGCGTTTGTGGAGCCCTGGTAGTAACCTTGTAGCAACCATGTAGTAACCATGTAATAACCATGTAGCAACCATGTAGTAACCATGTAGTAACCATGTAGCACCATGTAGTAACCATGTAGTAACCATGCAGTAACCATGTAGCAACCATGTAGCAACCAGTAGTACCATGTAGTAACATGTAGTACCCATGTAGAACATGTAGTAACCATGTAGTAACCATGTAGCAACCATGTAGCAACCATGTAGTAACCATGTAGTAACCATGTAGCAACCATGTAGCAACCATGTAGTAACCATGTAGTAACCATGTAGCAACCATGTAGTAACCATGTAGTAACCATGTAGTAACCATGTGGTTTAAAGTCCCAGTCCCCTCACCGTCTAGGTACAAATCTCTAATGTGAGAAAATATGTTGAACAAACAGCAATAATCTGGACTTGTCGCACTTTAACAGAACAAACCAATATTTAGCCATTAAACCCTAACTTACTGACTCACACATTTTGACTCCTTCTGGAACATAAAACTGAATCACTCTCTATCTTGCTCCTCTGGGAGTTTTCTTATAACCTCATTTCAAAGTGATCCAAACTTCTTTAAGATCTTTATTTTTCTTCTCTTTTAAATGTATATTGATCATCCTTGTTTATTTATTCTTTTTTGCCCTTGTAGGTTCGACTCTAGTACCTGTCTTGTGATAAGGTATGTTTAAAATGTCCCTATAGATTATCATGTCCTATGCTTTACCTGTGTCTTGACTGCTTCCTGGTTGGTGTACACACCCAGTAGTAATCTTATAGTTAATGTTTTTGGCCAATGCACTTTATACATCTGTTTTTGAAAGCATAAGCATTTGTTGATAAAATTCTGTCCAAATAAACATCTTATATAATCTTACAAGAACCTGTCAGAATAAAAATACCCCCAAAATTTTACAAAAATCTTACTGTCAGAATAAACACCCCATATAACCTCAAGGAATCTTACTGTCAGAATGAACACCCCATATAACCTCAAGGAATCCTACTGTCAGAATGAACACCCCATATAACCTCAAGGAATCCTACTGTCAGAATGAACACCCCATATAACCTCAAGGAATCTTACTGTCAGAATAAACACCCCATATAACCTCAAGGAATCCTACTGTCAGAATAAACACCCCATATAACCTCAAGGAATCTTACTGTCAGAATGAACACCCCATATAACCTCAAAGAAACCTACTGTCAGAATGAACACCCCATATAACCTCAAGGAATCCTACTGTCAGAATAAACACCCCATATATATAATTTTACAGGAATCTTACTGTCAGAATGAACACCCCATATAATCTCAAGGAATCTTACTGTCAGAATGAACACCCCATATATATAATTTTACAGGAATCTTACTATAAGAATGAACACCCCATATAACCTCAAGGAATCCTACTGTCAGAATGAACACCCCATATAACCTCAAGGAATCTTACTGTCAGAATGAACACCCCATATAATCTCAAGGAATCTTACTGTCAGAATGAACACCCCATATATATAATTTTACAGGAATCTTACTGTAAGAATGAACACCCCATATAACCTCAAGGAATCCTACTGTCAGAATGAACACCCCATATAACCTCAAGGAATCCTACTGTCAGAATGAACACCCCATATAACCTCAAGGAATCTTACTGTCAGAATAAACACCCCATATAACCTCAAGGAATCCTACTGTCAGAATGAACACCCCATATATATAATTTTACAGGAATCTTACTGTAAGAATGAACACCCCATATAACCTCAAGGAATCCTACTGTCAGAATGAACACCCCATATAACCTCAAGGAATCCTACTGACAAAATAAACACCCCATATATATAATTTTACAGGAATCTTACTGTCAGAATAAACACCCCATATAACCTCAAGGAATCCTACTGTCAGAATGAACACCCCATATAACCTCAAGGAATCCTACTGTCAGAATGAACACCCCATATATATAATTTTACAGGAATCTTACTGTCAGAATGAACACCCCATATAACCTCAAGGAATCCTACTGTCAGAATAAACACCCCATATAACCTCAAGGAATCCTACTGTCAGAATGAATACCCCATATATATAATTTTACAGGAATCTTACTGTCAAAATAAACACCCCATATATCCTCAAGGAATCTAACAGTCAGAATGAACACCCCATATAACCTGACAGGAACCTTACTGTCAGTTATTTTTTTAAATAAAAAAATGTAAAATCACAAAACAACTGCAATCTGAAATTAAATTTGGATTGTCACCTTTTAATTTAATTATCAAATTTCATGAAATAAAACAAACCTCTTATTAAACATGATGTCATCAGCTAAGGTGACTAGAAGCCTTCATTCACAAGGTATCAATTAAAGTTCACTTCTAAAATTCCCTAAAATTAATAATACTGTCACAAGATTATTTTGTTTTATGACAAAGATTTAATTTCATAGAAATGAATTACCTAAAGTCTGAAAATTCAAAACTGAAAACAAATACCCCAATAATGTCAAACCCACTTAAAACACATATCCAATAATAGCATATCCTGCATCAAAATATAAATCACTGTTTAATGTATTATTGATCGACTTACAGGTGTATTAAGATTAATTAATTAATCCCATTAGAAGATTTGTGTAGGTTTTTGTGACATTTAAAGTTACAAGATAATTTACTATTTTACTTGGCGGTTTTATCCCCCAAATTTGGCAATGTTTTAATTCTGTTTGATTAAAAGTTTGGTACAAGTTTAAACTAAATTGTATAATGTTGCCATGTGTTCATTAAATAAAACCTTTGCTTGATTTGTCATGTTAATTAATACAAACACATTTTGCAAAGTTTTGGTTTTGCAAAATTATTGTATACTTTAGAATATGTCATTTATAATTTGTATTTTAAGTAGTATTATTTATTTTCTGACATTTTTATAAATGCCCATTTTCAACTCTATCACAGTAGTTATGTTATTTTTTCTTTCAAAACATTGGCTTAATATTGCCAAACAAAGCTTCCAAAAACTTTGGTTCTGTTTCTTTGATTTGGAGGGTTCCCTACACACAATTTACCATTTTACTGCATACGAACTAAATGTTTATAGTTGAGGCTAAAATCTATCTAAGGTGGTCTGGATCTACCAGTCCTGATTTAATCTAACATTCTAACCAAAGTGGAATGGCGTAATGGTATATATGTCACAACCATTGGTCACTACCACAGAAGGTTCATTTTGGTAAAGTAAACATGAGTGTCTAACATGATTAATACATTAGGCTTTCCATTCTTTGTACCAGATCACTAAGACTGCTCGCTGAAGAAACAAGATTGAGTGCAAGCTGTGCCCCCCTCAATGGCAAAACGACGACAAGCTGGGTAATGTAGCATACAAAATAACAGCAAATTAGGTGAGAATTGCACTTTTGAAGTTTTTTGTTTTTTTAGTACTTTTAGGTACCTTTAAGACAGGGCTGGATTAGCTTAATTTTAGTCCTGTATATTGTAGATTTAGCATGCAAATTAAACTGGAGTGTTTTCAATAATATTAAGTGTCTTTTATGAATCTTTAGTGTTTTCCTCAACTCAAGTTCTTTAAAATGTAATAAGTACCTGTACTTTCCTCCAGACTACTGGTAATCAAACTGCCACATTAATTTATCCTGTACACCACATGTGATAAATATACCATTATTGAACTTCAACAAATCTCAGTACAATAGACCTTATCTTGACCAATATTTTTGGATCCAGTAATCCCCTCAGAAAATTTTACAGAAATGTTATAACAATGAAATCTTTAAAATCTAAAGAAAAACAGTTAAAGTGAAAAGCGAAATTTTAAAATCTTAACCTCCATGAAGAATGAAGGTTTTCAAAAGAAAATGTAACAATGACACCTGTCTGTGATTCCTGGTAACACTGGAATTTGTTATAAACAAACTGTAACAAGATCATCAATTTATGTCAATATTGTCTCATAATAAACACTTAGCTCAAGTTTACTGTTTTTATAAATTATCTTAAACTATTTAAATTGATCAAAACTGTATATATATACCTGTAACTTTTTACTTGGATTTTAAATTTCAAATTAATCAGAACAGAGATTTTACAAAAACATTCTTTATATAAATGGATATGAATTAACTTAAATATAAAAAGTAACTTAATGCTCTACAATAACAAAAGATGTCATTTGTTTTGGAGACATGACTCAGTTTTACAAATAAACCATGTGATCCCCCAGACCATACAAGATCCCCCAGACTATACAAGATCCCCCAGACCATACAAGATCCCCTAGACCATACAAGATCCCACAGACCATACAAGATCTCCCAGACTATACAAGATCCCCTAGACCATACAAGATCCCCCAGACTATACAAGATCCCTCTAACCATACAAGATCCCCTAGACTATACAAAATCCCTCAGATTAAACAAGATCCCTCTAACCATACAAAATCCCCCAGACCATACAAGATTCCCTAGACTATACAAGATCCCCCCAGACCATACAAGATCCCCTAGACTATACAAGATCCCCCAGACCATACAAGATCCCTCAGACCATACAAGATCCCACAGACCACACAAGATCCCTCAGATTATACAAGATCCCTCAGACCATACAAGATCCCCTAGACAATTCAAGATCCCCCAGACCATACAAGATCCCTCAGATTATACAAGATCCCTCAGACCATACAAGATCCCACAGACCATACAAGATCCCCCAGACTATACGAGATCCCTCAGATTATACAAAATCCATCAGACCATACAAGATCCCCCAGACCATACAAGATCCCCCAGACTATAAAGAATAGACATCAATCCCTACTAAACATGTATCACATGGTATCACATGAAGGTTTCACTGCTGAGGTTTGTTTCAACTATAAAATAAGTAGTAGTATATAAAGCATTTCTTGTAAATAAAGTACATAAATGATCGGTTTTAACCAAAAATAATGTCTGATTAAGAATATTTTTTTAAAAAATCAACACATAGGAATAAAATCAAATGAAATAGAAGACTGATAGGAGAGTCATTTTATATCAAACAAAAATTTGGTTAGCTCTGTGATCTGATGTGTTTTACAAAGTCTGATGTCTTACGACACATTGTCAGAGCTATCATTTCTATTAGTTATGAAAAATATTCTCCGTACAGTAATATACGGTACATTTAAGTAAAAATACCACACAAAAATTATGAAATATCATGTGTCTTAGAAACAGAAATTTATATTCCAGTAAAGTCTTAGTATCAAAAGAAATACAAAGAAAAGAAAGGAAAAACCTCTCATTTTTATGTTTCAAAAAGTATTAAAAACATTTAACAAGATCAACTATCTGTATTACTTATATATATTATATCATATTAGCAATATTACTAATTTTCTCTGCTCACCTCATATGCCAGATATTTTTAGTTATAAATGTTTATGTTGTCCAGATCTTAAAGAAAATTCACAAAATTTATTCCAAGTCTCTGGTCTAAAAAACACTGTTCAGGGGAATAAACACTAAGTAACATTTTACATGATCCACTATAAAGTCACTTCCATATTATACTTCTATATATATATTGTATGAAAATAAATCTATAGTGCACCTGGAAATTTAAACCGATTACCAATCAAACACAGGTGAAAAAACATTCAATTAAAAAGTTAAAGTGTAGATAATTTATCTACACTGAAGGTTATACCTGGGTTAAGATTTAGTGGAAATATAAAAATCATAACATAAAGTTATAATTATATATACCTGTCATATATACCTGTCCAGGTATGATAAAATAACTGCAGAATCCTCCACCCTACAAAATGTCCTGGTTTGTATGATAAATTTGATATTTCTGTGGATCACTCTAATTGTCTGATCCAGGTAAACCAAGCAGGTAAAAATCTAACAATTTCTTTATGCTATAACACCTCTATAACACCTTTCTACACTATACAACTTTAACTTAAATCAATTATGTAAACTAAGAGTTTCACTTTGTCAGGTGTTGTATAATAATAACAGTTATTTAAAAATATCAATACATCAATATACCTTATGAGGACAGGTACAAATATATCACAACAACCAAAACACAAATTACAGAATTTGTATTGAACAGGTACTTGACAAATTACACAAACAAACACCAGTTTATCTATGTGCAGCAAGACAGGGCAGCTATAGAACAGATTCCTTTAATCAATATCAATAGGTACGAAGTAACATGTCTATATATTATAAAACATCTACAAATCCAGGTGTTCTGACAATGTTGAGGATATACTTCCACAGGTAACATGTCCCAACAAATGTTAGTAAAAATATGATTAATTGAAGGATTTACACTCCATTACATTTTGATTTTACTACTTATAAATAAAGATTCTATGTATTATCCCTATGACAATGGCCACAAATCCATGAGGGTTTTTTATTTATTATTATCATTATCATTATTTTTATTATTTGGAGGGGGGTTAATAGTTGTTAATTGTTGGTTAAGTGTTGTTAATTCAAGTTCTTCAGCTTTTCCAATGTAAATTGAAAGCAACATAAATGCATTCATAAAACTTTAAAACTTTAGTAACACATTGAAAATTATGTGATAGCATTAACCGCACAGAATAATTTTAAAGATAATAATGTACACAAATATAATATTTCAAAATCAAACAGCTATATTTGTTGTATTAGAAAAGATGAAAATAAAAAAATAGAAAAAAACCAGCTAAGAATAAAAATTGGTCATTCCAGGTGATAAGTGCTTAACAACAAGACTAAAAGATACGACCCTAAGTATAATAACTGTTGTACTACTACTACCCCATGGCTTACTTAGCTCTTCTACAGGATTATAGTATACAAATTATCACTAACAAAATTATAAAACATAAAAAATTACCTGTTGATTTCTTCCAACAATTCAAAAGAAAAAATATCCCTACATTAACTTACTCCAGATGTAATACACAATAAAAACTTTCTCCTATCAAAATAATCCAATTAAATGTCTTAAGACACATAAAACCATCCAATCAAATGACCAGTGACATCTATACCTTGGAGGTAGTACAAAGTGTCATATAATTAAGTAAAATTGATACCTTGTGTACACACAGTAAAGCTGGGCCATGTCAAATGGTTACAAGTCTGCTGCCTGAGGCTGCAGGTTAAAATAAATCACAGATATATACAACCAGTATACTAATATATAATTCACACTTTACACTACATGTATATACTGTCTTCTCAGTTCATGTCCAGATTTAAAAACCTATAAAGAGTTTAACAGACAAAATACCTTGAGAAGATCTGGGACACGTAACCTGTGGGTCCTTATCCAGTTTTATAAACCTAAAGGGGTAATCCTCCAATGACAGAGACATTTTGTATTCCAGGATAACTCTATAGTATCTCTTTAACAAGTTGTGGATCAGGATGCCTCTCACCGCCCGGTTTTGAATCCCATCCTGGCAGATCTCAGTATGAGAAGGTTTGTCAGTTTGCTTGCCAAGGGTTGCTGGATTTCTCTGGGTACACTAGTTTTCTCAACTGTTCCAGAACTTACCGCTTCACCATATAACAAATTACCTCCGAGCCAAAGTCCTCCAAAAATAGGACCATATTGTATAAGCTAGATAACTCTTGTACCTTTATGATATGTTACTTGTGAGTCCATATCCTCCAATGACAGGGACATGTTGTAAACATATAAGGGGATAACATTTGAACATCTATGGCACATTTTGTGAGTCTATGTCCAGTTTTAAAACTTTTTGGTTAACTCTTTAACTATAGAGACATATTGGTTTGAGGGATCCCTCTTAGTGAACAGCCCAAGTTAACCCATGAGATATGTCAATCTGATGTTGTCCAGGTCCAAGTTTTTCTACTGGTTAAGTCCAAAACCTGTTTATTGTAGGGGTAAGCATCTTTACTTCATAAATATGTTCAGAACAATTGTTATAAGTTTACAATAGTAGCTTTGAAATTGAAGTCAATGACCAACTAAGTTTTGCAATGATTCATAAAAAAAAAAAGAGAAAATAACCCCAAAATTAGTATCTCCATTGCCTGCTCATTATACAGGTAAAAGTTTTTGAATGAACACAAATGACCTTGACCTTTTACAACCTTTTGTGTACATTTGTGGTGGTCAATTGGTTACTACCGCAAGTAAAAATGGTCTTGTCCCCAAATTCTACTGACTGGCTTAATTGGTATCAATATAATGAACCAACATTTGTGGTGGTCAATTGGTTACTACCGCAAGTAAAAATGGTCTTGTCCCCAAATTCTACTGACTGGCTTAATTGGTATCAATATAATGAACCAAGTCATCTATAGCATTTCTGGAAGGAGTTCTGACATATTTTAGATAACAACAAACATTACTAGTATTAAACACAGCACTGACATGTACAATATTCATATACAACATGAATTTTCCTCATGATTAATAAACATTCCAGTAAATACAGTCTTGATTATAATCTAGAGAGATGGATAAATCATGGAAGTAAAGCAATGGACAAAACATAAGTACCTTTATCTATTCCAAATATATAATACAAACAAAACTTAATGCTTGTGTCAATAATGAAACTTCAGCTCGTACTAGTGTATATTATATATAAACTCTGTTTACCTTTTGACAGGTGAGCTAATGTGATTTATCATTATATTTACCATCAATCAACAAATAATCAGTAAAATTTTAACTGTTTTTAAGGCAAAATTGTTTAATATCACGTAACAGTATTGATTTTTATACTGACATGTACCACTATTATACATGTATTAAATTTTTTTTGTGAAAACTGATTGAAGTATTGGAATTTACATGTTGAAAGCCTAAGGCAGGCTGATGGAAGGTTGGTTTTGCTTTTAGATTGTTTTTGTTGAATGACTTTTTATATAATTGATTTTAACATGCCAATAAAACATAAAAACCTATATATTGAGTGATCTTACATTGTATTATACATATAATAGTAATTTATGATGGGAGTTTTACCATGTTAACATGGAAAAAAAAATCAAAAATAAATCTTGTCATCTTGTTTATAATCATGTACTGCTTACTCACTGAAATTCATTTGAGTACTTCACAAATTGTTTGTCATTTTATATAATGGGATGTGGTATACTGAAAGTAGTTGCTATTAAAAATATCTAAAGAAAATGTAGGGGGATTTCTGTGGCCGATCTATCTTAATTGTCTCATCTCTGTACTGTCTGTGCAGATCCTAGTCCTGGCCAGTTTATATGAAGTGGTAGTTTTTTATGGTACTCTGCTTTTATTCATAATAAACAACTGATTATAGATTTGAGTGAAATAATCCTGACTTTATAACAAACCAATCCTCATCGACCCACCTAATATATTACAATTTCCATGTATAAACTTCTGCAGATTTTATATACCAGATAACTGCACTTTTACTGGTAGGGACGCAAGTGGAAGAATGGTCTAAAGTACATAATTATTGATTAAGTTACCACTTACTGTCTAGGTGTGAATCCAATTCATGGAGAATCTAGCATGAAAAGACCATAATTTTTTTTTAGTTTTTTACATAATCCCAGAACTCTCAATATATGACAAATCTTGAATCTTAAGTGAAGCATAATCCACACTTACTCAAATTAAATCTTTAACTGTATAAACTTATGGTTTACTTATACATGTGTATTAATAATAATTACAATACTAGCAGGATGATTTATGAAATGAGCTAAATGGCCATTTATAGGGCCAGTCAAACACATTCCTTCACTCCTTTTTTGATTCAAATACCTGGAATAAAAACAATGAGGTTCCATCTTGGAATCAACATGTTGGTGAGTCATTTTCCATAAATATAAAAGGAAAAACATCACTGCCAGACTGGACTTGAACCTGTGACTTTTACAATATTCACGTTATGGTCTAAGCAAGCACTGAGATAATTAGCCACCAAACAAGCACTGTCCACCCCTGTATAACAGCACTTCCAGATGTTTTAATTGTTTAACTTTCATGGTTTCATGATGGTGTACAATAAGATATATATATATATATATATGAAAATTTACTTTCACAGATGATTTATTTTCATGCTTGACCAGCAACCACAAAGCATGAACATCCATACAGAGTCAATATTTCTACTTATAAACAAAACTTACAAGAGTTTTCCTGACTTTTGCAAAGGTAGCCAGTTACATTAAAACTAAACAGTCAAAATTCAGAATTTCGAAAATTATAAGCTATTTTGTTCTTAGATATGCATTTCAATATATATTCTCTCTTAGGTATTAAGTAAAGTGTAAAAGCAGCTACCACCACATACACAAATATGTTCTTTAATGTTTAAAGCAAAGCTAAGTAAATGTATTTGATAACCACAAAAAGCAGAAAAAATAAATGTTTGTGTCATGGGAGAATTTTGTCCAACATAAACCGAGAGGTGTTGATTTATTTTAATACTTTTCTGATATACTGGGTTAGTTTTTATTTCTGATATTTATAATTACTAAAAGTAGACTGTTGATACGCTGTTGAAGAATGTCAGAGTTGTCTTTCTTTAAGTCTACCCTACCACACATCTTTACAACTTGATAGAGTTTTAATATTATTATTTCTTTATGTATAAGTGTATAAGGGGAGTGAATGATTGAGTGAGTGAGTAATGATGTTTAATGCCAGAATCAAGATTCTTCCAATTTTATTGAGCCAATCAGATCTGGAATGGTTAAGGAAACCGCAGTGCCAAAAAAAAAAAAAAAAAAAAAAAATACCACTAACCTCTGATAAACTTTCTCACATGAGGATTTGTCCGAATAGGATTCGAACCTACATGTAGGTAGTAGGAGGCAATGTATTCTGTAGGTTTATTCATGATTGTCCCTTTTTTGAAAATCCAGGTAAGAATTTGGATAAAAAAAAGAGGGACAATCATGAATTCAATCCCAATGGGGAACAATAGGACTTAAGTTTAGCTTGGTATATAGTTTATTCCAGAAAAGAAGGTAAGAGAATAACCAAATATCAAATGTTACATTTTATTTTTACTTTTATTTTTAAAACATAATCAATTCATTAAATAATGCAAATACACCTATTTTCAAAGCAAACTTAAAAAAATAATAATAAAAATGAATAAAAATAAATAAATAAATAATAGATGGAAATAAAACATACACACAAATAAAAATATGACAAATGGCATCACATACTGTAAAGGGGGGAATTTTCGCATGGGTAAATTTTTCGCGCTACAGAAATAATAGGAAAGCTGCTGGCTTGTCTACCTTTGCATGTTTTATGGATACAAAAAAGGCGTTTGACACAGTTAATAGGGATTTATTGTGGTTTAAGTTATTAAGATTAGGTATTAATGGTAAAATGTTTAATGCCATTAAATCTTTATATAATGATGTTCAATGTGTTTTAAGGTTAAATAAAATGTTTACGACTGGTTTTGATGTAAATTTAGGGGTAAAACAGGGTTGTAATTTATCCCCAACTCTGTTTTCTATATATATAAATGATTTGGCTGAAGACATAAAACGTTCTGGTTTAGGTATAGATATTGATGATTACGTTTTAGGTATATTGCTTTATGCAGATGATGTTGGCCTTCTCGCGCCAGAGGAGTGTTTACAGCACATGCTGGACATTGTCGACTCTTGGTGTAAAAAGTGGAGACTGCTATTAAATCCCGAAAAGACAAAAATTGTTCATTTTCGCAACAAAAGATGTAATAGATCAGATAAACGTTTTACATGTGGTGACACTGTTTTGGACCATGACGTTTCTTACAAATATTTAGGGATTTGGTTCGACGAACATCTAGAGATGAAAAAGGCCATTTGTGAACTTAGTATGGCCGCGAATAGGGCACTAGGTGCAGTGTACTCTAAATTCTATTCTGTTGGTGATATGTCTGTCAAAGTATTTTCAAAACTTTATTCGTCGCTTGTAGAACCAGTTTTATTTTATGGTAGTCAGGTGTGGGGTCTAAAAGACTGTAAAAGAATCGAAACTGTGCAAAACAGAACAGCCCGCTTTTTCCTAGGGGTATTTGGCAACACATCCATCTTAGCTTCAAGAGGTGAACTTGGGTGGTCAACATGCAAATCCCGACTGCAGATAGAAGTGCTACGTTATTGGTTGAAGCTAAATACTTTGCCAAATGATCGATTAGTGTGTGCGGTAAGACATTGGAGTAGCAAATTTTCACATTCTTGGGATACTAAAGTCAAACAGTTATTATGTGATTTTAACTTATACGATTTATTTTTACAATGCACAGACAAAAGCCAAATCAATAAATTTTTAGATACCGCGAAAACAGTAATTTTGAAGCAAGACTTTGATAAATGGAATCATGAACTTTGGAACGACAAAGGAAATGGAGACAACGGAAATAAACTTAGAACATATCGAACATTTAAATCTGAAATCAGCTGTGAACAATACCTAAAATTGTCAAATTGTATCACAAGTGTATAACTTCATCAGCCGATCTAAACGTTTTACGTTTAAATGTTCATGTTATGATTTTTCCATCATTTTTTCATTTTTTTCATTTTTTTTCATTTTTTTTTCATCATTTTCTTTTCTTATGCCTTTTTCTTCTTTTTTTCCCATGTTTTTGTTCAATATCATTTATTTATTATTTTTGTTGTTCTAAAATAGATACTTATAATCCTTATTATATCATTGGTCACTGATGATTGTAATTACAGATAGAGAGACTGATTTACATAAGAGAATACTTCTCTTGTTTCAGAATCCCATATTATTGTGATGTAAAATAATTGTATGTAATGAAGAGAGAATAAAATATTGTTTAAACTAACAATACCTAACGCAATTAATACCAAGGCACCATCGACGGGTATATTCCAGTTTTAGATGCGGCATTTTGCCCCTTAGAGTGGAAACGGGACGATATAGCAAACCGAAAACTCCTTTGAATGATCGTTTATGTCAGCTTTGTAAAAACTATGATATTTAGGACGAGAAACATTTTTTATTATATTGTGATTTTTACTCTGATCTTCGTTTTGATTTATTTTATTTTGCTGAGAATATTTGTACAGGTTTTAATGTTTTATTCGAGACAGAAAAAATGAAATTTTTAATGCAAGAAACTGTTTTACAACCACTAGTGGCCAAGACAATTTTTAATATGTTTAATAGAAGGAAATATTTTTTATCATAACTATATATATTTTTTTGTCATTTTTAATTTCTAATTTATTACATTTATTTTTAACACACACACACACACACACACACACACACACACACACACTGCATACATTTTAACACACACACACACACACACACACACACACACACACACACACACACACACACACACACATTGCATACATTTTAATATAATATATATATTATTGCATACAATATTTAACATACTCTTTAACAAACATATCGATACAACTGCACCACACACATACACACACATACACATACACACACACATACACACACACACACACACACACACACACACACACACACACACACACACACACACACACACTTTTACTGCTGTATTTTGAATGTACATGTATATATTTACGCTAATTTTTATAGATGACCGTGTCTCATAAGTCTTTTAGGCTGGATGTCATGATATTTTATTTTTTGTATTGTATATGTTGTTATGTATGTTTTATAGGATGTGACACGTTAATAAAATAAATTAATTTAAAAAATTACCGCAAAAATTTTATCCACGCTAAAATGATAACTATACAAGTTTATATTTCATAATATACAGAATATAAACCCATTAACATCGGAAACGAGGACAATTTACCTACGCGAAATGTCAAATTTCAGAAATCGCGAAAATAATCCCCTTTACCGTAATTCGTCTCTTAGTATAGTTGTGTGACATGGGATTATACAGAATATACATGACAAATAAATAACAGATATTACATCGGACTTTGTATTCTTTCGGCAATATCTGTAACCATTTATACCAATGTTGTAACCTCTGTCGCTGGTGGTTGGGATGATAGTGATTTCTAACTGAACATTTGCCATGGATGATGTTTAAACATGTAATGATATATTTTTCAAAATAGTAATTTATGTATTTTTGAATGGCTTGAAAGGGGTAACAATTGTGAAAGACAAAGATGAGTTAATTTGACACAGATAAGCATAAGCTTGGTGTAATTTGAAGAACTAAAGTAAAACATACACACATACAAATAGATAAATAAATTAAAAAACATCATTAAATAATTAATAACAATATTTAAAATAAATAAAATTTAAAATAAAATAAATATAATATCATTTTTGTTCTTATTTCATTTGGATTTCCAGTAAATAAATAAATATAATTTAAAATGAAAAAAAAAAGCAAACTTAATGTTTGAAAATTTAAAATAAATGTTATATCATTTTTATTCTTATTTAATTTGTTTCAAGTTAGCAATATCATAATACAGTCCACAAGGTAAAATTCTTACAGGTAAAATTGGAACAGACTATAATTGTTTGTTTGAACAGCACAACAAACCCAGAAAGGGACAATAATGAATATTTGTTTTTTAGGAAAGGGACAATCATGAACAGACCATATTGTAAGCTTGCATAAATAGACCATTCTGTAACTGGCTTCCCTCTTTTATTAGGCAACACATAATTATAAACTGTTTAACTGTCATATTTAATTGTAATACAAATCTATAAATTCATAATTTGAAGATTAAACTGAAAATACAATATCTATTTTGTTAATATTTAACATTCTTCATTTTACTTACAATGAAAATATATATTCAAACATAATTTGCATTTTAAAAAAAATGTCGTAAAATGTTTCTTAAAATTCCATTATAATTGTGTGTAACAGCTTGGCGGAGCCTGTAAAATCTTTTAAACACATTGTATATATACATGCTGGCATTATACAGGTATATTACTATATATGTTATACAAAACTTAAATAAAACAATCGATATATACATTACATATCTGAACTGTCAATCAAAATTTAATCAAATACAACAATAAAAACAACTGTTTATTACACATCAGTTATTGTTATAACTAAGATAAATACAGACAGGTGTTCATGTCACCAGAGAGAAAGTCCAATTTGTACCACAGAATTTTTTTTTCATTTCTAACACTGTCTGCATATATGTAGAATTCTGTTTGCCACATAATATTATACGATTGCTAATAGAAATGGTGGTGAAAGTTCCAATGCCTCAAGGTGGATAGAGTGGTGTTGAAAATATCTTTAGATGGATCCGCAGGGATGCAGATGTATGTGGTATTAAATTCAAGTAATAATTAGGACAAACACCAACATCTTCAGATATTTTGATACCTTTTTATTTGTAGTATGGTACTGGTCGAGCTTTCAGTCCTGATGAAGGCCACCCGAGACCGAAAGCTCGACCAGTACAATACTACAAATAAAAAAGTATCAAAATATCTGAAGATGTTGGTGTTCATCCTAATAATTTCTGTAGATTCAACAAAGAATGCTCACAGCTTGATCAACAGATGGTCAGTATTGAAAAAATATTCATTTGTCCAGCAATAAACTTAAATTCAAATTCCTTAATTTCTCTCATTGCATGGAAAATACAGAGAACTTTTTTTCAAATAATACATATAAATAATATTATATGAATAAAAGCAGTAAAAACTTGGAAGACCAATTCTTATATCCATAATAATTTTTATAAACTTATAATTAAATTATCTATGGTGACATTATTTCCAATCAAAATTTATTGTTGTGAATTACAGTAGCAATTATGCAACCCTCCCACCCTACCCCCATTTCATTAAATTTCTCAGAAATAACATTAAAAGTTGATAATTTTTCAAATCAAAAGAATTAAATAAATAATACTTCTACACTGCATTTATGGCTAAATTGTAATAATTTTGGCATACATTTTGTTACCATGGCAACCATACATAAAATAAAAAATAATTATATAAAAATGGACCATTAACAGAATCAGATGGTCAATAAACCCCCCAAATATGCAGAACAGCAAATTTTTCCTGAATCTTTAAATATTCCCCTTTTAAAATTTTGTGCAAACCTCAGAAGCTTTCCTTTTGGCAATATTGTAAGGTACTTTTTATTAACCAACTTAAATGATGGTCTAACTATAGATACCTAAATCTGGCCATATTAAGACTTAGAATTACAACAGAATACCAGTATTTGCAATTGTTAAAATGAGTTACAATCAATGGAGCAGCATTCCATAATTAGAATCCGTTAGTTTATTTTGCCAAATTTTGCAAAATTTATTATGCGCATTGGGAATTTGAATGCTTTTGGCAAATGGTAAAAAGCTCACTAATAACTACATTTGTCTCATGTTTAATGCGCATATTAATATTGTACAATAATACACTATCGATTTTCAAATGGTTGCCAATTCTGAATAATGAAAATGTTAATAAATATTAAACTGAATCAAAAATATTGGACCATCTATGTACATCAATTAAGAATTGCAAAGAATGCAATTACCACAACAGTGGAATAAATCATGAAAATTTGAATTTTTGTGTCAATGAATACCTAAATCTCTTGTTTCCACTTAAAAATCAAGAATTTTGAAATTGCATCATAGAGATATGTATACATGTACTGTTATAATGACAAATGTAACAAGTGTTTTTATTATCAAGTTTAATTTCCTGAACATAAATCTATATACATGTACAATACTACCAATATAGCTTTTTTTTTATTCCAAAATATCTGAGAATCAATTATAATCAATGAACTGTCAAATTGAAAATCAACTATTAGGGAGGCACTTCACTGCACTAACAGCCATCAAAAAAGGCAACTTCATTTTTTTTTTTTTTTTTTTTACTTAAGTCTATTGGAAAAGCAACTACTGGTACAATCATTTAAGTTTTTCACTGGAGAAAACTATTGAGAAAGTACCTAAGTACCTACAATACTTAAGTTGGTATTTACAATGATGGAAAGTTACTTCAATGATTTAACTGATGTCAACTGGACATGTAGCAGCAATGAAAGCACATTTAACCATAGGCTTCCACTTACAATAAACATCAAGGAAGGTAACTGCAATAATTTTATGTGTGACAAGTATCATGAAGCAAATGTAATCATATTACTGATGATAATCATCACGGAAAACAAATCTAATCACTAACATTGATGTCAACCAACTAGAATCAATTAACTGCAATTTTAGAAATGTTTCAACCATAAGAAAAGCAACACAATCATTTAGTTGATGTCAACCATCAGGGCAGTAATTATAGTAACTTTAGCCATCAGGGTAGGCAACTGCACTTTAAATAAGCTGTTGTAAATTGTAAATCACTAGCTACTGGATAAGAAAAAATTTTCTGGGTAAACATAGGGATGACAGGGGTGATAAAGGTGGTGGGACAACTACAGATAAGATTTTAAAGTTAAACTTCTTTTGGTGATATAAGGCCTAAATATAAATATTCTTATTTTTCAGTGTGTGTGTGTGTGTGTGTGTGTGTGTGTGTGTGTGTGTGTGTGTGTGTGACTCATTTCATGAAGAATTTATTGATCTGACTGCAGTATACAAACATTTATGCATAAATAAGATCTGAATCAATACTGATATTACACAAGATGATTTAAGATCTACAGCTGACAAAATACTAATGTCATATCTCTGATTGGCATCACAAAATAATTATAAATAGTTGTCATCTATTAAAAAATATGTTACCATGTTAACTAACTAAAATTATCAAATAACACCTACCATTTTATCTGTTGTCCATTTAGCTTTCTTACGAAAATAGTTTCAATACACAGCTTTCTCATTGATCACTGTTCTGGGTCTGTGAGATGTTTTCCAGGAAGTCATGCGCGAATATTGATTTTTGTCTCACGACAGCTTGGACGCTCCTATTTTATATACAGGGGGTAAAACAGGTCGTTTATTGATCGAAAAATTAGTATCCCATGTTGTGCCAGATGGGCTTCATCAATATGTTACCAATATGGTTAACAGACCGATGTCAAGAAACAGTAAAGCAATGTTGTTTTAAAAACATAAACGATTTTACTAGGCTAAGGACCTAGATCTTTCAGCTTTGTATATTAATCCGTATTATGTTTCCTCTTCTTCTTCCAATAAAGAACTGGGCCCTCATGGGATGTTTAAAGTCCCGCTGCTACAACTAGAGCAATGAACAATACATCCCCCAATACAATCATCAAATTTACAAATTAAAAACAGTTAAAGTGTTCGAGGTGAATGTTGATTATATCCCCAGCACAGATTTCCGATTTTATTGGAATTGTTCCCAATAGAATTGTCATCAATTTTGGTGTTTAAAAAAATTCTTTTTACACCATCAAAAAAGTCGGATTAGTTCATCTTGATCATTTCTGTGAAACATTATTCATAATGTAATGGGTTGAAACCAAATTACCCTAGATAATCCGCTCACCGTGGCCTGGTCAGGTGATCAATTATGTATTCATAACGTGCTGATTTTATTAATGAATGTTCCAACACTCATGGTTTTGTTCTCTAAGGGATTATATTTCTTTGAAAAGTTAGTTTGGGCTAAATATTATTGCAGTTGGTTTTCAAAATTCTTAGAATTTAGGGTCTGACACTATTGTTTTTAAATATTCAGCAACTACTTATCCATTCTATATCATCTGAATGTAGGGGTTACCGACACACACACACACACACACACACACGTGTGCCTGTGACGTCTAGATGCTTCACTGTTCTTATAATATCATCAATATGGTATTTCTGACATCGACATAATTTTAGTCGACATAAAATTATCTCGACATGTCGACTTAATATCTTGACAAGTCAAGATAATATCGTGAAAAGTTGTGAGATACTTGTTTTCCATAAGTTACAAAAAATAAGTCGCGATATCAAGATGATTATCACGACTGGTCAACATAAGTATCGCGGCATGTCGTGTTATATATCTCAACTATTTATTTTGTATGGTGGCTTATTTCTGACATCGACATAATTTTAGTCGACATAAAATTATCTCGACATGTCGACTTAATATCTTGACAAATCAAGATATTATCATGGAAAGTTGTGATACCAAAATAAAAAGTTGAGATAAGTAACACGACATGCCGCGATACTTATGTTGACCTGTCGTAATGATTATCTCGATATCTCGACTTATTTTTATCGCGGCAAGTCGTGTTACTTATCTCAACTTTTCATTTTGGTATCACAACTTTTCATGATAATATCTTGACTTGTCGAGATATTAAGTCGACATGTCGAGATAATTTTATGTCGACTAAAATTATGTCGATGTCAGAAATAAGCCACCATAATTTTGTTATCACAACTTTCCACGATATTATCTTGACTTGTCAAGATATTAAGTCGACATGTCGAGATAATTTTATGTCGACTAAAATTATGTCGATGTCAGAAATAAGCCATCATAGGTATTTTTTACTGTATAAAGTATTTGATTGCAATTTAAAATATTATAAAAGATTAGATGGTAAGAATTTTTACTTACTACATTTAATGAACTATAAGTAAGAGATAAGCGTAAGCTAAGTTATAATAAAAGTTATTGTGCTTATATAATATATATATATAGATATATATATGCCTATAATAATAATACAGGTATTTACAAGCATGATAAAAGATATTTATGCGGATAAAGTATGTAGATACATGTGTACACAAGCATAGCACTATATTTCTAATCTCTGAGCCTATGAGTTTCTAGTTTCTGGCATAGCACTATATTTCTAATCTCTAAGCATATGAGTTTCTAGTTTAATATTGTAGCCCTGTGTAGATGCAAATAAAAACATAAAGTTCTTGTTATTGTCTCTACTTCAACAATGCAATGCTTGTGAGTCAGCTTTATATACGGTACAAGTTTTGGTGAGGTGCAGTCCAGTATCAGATGTGCCAATAGATTGTTATTTTTGATGTTTTGGTAACTGAATTTTTCTATATCTTCTAGTTACAGATGTCAGAAATAAGCCACCATAACTATGTCGAACAGTGTTGGTTAAGCTTCTGCGGAAATACTTGAAATACGTATCCCATTTGTATCTTATAATATCGAAGTGGGTTCCGATATTGCACCAAAACATGAAAAATTGACAGTTTTTTCCTTATCTACAATGGGAGTTTTGAAGCGATTATCGTCAAGTTCTATCCTTAAATATTTTTCTGCAACAAGAACAAATCATAAAATACATAAAGCTTTCCACAGGTATGTTAATTTTAAGTCTGTTTCCTCGATGTCATTCTTCTAAACTGTCTATCAAACTTCTGAAGTCTTCCGCTATCTGCCTTCCTTAAACATGAATATTATGTCAGTAGATACTCCAAAATAGTAGTATAAACATTAAATTTTCTGGAAAAGGTTAAAATAAGGTAAAAAAAATGTTTGAAATTAGTGTGACCCACTGACTGGACCACTAAGATTTCCGACATTTCGAGTGTCATCTTTACATTGGGTATTTCAACGATGTGAAGTAATGGTGTCAGGACCACCTTAATGACCTGTTGAAGTAATCTATTCTTGCCTATGACAATTTAGTTGGTTGTTCATAATTCTTTTTCCACTCCTTGACCTCCTTTACATCTGTGTATGAAGTACAAATTTGTACATATAATTAATTTACACACCGTATATTTAACTCATTGATTAATTTCATGATGTTGAAAAAAATTCACAATTAATATAGTTTTGATTCAAACAAAGCCATGGAAACAATATAAGTAGAATATGGTTGTAGTATATATAAAGTAAATGAACTGACATATCATGACAGAGATCACAGTAATAACTGAAATTTAAGAATAGTATATATCAGTTATGTATGATTAACGAATTGACATTATTTACTATTTAAGATACAGTAGTTCTGTTAAAGATCAGAAACTAAAGTTAAGTTATGCCTCTGGACCTGGAGAGACACCATTGATTGGAGTGACTATTGGTCAGTTATTACAACAGAGAGCTGAGCTACATCCAGACAAAGAAGCGCTAGTCTTTAGTACTGATGGGATAAGGAAGACATTTGCTGAATTATTGGATGAGGTAAACACAGCATCAAAACTTTATCTTGATGTATTACTGTATAAGAAGAAACATTCACGGGGGAGGAAATATAAGCGATTTTCGCAGTGGCTGTTGTTCCACGAATATATCTTTCCAGTGAAATTTTCTCCCCCTTTCCTGTGTAAAGAGTTGTAATGAACCCGAGAGGCTGATACTGGGACATCTAGTCATTAGCTGAAAACTTTTGATCCAGTTCCCAATATGGAGTGGTTGTCTTGGAAAAGACAAACTTCAAAGTTATATATTTAAATATGTGTGTCAGTTCTGCTTATAAATAACTTCCAACAAATATATCCTACACATAAAACATTTAATCTATAATTATAAGTTCATAGTAAAACAAAACACAGCAATATTCAAGACTTAATACAGATGTAGATCGTTTCTAAACAGATATCAAAACCCGTTCAATCACACTGTCCTTCGGTGATAACAAACCACACAGTCCATCGGTGGCTTAATAAGTTCCACACAGTCCATCGGCGGCACTTATAACAACAACAAGTTTTAATTATTCTGTTCCTTAAACACAAACATATAAATATTTCAGTCTGATCACTGCAGTTGCTTAGGAAGTTGTATATATCATGATTCTTACAAAACCCCTTCCAATGACTACAATGTATTAAATAAAACAGTCTGAGTGTTTTAGAAATAAACATATATCTTATAACATATTTCAACTAGTTTTGAACAGCAACATCCGGTGTATGCATTTATACAAAGTGTACGAGCTTTTAGGTTCTTTACGGTAATTACAAAACTTTACAAAGAAATAATTTTTCTAATAACATAATTTCAAAGTAAGTTAATTCATTATCATAATTATAATACACAAAATTAATGTTAAATTATTCATAACATACAAATTTTATCAAATTATTAAATATTTTGTTAGAAGAACAAAGTTTAATATGCACACTGCGCGTAATAATGTCACAATATTCCTTCAAGATGCTTATGCGAGCTTTCAAATTATACAAAAGATATATACATATTGTAACTGGGTAATAATAAATGAGAACTCACCCTCGAGATATTCCTAAATCTTTCAAAAAATTCCAAAATTATTTTTGAGAACCAAAATAACACGTTCACACCTTTCACACCTTGAATAACATCCGGACACAACAACCAATCAAAGCACACGATACATAAATTTATTCACGGTGACGAACTATCCACTATTACCGTAAACATTAAAAAGAAACTACCCACATAAAATTATTTTCAAAAAAATATAATAATGTCACTGGTGACAACTCCTCCTTCCATTGAAAAAGATGTACAACATCTTTACTAAAGCCTATTAGAGTTCTTCCAGAGTACGACTCAGGTAATCGGCTCCAAAGTTTTCACGTCCTGGAATGGCTTTTATTCTAAAACGATATTGCTGTAGCAGTAACGCCCAGCGCATTATTCTTGCGTTGGCAACTTTGCTTTTTGAAAGTGAAGTAAGCGGTTGGTGATCTGTTTCAACCACGAATTCCTTTCCTAACAAATATTGTGAAAATTTGTTCACACCCCACACGAGTGCTAAGCATTCTTTTTCGATTACAGCATATGGTCTCTCCCTCGGTAACAATTTACGACTGGCGTATGCTATTGGGTGCATTACACCATTTGATTCCTGAAGTAAGACCGCACCAATACCCAAATCCGAAGCATCGGTTCTTAAAATGAATGTTTGGTCTAATTCAGGTAAACGGAGAATCGGTTCCGATGTCAATAATTTCTTGAGTGTAGTAAACGCATATTCCTGTGGCTGATTCCATTCAACTTTATTTGGCATACCCTTTTTCGTAAGATCGGTAAGTGGTACTGCTATCGTAGAAAAATTTGGAATAAACTTTCTGTAGTAGCCAGCTAACCCGATAAAAGATTTTACTTGACGTTTTGTTAAAGGTTTTGGTGCATTTTGTATTGCTTCTATTTTATCTGGAGTCGGTTTTAAAATTTCTTGCCCTATAATGTGACCTAAACATTCCAAACTTTGGTACCCGATAAAACATTTTGTTGGTCTTGCTGTTAACTTGGCTTCCTTCAATCTGGTAAGCAATATTTTTAGTACTTTCACGTGTTCCATCCACGTTTTTGTGAACAATAAAATGTCATCAAGAAAATTATCCACATGTTCCATACCACTAAGCAATTTCCGCATCAGCCGATTAAACTGTCGATGGAGCATTTACCAAACCAAAACTCATCACTTTAAATTGATATAATCCAAACGGAGTGGAGAAAGCACTCTTCCGCTTTGCGCTATCGGTCATAGGTACTTGCCAGTATCCTTTGCTGAGATCAAATTTGCTAAAATATTGACATCCAGCTAATTTAACGAAAAGATCGTCGACTGAAGGCATCGGTTCAGCGTCAAATATTGTTGTTTTGTTCAACTGTCTATAATCTACGCAGAAACGATAAGTGGAATCCTTCTTACGTAATAAAACTACCGGTGATGAATAATCGGAGTCGGATAGCTCTATTACATCCATGTTCAACATCTTTTGCACTTCAGTTTTGATCGCTTCACGTGTTGTATAGGGTATCGGAAATGGCTTGACCCGAATTGGTTCCTCCGTTTTTGTTTTTATATCATGTGTTGCTAAATGAGTCCTTCCTGGGAGGTCTGTCATTACACTACTAAACTCCTCCAATAAAGTTTCGATTTCCTTGTGCTGATCATTATTTAAGTCATCAGATATGTGCACGTCCTTTACGGTTTCGCTTGATTCTAATTGTAACAACGTCAATGGAGAGCTGTCACTTTTGTCCATGAGTCCATCTTCACTGTCTTCAAACGTTTCCTGTATAACTGATATACTTGCACACTCAAACACACCCCGCGTTTCTACATCTACTGCTGCAACGATTTCATTTCTTTCCACGTATTCTTTCAACATATTAATATGAAAAGTTTTTATTTTGCTGTACATTTTTATTCGATAATCTACGTCATTTAGCTGTTCAACAATCTCAAAAGGTCCTTTCCACTGAAGCTGTAATTTATTTCTCTTCATCGGCAGTAAAACTAAAACTTTCATCCCAACCGTTAGATTTCTAACTTTTGCCGCTTTGTTGTAATTCTTTGTTTGCTTAATCTTTGCTTGTTTTAAGTTCTCATGTGCCAACTTACAAGTCTCTTCTAATCTCTCTTTAAGATCAAGTACATATTGGTATGTTGTCTTAATGTCAGGATCTGGTATATCTTTTGTCCATAACTCTCTTAAAATCCTTAAAGGCCCTCTTACAGAATGTCCATAAATTAACTCAAACGGAGCAAACCCTAGACTCTCTTGGGGAACTTCACGATATGCAAATAGCAACGCATTCAAATACCTATCCCATTCTTTTGGACACTCAACGCACATCCTCCGTAACATTTGTTTTAATGTCCCGTTAAACTTTTCAACCAATCCGTTACAAGCGGGATGATACGGTGTTGTTGTTAGTTGTTGGATCGATAAAAGTCTATTTACTTCTTGCATTACGTCAGAGGTGAACTGTGATCCACGATCAGATAATATTTCACGAGGTATTCCTACACGGCTAAACATGTCAACCAGAGCCTCTGCTATGTCTGTAGATTCAATACGCTTCAATGCAACTGCTTCGGGATATCTCGTAGCAAAATCAACCATTGTCAAAATATACCTATATCCCCTATCGGACGCAGGATATAACGGTCCTATCAAATCCACAGCTACGCGATCAAAAGGTTTATCAATGATAGGCATATTGCCGAGTGGAGCCTTTCTTACATGTCCTTTCTGCACAGTCCGTTGACAAATATCACACGATTTACAGTATCTTGTAATATCTGCGGTAATGCCTGGCCAAAAAAACTCAACTAATATTCGATCTACAGTTTTTGTTATTCCTAAGTGTCCAGACATGATCGAATCGTGACCTAACTTCAAAATAGCCTCGCGATACTGTTTCGGTACTACTAGCTGAGATCTTTTCCCTCGCTTGCCCATGTGTTCCCTAAGTAGAATTCCATTACGTACATAAAATCTAGTCTTATCTCCATTTGCAAATTCTTTGATATTATTTTCTTTCGCTAATTTCCATAGAGGAACAAGTGTGTCATCCTTAACTTGCGAATCTTTAAATTCAATTGGATTAACCCCTTGTATTGCAGTTGGAACTTGTAATTTATCAATTTGGTCTGCTTTAGCTTTCATACCTCTCGTTTCAACAGCGCTAATAACTTGCTTCTCCCAGTTTTTATTTGGATTGTCGGGGGAATGTGCACCTGGAATATTACCAATTATGACATCATACAGAGGTGAATCCAAACACCATGCATTTGTTATTCCGCTAAAAAATGGAGAATCTATTTTTACTTGTGCAACTGGTACAATAACTTCACTACCATCGACTAACTTACATTTTTGTTTCATACCAAGCATTTCACTGTCCTTAACTAATGCTGTCCGTATGACAACGCCATTACAACCCGTGTCTCGTAATACTAACACCTGTTCATTTCCTAACCGGCCACCTAAAACAGGCATTGTTTTGTTTTGCATCGAACTGATATCGCAAACATTTGCTAATTTACTTTCCGACTGTTGTTGAGGGGTTTCGATTTCTACTGAGTCAGTTATTTGTCCATTCAACGGTGTGACATGTACTCCTGCTGCCTGTCCTCTTTGAAACTTTCGCGAACATTTATTAGCTAAATGATCAACGCCATTGCAAATAAAACATTTCTTAACAAATCTTGGCGCTCTTAATTCCACATTCTTTTCGCCCTCTTTAGCTGTTTCACTTCTCGATCTATTTAGCAATGGTTGACTTTGTATATTCGTTTGGCGTGTATTAAAACTCTTAACTCTTTGGGTGAAAACTCGTGCTTTACTACCTCTCGCTTCAACAAACTGATCGGCAAGTTTGGACATATCAGTCAAACTAGACGGAATCCTTTCCCGCAAGAAAAGTTCAAGTTCATTATTGCAACTCAATAAAAACTGTTCACGTAATATCAAATCACTTAAACCTTGGTACGTTTTAGGACATTTAGCTAAATCTACCCATCTTTCAAAATAATTAGTAACTCTCATCGAAAACTGACTAAATGTTTCATTTTCTTCCGCACGGCATTCGCGCAATCGCTTTCGAAATCCTTCTTCGGTGTAATCAAACCGTTTCGACAACGCCGCTTTTAGTTCTGCATAGTTTAATGCCTGTTCCGGGGCCAACCGTGAAAAAACTTCTAACGCTTTGCCTTTCAATAACGTACTTAATCCAAGAGCCCACTTATCCTCTGACCAACTTTGAGCACGCGCAAATGTTTCAAATCGGCGAAGATAAGCATCCATATCGTCTTTCGTATCATCATAAGCTGGCAATTTCGGATTATATTTAAATAATGCTGCACTACTATCGGCCTTACTCTCACCTTCAACTTTTCCTTTA
Organism: Tegillarca granosa; assembly: GCA_029721355.1. NCBI lineage: Eukaryota > Metazoa > Mollusca > Bivalvia > Arcoida > Arcidae > Tegillarca > Tegillarca granosa. The sequence continues at coordinate 42,710,018 of CM056604.1, forward strand.
CTTTTCTCTTGCATTTCAATAACTTCCAGTTTCCGTTGATGTTCTTTGTCTGCTTCCTTACTTTTCTGTTGTTCTAAATCAATCTGCATCGCTAACTTTTCTTTCTGTTGTTGAATTTCTTGTAGTTTCCATTTTCTTTCTTCATTCATTTGTCTTTCCTCACGCTCTTTCGCCCTTTCCTCTCGTTCCATTTCCTGTTGCTCCTTAACAAATGTTTGCAATGCTTCATTTGCGTAACCCAATTCTGTCCCATTGCGACGAGTTCTTTCAGACGTTCCATTTTTTTTTTCAGTTCAAGCTATCACTTACAGTAAAAATTCGAAAAAGTGACAAAATTCTATTTCATACCTATTAAATAATCTCGAGGTCATACATATAATTATCACAATACTATACAATACTACCTTAATAACCCCTTGAGCTACCTTAACTACTATCACATTCAATGTAACATAAAATCAGAATATTATAAATAAACAAAATGTCAATATCAATTTCTCTTCAAAATTGTCCAAGTATCGAAGATCACTGATATATCCCACCGCTGCCACCAAAATTGTAAACGAACCCGAGAGGCTGATACTGGGACATCTAGTCATTAGCTGAAAACTTTTGATCCAGTTCCGAATATAGAGTGGTTGTCTTGGAAAAGACAAACTTCAAAGTTATATATTTAAATATGTGTGTCAGTTCTGCTTATAAATAACTTCCAACAAATATATCCTACACATAAAACATTTAATCTATAATTATAAGTTCATAGTAAACAAAACACAGCAATATTCAAGACTTAATACAGATGTAGATCGTTTCTAAACAGATATCAAAACCCGTTCAATCACACTGTCCTTCGGTGATAACAAACCACACAGTCCATCGGTGGCTTAATAAGTTCCACACAGTCCATCGGCGGCACTTATAACAACAACAAGTTTTAATTATTCTGTTCTTTAAACACAAACATATAAATATTTCAGTCTGATCACTGCAGTTGCTTAGGAAGTTGGATATATCATGATTCTTACAAAACCCCTTCCAATGACTACAATGTATTAAATAAAACAGTCTGAGTGTTTTAGAAATAAACATATATCTTATAACATATTTCAACTAGTTTGAACAGCAACATCCGGTGTATGCATTTATACAAAGTGTACGAGCTTTTAGGTTCTTTACGGTAATTACAAAACTTTACAAAGAAATAATTTTTCTAATAACATAATTTCAAAGTAAGTTAATTCATTATAATAATTATAATACACAAAATTAATGTTAAATTATTCATAACATACAAATTTTATCAAATTATTAAATATTTTGTTAGAAGAACAAAGTTTAATATGCACACTGCACGTAATAATGTCACAATATTCCTTCAAGATGCTTATGCGAGCTTTCAAATTATACAAAAGATATATACATATTGTAACTGGGTAATAATAAATGAGAACTCACCCTCGAGATATTCCTAAATCTTTCAAAAAATTCCAAAATTATTTTTGAGAACCAAAATAACACGTTCACACCTTTCACACCTTGAATAACATCCGGACACAACAACCAATCAAAGCACACGATACATAAATTTATTCACGGTGACGAACTATCCACTATTACCGTAAACATTAAAAAGAAACTACCCACATAAAATTATTTTCAAAAAAATATAATAATGTCACTGGTGACAAGAGTAATAAATAAAATTCAAATTTTAAAACACGTTTATTTTTAAATCTAAATGAAACATTCTTGATCTACCTACCTTACTATTTGCAGATAAAAATAAATGCAAGATTTTAAAATATTTGCTAAACACAAAAAATACATTGAAATATGAAATATTATTACGAAGTATTTTGTTGCATAAACAATGGTTGTAAACCATCAAGAAGATTTTCTGTATTTTAATTATTGTCAAGCTTGACACTGTGGTTGTGTGATATGAACATTAATCAAAACAACTGGAAGCTTGGGGTTATTAAAGTACACAAAGCGAAACTGGTATGGGGACCAAAGCTACCTTGATGCTATAAAGTACAACTTAACAATAAAAATAACAACTTAAACAACTCACATTCATGAATAGTTTTTATTTTGTCTCACTAAAAATGCCTTGGTAGTTATAACCTGAATCACAAATCGGAACATGGATTTGTGCATTTGTAATCAGTCAATAAGATTTATTTCCCTTTGTACACTTTTTCTACAGGCGAAACCGTGAAAATATCTTATCGTGAAATAGTTAAGTAGATCAAAACTGCGAAAGTTTCCTACCGCTATTGTTTCTTCTTATACAGTATATAGAGGTCATTAAACACTCATTGTAAGAAAATTTTTAAAAACAGAGAATTTTCATTGCTACAAATATGCTATACTTTTTGTCATTTTGTGATTTTTATTGACACTCCATTATCTCTCTCTCTCTCTCTCTCTCTCTCTCTCTCTCTCTCTCTCTCTCTCCTCTCTCTCTCTCTCTCATGTACTTGTAATGCCTATCTTGATTGTCATATTTCAGTCTGATCAGCTTGCTGCTGGACTTCTATCGTTGGGGCTCAAAAAAGGAGACAGAATTGGTATATTGGGGCCCAACAGTCTGGAATGGATTCTTACTCAATATGGAACATCCAGGGCAGGAATGATCTTGGTATCCATAGTTACAATGTTATCTCTCATTTATTTTTCTCAAACTTATAGGTCTTTCCTTTTGAAAATATAAACCATGTTTAACTGTTTTATACTAATGCAGTATGTGATATCAGCAATATTTTATTATATATAAAGATTGAGTTATCTCCCTTTCCGGAAATTGTTTGTTAGATATTTTATAAGTAAATTCAATGTTTAATTCGAATCTGAATGTGAAGAAAGTAGACCAAGTAAGGGAAATTCTGATGTCAGTAATTTTATATTGAAAACTAAAACAAAAATTTTTAAATGTTATTGTTTTTAGTTAACCTCAAGATAAAGATCTAGAACTGATGAGTGTCCAGTAATAATTAAAATTGTTTATCATATGTTTATTTTTTATCTTCAGGTTAACATCAATCCTCAGTATAAACAAGATGAACTGGAGTATGCATTAAATAAGGTTTGTTTACTTTAATTATTATTATTATTATTAAAGTACTATTGTTGTCGCTTGAGTGATTTGATTCCTTGACGTATTATACTCTAACCTACAATGTTGGTTTGTTTTGTTGAAGAAATATTTAACTTACAAGTTTTGGTTTTTTGGTTGTAGGTAGATTGTAAAGCCATTATTGTTGCTGAAGATTTTAAAGGTCAAAGTTATTATGAAATGTTATTCCAGATGATTCCAGAATTAGCCAGGGCAAAACCAAATGATTTACACAGTCATATGTAAGTCACAAATTACCAAGGGGCAAATCAAATGATTAAGACAGTCACTTGTAAGTCACACATTAGCCAGACCAAAAAACAAATGAGTTAGATAATCACCTGTAAGTCACATATTACCCTTGCCAAAACCAAATGGTTTCCACAGTCAACTGTAAGTTGTAAACTGCCAAGGGCAAAACAAAATGATTTAGGCAATAAAATGCAAGTTAGATATAATATGACAATGACAATCATGGTATCAATTTGATGAAGGACTTCTATGACCTTAAATATTTAACCTTTTAAAATTTTACGTATACTTTAAGGAAACCACCCAGGTAACTTTTAAATACATGTACAATCTTTAGGTAGTTACAAATGTTCACTTTTACACTCATCTTTGCATTATATATATATATGTATGGGGTCCAGAAACGGTCATTTTTGCCGAACATGTCCGACAAAAAATATTTTTGTCCGATGTGAAAAATCACTTGTCGGCCATTTTTAGTTCATAGAATTCAGTTAATCTAATATAAATAAATATGTTTGTCAGTCATTATTTTACTCAAGTATTGTTTTCTTTCACCTGTCAACCATTTTCAATAAATACTACAGATATAATAATTAGGCTTTTGTTTATTAATCAGTTAGAATCCATGGTCTCAATCCATTCCCTCATCAATTTTGTTGTTAAGTTGTTTATTAAGTAATCACATCGCTTGATAGACAGAAGCCATAAACAGCTGATAACGAGGGTTGATCCTTGAAGGTCATGGTCGTCTGACCTTCCACGCAGGATGTCAAATAAGACTACAATGTGCATCGTATGGTCTTTGCAAACTGTTTAGTTATAAATAAATAATTTTAAAAAGTCTATATACAATCAAAGAGGTCTCGAAATGTATGAGGCGCTGTTTCTATTTTTATTCACTATTTTAGCATATGCATAATTCATTTATGGATATCCATAAATCGAATTTAGCACGTAAAATAATTTAAGATATCCAAAATAATTTTGCATATATGAAATTCGATTTATGGATATCCATAATTCAATTTTTGCATATGCATAAATTCATTTTTACATATGTTAAAATGCTGGCTATTTTTGCATATGCAAAAATACATTTTTACATATGCATAAATTGATTTTTGGATATCCATAAATCGATTTTTGCATATGCAAAAATAGTCGGTATTTTTTGATATGTAAAAATCAGTTTTAACATATCTATAAATCACGAGTGTGAAATGATTTCTCCCCAACTATTTAGTGCGGGTCTACTTTGTATTTATTATTACGTCGGTTTGAAACATGGCAACTCACTCAATATCTGACATGATATAGACAGCTTTGTCGTCAACATGTCGATCTTCAATTTCCAAACATCTTAATGCATTTGATATACTCCTCTGATATTTATTCTTTCCGTTTATTATTTCTAGCAGCCATGTTGGATTTTGTGGCGCGAAGTGTCACGTGGTAATGTAATAAACACTTTAGTTTTTAAAAATGCGTATGCATATTTTTTCACTAATATTGAAAGTGCATTTATAAATCATAAGAAAAATTAACGATTTTTATTTGTTAAAAGAGAAAAATATACACTGGATAGTATTTACTTCGGGATTGATAATTGGGGAGAACTCAATATTTTCAAATTTCACAAATTTATTTTTGGATATCCATAAATCGATTTTTGCATATGCAAAAATGCCAATTATTTTTTCAGATGCATAAATCGATTTTTTGATATGCATAAATCGATTTTTGGATATCCATAATTCGATTTTTACATATGCAAAAATACCGAATATTTTTGCACATACAAAAATCGATTTATGGATATCCAAAAATCGATTTATGCATATGTTAAAATACTGAATAAATATAGAAATGGCGCCTCATAGAAATGAGGATCAGTAAAGTTCGTTTAACTTCAAAAAAATCTATTTGATATTAAAAATTAAAATCTTTTTAAAAAACCAACATCGGTTGTACTTTTTTTTTTTTTTTGCTTTACACAGCATCGGTGGTACGGTTGTTTGAAAAAATGTCTGACACCCCAGTCAAAGTTTTCCGGAGCCCTGATATATATTTTGATATATATATATATAGTTGTTATTGCCAATGTATTTTAAAAAGATTTTAATTTTTAATATCAAATAGATTTTAAAAAGGATTTAACTACTACGTAGTGGTTATTTAGGTACTTGTGGTCAGGCTAATGTGTCCACAGAGTCGATTTTTGTACTGTCGGTGTTGATGACACAAGGTTTGATGGCCATCTTTGTCTATTGACAATCGTGCATTATCGTTTTTTCCAAAGTTACATGAACTTTACTGACCTCATTTGAGACCTCTTTGATTGTATTTAGACTTTTTAAAATTATTTATTTATAACTAAACAGTTTGCCAAGACCATAGGATGCGCATTGTAGTCTTCTTTAACATCCCATGTGGACCTCTTTGATATGTCCGACGACCATGACCTTCAAGGATCAGCCCTCATTATCAGCTATTTATGGCTTCCGTCTGTCAAGCAATGTGATTACTTAATAAACAACTTAACAACAAAATTAATGAGGGTTCGGACAATGAAACAAAAGGAACAGATTGAGACCATGGATTCTAACTCATTAATAAACAAAAGCCTAATTATTAGATCTGTAGTATCTTTATTGAAAACAGTTGACAGGTGATAGCAAACAATACTCGAGTAAAATAATGACTGACAAACATATTTATTTACGTGTCTGATTTACTGAATTCTATTATTAACCAAAAATGTCAGACAAGTGATTTTTTCACATCGGACAAAATATATTTTTTGTCGGACATGTCTGGCAAATATGACCGTTTCCGGACCCTGATATATATATATATATATATATATATATTTTTTTTTTTTCAATTTGCAAAAATAGCAAAAATTTCACATCGCGAAAATAACCACATTTACAGATTTGATTCAGAATGGAATTTAATTCTGACAACACTGAAGGCACACAATATCATGTAATAAATGTATATTGAGAATTTTAATTAAAGTTGTGATGTATCTATTGTGTAGCATGTGAAACATAAAGATTTTTATTTTCAGTTTACCAAGTCTGAAGACTATCATTATGATGGGTGACCAGGATTACCAGTAAGTCACTCATTCTATGTTTTTTACTGAAGATATTTAGAATAAAGAAATAGAATTTATTGAGAGACAAAATCCTCTGTGTTATTTACTTTGAGTTGCAAAATGTTTCAGTGTTTAGAATGTTTTAAAATTAGTTACCATTAATTGATTTTAATGAAAATGACATTGAGATCAATATTTGCAGTTTTATAATGTCAGACATGATTTATCTAATTTTAATTTTTTTGTGATAAATGGGACACATGTTTTGTTTGGTTTTTTCTATCACCATAATATTTATACATATTGTATATTTTTGTTTGCTAGAATAAGCACCACAACATGGTTTTTTGTCTTTCCACCAAACACCAAACACCAGATAAATCATCTTGATTAACCAAGTGAAAACATGGATTTGGGACACATTTATTGGTTTTTCTTAAATATTATAACTTTAATTAAATTTGTTTGCCAAAATTAGCACCATAAAAAAATTGATAATATGTTTTTTTAATCTGATATTAATAACATAATCATGATTAACCAAGTGGAAACATACTAGCTTTCGGGGTTTTAGGGATAATTTTAGTAATTTTTTTCAGGGGTACATTAAAGTTTTCAGATATCATTAAAGCAGGCACTAGCAAACTCAGGACAGATATTTTGGATATGCAGTCTAAACTCCAGTTTGATGAACCAATTAATATCCAGTTTACATCAGTAAGTTAGAATGTTAATATCTTCATTTTGATGAACCAATCAATATCCAGTTTACATCAGTAAGTTAGAATGTTAATATCTTCATTTTGATGAACCAATCAATTTTCAGTTTACACCAGTAAGTTAGAATGTTAATATCTTCATTTTGATGAACCAATCAATTTTCAGTTTACATCAGTTTGTTAGAATGTTAATATCCCAATTTGATAAACAAGTCAATTTTCAGTTTACCAGTTTTCTGAAACATGATTAGCACATTTTTGAAAATCTCATCTCTAAAA